>JAVANC010000019.1:29094977-29684082 GCA_033319125.1 Parnassius glacialis | reverse complement strand
GGCTCCCCAGTGCCAGCTCCTTCCACTTGACCGCATCCAGCGCAGAGTGGTTCGAATTGTCGACGGCCCAGTTCTTTCCGATCGGCTTGACTCACTGGCACTGCGTAGAGATGTTGCATCTATTTGCGTATTTTATCGCATCTGTCACGGGTAGTGCTCTGAGGAATTATTCTGACTAATTCCAGCCGCTCAATTTCACCATCGCACATCGCGAGAAAATTCGCGACACCATCCATACCATCTGGTTGATCGGCGGTCCACCACTGTGCGATTTATAAGAAGTTTTCAACCTCGCACAACTTCCTTGTGGAATCGATTACCACCAGCGACTTTTCCGGACCGATTCGACTTAGGAACATTCAAGAAAAGAGTCTACTCCTTAGCCGGCATCGCATCTGCAATTCCCCAGGTGTTGCAATTGTTATGGGCGGCGGTAGTCACTTACCATCAGATGAGCCGCATGCTCGTTTGTCTCCTATTAAAAACCCCACCTGCACGGAATCCTAAACAGAAACAGATTACTCGTCCGTTCAGAAGTTTAAATCAAAATTAATTAAACTGTAAGCTTATTGTTTGTCCAACAAGCGGGATCAATACGCAATAAGCTGAAGTGGCAATGGCCGACCCATTGCTCACCCATTAGCTCGATTAACCGACAACTCATGGAGAAGAAAGGCCTTACTTAATGTAATGACGAACTGATTTGGAATTCGGAAAATTGGCAGATACAAGTTGTTTAAGGTCGTGTTATTTTATAAAGGAAAAATAAATTAACGAATAGTTTTATGTCGGTTTGCCCTGCGGATTATTTAGATAGAATTAAAGGTGAGAAAACTATACTCACTCATACAACATACATATCTTAAAACCATACTTGTATTACAATTATCAATATTATACTATTCAATAAAACAATTATAGTTAGTTACACGTTGTGCGTGGAAGAGCCATGCTGAAGCTATATTAGTAGTATAGTTCTAGCACGAATGGGTCGAATCCACCGCGGTAGGACCACGCGCTCACAGAATACCATAGCAAAGCAGCTAAACGCTGCTGCTTTTGGTATGGTGAGTGTAGAGGACCGGATGTCTCTATTACTGGTAACGAGGCTTTCTATCTTAGTCCTCACGGGTGACAACGCATTTGCACTGTGACACAGGTTCGAGACTTTTTGAAAGCTTTTAAACATGAATTAGAAATACTTCGGTTATACGGACATATAATTATTTTATTGTGAATTAGGGCCGTCTTTATACACTGAATGCATGTGGAGCAATGAATGATAAGATGGATGAAGTATGCTATAAGATAGAGGAATAGATATGTTATGTGTAAATAAGATGAAACGGAAGGGAAAAGGTGCCACCTCACATGGCATATCTACCGATTACTAGTCAAGTATAGACGTTAATATGTTGCGCAACATAATTGCAACATCTTCGAATTCACCGCCGTCGCAGAATGTTAATACGACACGCGGTAACCGTAATATTAGTCATATTTCACCGATGATTGCGACTCCGTCATACGATACCGCCTGTCAGCGGGTTGATGACCGTGAAACTAGGGCGACCTCGGTCATCATTGCATCACCACCTCAACCCTTGACTGAACCCATTACTACTCCTCCGCCGAAGCCAACCTCAAAACAAGGGAAGACGTTTGCGGATTTTGCCCGAAAATCTTTACAACCGGCACCCTCTTGTGGTCGAAAGCGAAAGAACGGGGAAATAAAATCAGTTCCAGTGGTGACCCAAGACAAAATTGATAAGGACGGGTTTACTCTTGTTGAGAAGAGACGTCGCTCGAGACCCGTCTGTAACCAGCGTGGGACGGCCAAAATAAACGCGAGTAGAACTCTGCGTGCTGTGGAGCCATCTATACAGCTCTACATCTCCCGTTTGGACAAAAGTACGTCGGGAGAAGACGTCCTGCGTTTCGTGGAAGAACGAAGCCGATATCGCATTGAGGATCCGATCTCTTTACATTTGCAGCGTCTGGAGTCTAATAGGTCAACGAACTTCAAATCCTACGTACTCCAGGTTCCTGCAAAACACAAAGAGACATTCCTCGCTCCCGATTTCTGGCCCTCTGGGGTAGTGTTTCGCCGATACAGGGACGCGCCAAAGAAAAAAGTTCCCTAAATAGTGTTATGTCTATATTTTATATATATTTTTAGGTTAAGGTACATATTGCTATGGGCCAATGTTCTTAATTTTTAAGTCCTTGATGCCTGAAATAAAGTTATTGTATTGTATTGTATTGTACAGACAGGTCAGGGTATAAATATGTAATCCCGTGGCAGCTATGGATACGAATAAAAGTGAGCTTATAGAAGTTATTTGTTCTAGAGATATACGCCCTAGACATGTCTAAGCCTACTTATAACTGCGAGCAGTTTTGGGAAATGATAATAAAAAGTCGTCAAAAGAAGATTCACAAATATACATGAGAAAGAGGAGGTGATAGAAGCATGAAAGATTTCATAATTGTGGATGAGTGAGTGGCGGAGTGATAGATAAAAGGGTGTGTAAGGGGCCCAACGGAGAGACAAATCATCAATCAATCAAGTATTTTAAATAGCAGAATTAATGGTCTCTTCGGACGGTTGAGGCATCTGACATATATGTCTACCACTGCGTTACAGCGTATAACGCTGTATATTGTGTAGTGTTATGCGTGGTAGAGCCATGCTGCAGCTATATTAGTACTATAGTTGTAGCACGAATGGGTCGGCTCGATCGAGGAAGGACCACGCTCTCAGAGAATACCAGCGTAAAATAGCAGCTTAACTCTGCTGTGTTTCGTATGGTGAGTGTAGAGAACCGGACACCCTTTTTACTGGAAAGGAGGCATTCCATCTTAGTTATCACGGGTGAGGTGTAGATGTCTATGGACCACAGTTACCACTTACCATCAGGTAGACTGTGTGCTCGTTTGTCACCCTATCCTATAAAAAAAGTAGAAGAGTTACAAGATGAAGGTGTAAAAGAGAGGTACAAATGTAGAAAGATAGACAATTTAAATGGTTTGAATGAATTGTGTACAATAATAATGAGGGATAATGTTAAAAAAGGTTTGGTGTATGCAGCAACAGAAGTACGTGGTATAAGTAATAGAACAAATGAAAGGAATAATAATAAGTTATGGTTAGATGATGACTTAAGGATGGCAGATAAAGTAAAGGAGAGAGTATGGCTAGATTTACTAACAACCAAAGCTGGTAATTCTGGCGGTATGGATGATAAGATTTAAAATGATTTGGAAACTCATAAGAACTTCCAAGGGAAATCTAAAACAGCCTAGACTGAATTTTATACGACACGAGAATGGCTGTACTTTCAATGATAAAGTTTCAAGCTTCAAAGTTTTAAAAAGAGATGGGAGGAATACTTTTAAAGCAAGTATATGAGGGAGGAGACGTTTGAATTAAATGAACTAGAAATTTCGAAAGAATTGGAAATAGGAAGACAGATACGTATAGATTAAATAATGAAAGCAATGAAAAGCATGAAAGCAGGTAAGACAACCGGGTATGATACAGTACAACTCGAAATGCTAAGTATGAAGTATTATTTAATTTATAGTGGGAACAGAAGCGGATACTGTTAGATGGTGCAAAGCCGTCATAGTCCCAATACATAAGGGAAAAGGGTCACAGTAGGACTAAAAAACCGGGGTATTGGCTTGCTTAGCATAGTGGGAAAGCTAGATTTAAAAAAGGAATGGGGTATCGTCTTTCATGCAAATGATTGCGTAGAAGCTTTTGGCCAAAAACAAAAAGTTTTTTGTGCGTTCATGGACATGAAAGAGGCTTACGAGAGTGGACAGGGATATGTTGTGACAAACACATTAACTCATTTGGGTTGAGCGCTCTATTGATACAGGGATTAAAATCTCTTATATAGGGCGTCTAGAAGCAACAAGGCCTACTCGGACTGGTTTGGTAATCTTAAACGTGCCAGACAGGCTTCCCCGTGACTGCTAAATTTATTTATGGACAGTTTTTGGAAACTCTGAAAGTTGTAGAATATCTGTTAAGACTGGGTGTGTTAAACGTCAATTTTCGTTTGTACGCCTATGATCAAGTCGTATTTGCGATGTTGGCGGCCGAGTTGCAAATAATTGTTACATTAATGAACAGGTCATCAAAAGAGAGGGGAATGAAAGTTGAATGCAAGTAAGACGAAAGTAATGGTTTTTGAAAGAGAAGAAATTAAAATGATATGTGAAATAACAATAGAAGGGGAGTTATTTGAGCAAGTGGATGAGTTTGAGTTTAGGATATGTATTTAGCAGGGATAGTAGATTTGATAAGGATAAAAAACGATGAGTGAATGCAGGAAATGGGACTCTACACTCTATAGTGGAAAGTTAGAATGTGCCAAAAAAAGGCACGTATGGCAATTCACAATGCTGTATTAGTCCCTACTTTAATGTACGGTAGTGAAAGTTGGGTGGGGCAGAAGAAGCAGGAGAGTAGAATAAATGAGTATTATAGGGCCGTATCTGAATGACAGGGTGAGAAATTGTGTGATAAGAGAAAAGTGTGACACAACACAAGATAACGTTGTGACCAGGATCACCAAAGGAATGCTTCGGTGGTTTGGTTATGTAGAAATAATGAACGAGGAAAGAGTGACAAAGAAAATCTATGTTGCAGAAGTAAACGGTAGAGTCGGAAAAGGACGCCCCAAATGAAAGTTTACCGCTCAAATTGGCGATATATTGAAGATGGGCCAGATAAAGAGTAGCCTTAACCTACAAGCATATTAGCTTAGATATATGGATGTATAGTAGGCGAGCGAGGTGAGTCAGGCTCGTGCCAAATGGAATTCCGTATATCTGCCTACCCTTCTGGGAAACGGGCGTGAGTGTTTATGTTTATGTTACATGTGAATAACCAGGTTTAAAAAGTTTTGAAGTATGTTATGGTTTTTAAATAGATTGTACTTCATGTGTGGATACGTATCAATTTGAAGTAAATTTACCTCCCCTAGGGTTGAAAATAGTGGATGATATTTTGATGTTACTATTATGAAGACATTGTTTTGTTTTTCAGCTGTTACGTTGAATGTGTGATATTCTCCTAGTCTAACCAAAAGAGTAAAAATTATTGTAATAGAAAGTAAAATCCGACTATGGAAACTTATGTGGATTATTAAAAACAAAATATTATTACGTATTTTTCTCGTATTGCACGTATTTTTCTCAGTCTTTTTGTGGTAGTATACATATTATAAAATATATTTCAAAAACTTGTGTATTATCAAAAGTAGGAGTTATCACTCGTAGTAATAATCTTTTAAAACAAAAACAGGTCCCCGACAACCAGAACAATTTAAGCGTCGCAATCCCAACGACAATGCATTGTACATGATTTCAAAGAACCTAGCTGGAGAGAATAATGGTTTCACGCGGATTCAAAGGATTTACAAAACAAGAAATGATAAATATTTGACTGTAAACTATAAAACTCCTTTTATGCTCGAAACGCAACGCGTCAAAAACAAAGCAAAAGTTCGATGAATAGTAGTGTTCCATTAAAGAATATAAATATGATATTGCTTTACAACTCAAAATAAAAATGCTACTATCGAATAAAAGAACTTGCGCGATATGAATATACATACACATCAAAATATTCTAGAGATATCTATTGTTTATTCATGTATTGAAAAGAAACTACAAATAATTTCTGTAAGCATTTCGTTATTTATTTATTACTGGCTTTTATACATAGTAAAAATAAAAAATAAATTAATATTGTTTAATTTTATTAATTACTGTTACGGTTACTGTTACAGCCTATTAAACTCCACTGCTAGATATAGCCCCCCCCCCATGGATTGTGTCATAGGGAGGATATTTGCCATAGTTGTCACGCTTTGCAAGCGGCATGGCAACCGCAGTTTTATTTTTTATTTTTAGGTGTTATTAGGAAGACGCTGTTGCCCATCTTCTAATTTGTTTCCCTCTGTCACATCTTGCAACACCTACAAGATTAAATGGCGTAGTGGATATTCTTACATCGCCACTACACAGTATTTGTTTTAATAATATTAAAAACTTATTAAAAAGTTAATAAAAATTAATAACCTGTAAAGTTTATTAATGCACCTGCAAAAATTCTTTCTACTTAAAATGAGGTCATAAATATCTTCTTGTGCAATAAGGTCCCATGTTCGACGAAAATGAATAATCTCTGTCACCAGATATTCAGGAATATTTAGTTTTGCATCACTTCAATTCCACACGTGCACAAGTCCACTGGTCGATACAGTATAGGTTCAACAAATGATTTATTGTATTTACGTGAATAAGACACATTAAATTAAACAAATTAACGGATTTTATCGCGTTTAATTTGAACTTACCTAATCTTTCGGGTGTTTTACATCACCCATGGTCACAGAGTGTGCTGAAGTTTTTGACGTATTGATGTCATTGTGAGCCCTTCAGCTTTGGAATATAAATTTTTGGTCTGATCTACGCAGAATGAGCTTACAGTATCTTGAAGTCTTGTAGTGGTTTCTTGGGTCTGGATTTAATTTAAGTCATTATAGGATTCCAAGCAAATGGTAGCACCAATCAACTTATCTTTTGAAATAAGGATGTTTTTTTTAATTTCAATAGTCTCAAGAATCGTCCTAAGTAGAAGTCGGTGTTCTTTTGCGAGGACTTGTGATCTATCAAATTGAAGAATTCAGGGGCTGGTTAGTAATACTTTACAATGACAATAAACAATGATAACAAAATGGACCCCATGAGCATCTCAATTGGTCAACTCCTCGTGATGCTGTTTCGTTACAGTCTTTTGATTATTTAGAGTTCTTCACTTAAGAAGTCTAAATGGAACTTTTTTAACGAGTTTGTCCCTTTATCTGTATTTTTGTCATGGTCCTTTTTCTCAATGAGTAGTGAAAGATGAAAATATATTCTACGTAAAATATCAAATAATAATAAAATGTTAAGTATATTAATATTTGCCATTTTGCAAAGTTCCCCATTATGTGTTACGACATGGCTATAGCACGATTGGGTCGTTTGAGGTCAACGGTCCGACCGAGGTACGATCACGCTCTCACAGAATGCCATCGTAAAATAGTAGCTTAAAACTGGTGTATTTCGTATGGTGAGCTTAAAGAACCGGAGACTATTTTTACTGGAATGTTTGTACAAGGTATTCCATGTTATTCTTCAGTGGTAACAACGCAATGATATTTTGAATCTTAATCAAGGATATGTGTAGATGTCTCAGCGCCACAGAACCACTTACCATCAGGTTATCTTTGTATTCTTTTGTGACCCTTATTCTAAAAAATATATATGGGGACAATGGGATTTCTTAACGTTTTGGGTTATTGAGCAATGCGACTAAAATACAGGGGAAACATGATTTTTAAATCTTTAAAACGATCTATTTTACATGGTATCTGTATTTAATTTTTTTTACCAGCAATAACTAAGTATCGAAACGAAATAGCATTAAGTTACTATTTCGCACAAGTATTGTTTGAGAGCGTGGTCCTCCGTCGTTCTTGTCATATAACATATAACATAGCTAGCTGAACTGTGGATTGATCACGTATAAATTCAGACGTCATTGAAGTTTCCAATACGAGACTCTGTTTTTATGAATAACGGTGTTTTTTTGTATTTTCTTATTGCATGTCTACCAATGTCTACTTACGTTTTTTTCAATTTATTATTGTACTGTGTTATAGGAATTCATGCACTTTATTACTTTTTATGATTAAATAACACTGTATAAGTATTATTAACTTTACTGTTTGAGTTTTGAACAATGATGTAGTCAATTATGTTTAAAATTAGGCCCAAAGTAAAAAGGTTTAAAATTAACAATTCAATCGGTTTTGAAACATCGAAACAAAACATTCTATGCAAACATGCAAGTATGCATAGAAGAAGTGACTTTTGTCACAGACAGACACAACTTCCAATACTAATATAATACAAATTAATATCTTTAATAATTATGAAGGCGCCTGTGAAAAGCTACTGAGGAAGACTGGAAGACTTTGTTCAAAATATTAAAATATATTTACGCTTTAAACACTTATACGTTGTAGAGCTATGCTGCAGCTATATTAGTAGTATAGTTGTAGCACGAATGGGTCGGCTCGACCTGGGAAGGACCACGCTCTCACAGAATACCAGCGTCAAATAGCAGCTTCATGCTGCTGTGTTTCGTATGGTGAGTGTAGAGATCCGAAGACCCTTTTTACTGGAAAAGAGGCATTCTATCTTAGTCCTCACGGATGACAACGCATCTGCATTTTGATTCGCAAACGAGGATAAATGTAGATGTCTATGGGCCACAGCAACCACTTACCATCAGGTGGACTGTGTGCTCATTTGTCACCCTATCCTATAAAAAAAATTGAAAACATTGTTAAAATTAAAAAGGCTTAAACATCAAAAAGCGATTATTGATTATAAATTAATTAATAATCTATTTCAAATTCAAGTTTTTTGGTTCTAATGAGAGTGATACTAATTCGCTTCTATAAATAATATCCGAAACAATTACTTACATTATTTTATTTTATAAATTGTTGCCTAAATAACTTATTTAGGCAAGAAGTATATTATTCGGTCTAGAAAAGCGATAGACATGAGGTGTCAATCTAAGAAAGATCAAAACTAACGCTGAAGTATATAGAATTAAATTGCAAGCTTTTCATAGCCTGTTCTCATCATAATTTTCTTCGCGGTCTAGTGTGTAAAGATAATATTTACCTTAATTGTAATAATATTAATACTACGTAAGGTTTACAACAGTTTTATTTTTTTTTGTTTCTCTTTAGAAGTCAAAAGTCCCAACACAAAGTACATTACACTTTACCTGTAGATGAAATAGATTAAGAGCCAATTAAATAATGAATAGAGAGGGCAGGTCAGTGGTTGTAAATCATATAATGCTAAAGACCAGCCATAAAAGAAAAAATATTGCTTGCGTGCTTAAATTAAGTATACTCCTGTATATGGAAGTTCATTTCATTCACGCGCCCATTCTTTGTACAAAGGCCACGAGTTTTACATATAATGTTAGACCATTAATACCGATTATTAACACACACATATTTTAACATAGTGTTTTACTATGTGTTTAAAATATCAAAATTATATAACATTTTATGTGCTTGAAGACTTCGAGGATAAAGTTAAAAGTCAATTAAATAATAAATAAACAATTAAATAAATATAATATCTTATATTTACGCGAACACTACACATTTAATAAAACAATGTTTACGGATTTTAACGCATTTAATTTATTTATTTGATGTCTTTGATAATTTATGATCTCTTAATTTATTTATATCACGTCCTGATGTCATAGTTTACCCGGCTTCCTTCAGTTTTTGAATATGAATTTTTGATTCGATCTACGCAGAATGAGCTTACAGTATCTTGAAGTGCAGTGGTATGCTGGTGTGTAGTGTAGTGTTTTTACTCGTATTTTATCGTCTTTTTTAAGAACTGGTAAATAGCAAAAAAAATTTTTGGATATCTCAAAATAAATGTGAGAACTTTTGCCGTAATAAAATAAAATAAATGTTTTTAGTTCTATTGCTGTTATCAGAAAGATACTGCTGACCATCTCCTGCCTCAGTTTCCCCCTCTCGCCTCTTACGACATGCACAGGAAGAGGTAGAGCATATTTTTACACAGCCATTACACGACGAGGTAATAATTGACATAAAATTATCGCTTGTTAGCGATCCGATAATATGACATAAGTGGTACAAAACATTAGCGAATTCTCATCTTAAATTATGTCCTTTGTTTCATGTTGTGTACCTTTATCGGTGTTAGGTTAGCAACAGCACTTAATTGGTCCAAGCAACCATCTTTAAACAGTGGTAGAGCCACGCGGCAACTTTTGCTGTCGCACGGATGGGCCGGCTGGAACTGGGGTGGTACCACGACCTCACAGAATACGAGCGTGAAGTAGAGGTTTACCTCTGGGTTTAGCTAGGAGAGTGCAGGTGGCCGGAGGCCCTTTTTACTGGAAATGAGGCAATCCATCTTGGTCCTCACGTGTAACAACGCATCTGCATTTTGATTCGCAAACGAGGATAGTTGTAAATGTCTATGGGCCGCAGCAACCACTTACCATCAGGTGGACTGTGTGCTCGTTTGTCACCCTTATCCTATAAAAAAATCTCCATCGTCAATATTGGACCATGTTATACGAGTATGGCTTTCACTCTTAAGTATGCTTATAGGCTTTCAAAATGCATGGGAAAGGCAAAAATAATAAGTGATTCGTCACACTTGTATAATTAGTGCACATAATTTTATCTGTCTGAGCACTGAGGGACCAAGCTGGAAATTCACGAAATTAATTGCTAAGGATTTAGTAGTAGACCTAATACAATTTTAGAACGAATCATAGAATTTGTAAAAGAATATATAAAAAGTTTCAGCCTGTAAAGTGTGGTCCCTTAGTTGACACATTTTATCAGCCAGATCTCGGAAAGTATCTTAAAAATGAAGTTCATGTGATTACAGATATTTAGTAAAGAATTTGTAAAGTTTATTTTACTAAGTTGGTAACAAGACACAAAGTGTTATAGATAAAAACAAATATCTTAACTGTGTTCCGTCAGTCTCACACAATTTTTTTATACATTTGTGAAAATTTCTTAGTTAAGTTATTTTTTTCTCTTGAATATCATTTTAATTTTTTATTTAGTTGGGAATGGAATTGAAAATTTCTATCTGATTTAGAAAATTACTAGCGTTGTCCCTCAGTGCTCAGAACACGTACGTAAACATATAGCAAGCCGTATCTAAGATTATCCAGTACCCGTCTCATGGTAAAAGACGACAGAGGAGAACAAACCGGGAGATAAGTGTTTTCCTAATAACAACCAGAAAATAAAAAACTACGGCTACAAACCAACCTGCTAAGCGCAGTAACTACGGTAAATACCACCTTGTGAGGCAATCTATAACGAGGATTTACACAGCCCAATGTTCTTACAAGTATCATATCAGCTCATGATGAAAATCATGTTGTTTTATTTTTTTAACTCAAATATTATTTCTTAGTATACTAAAGTTATAACATAAGTTTTTATTAAAGTATTACATATCTTACATAAAAACTTATCTAAGATTCTCCTCGAAATGAAGTTAAAATCAGAAAATGTTTTTCCTTTAATGCACATTTTAACTATAATAATGAAACATAAAAACACGTTTCAGCTTTTAAACTTAAGCGTGTAGTAAGGGTAGAGTCATGCTTGAATAGAGTTCACACCCTAACTAACAGCTGTAAATATCATTTTAACATAAATATTTTATTATGTACCTTGCTTGTACCGGTTAAAGTACGAATTTGATAAAATCGTTTGAGAATTTTAAACTCATTTAAATGTGATAAAACATGATGTTTTTGTACAATAAAAGGACTATAACATATTTTTGTATAGTTTTCTGCAATATTTACCTTAATATAAAATATTTATTTAAAAAAGTACGTATATTCTATTAATTCTATTAAATTTTATTCCGTCTTACTTATGTTTTAGGGTTCCGTACCTCAAAAGGAAAAAACGGAACCCTTATAGGATCACTTTGTTGTCCGTCTGTCTGTCTGTCTGTCAAGACCCTATTTCAAGTTTACTAAACTAAATACTCAAGTTTACTATCCTTTAGAGCTGTGAAAAAATCAAACTTCTAAGCTATTGCAATCAAAAGATACAGCCGTTTATGCCGCAAATTTTCGACATTCGCAAGGAAATCAAAACCTACAGGGTATTTCCCGTGAACTCAGAATCTTAAAATTTGGTACGAAGCAACGTTTTATAGCACAGATAAAGAAAAAATTGCGAAAAGCATAAATTTTCAGTTACGTCATATAATAAAAATATTTTTAATAATTTTAAACTTATATACCTACAGATTTGTTCGGAACCCTCGATGCGAGAGTCCGACTCACACTTGGCCGGTTTTTATAGAATAAAAACAGACGAAAAAACAATGCAAATAATTTATTTTATTCCAAACATAAATTAACATTTTTAACCGTCTCGTTGGTCAAGTTGTCTTTCATGTACCATGTTTGAATTCAAAGTCGGGCTAAAAATCAGTTATTGATTTTTTTGATAAAAAATTCTCAGCAGCAACCCGGGTCAGGAATTTGGCGGTGCTTCACATCCGTACCTCAGAAAATCGTTGGTCCTGTGCTAGATCTCTACGAACGTATCAAATTATCTTCCTATTGGACTATGAGAGTGAGAGAATAAAGAGTGCATATGTGCTTGTGTAAACAAAATTGTACCATAATCCTGCTCTACATAGATGAATAATCTTCTTTTTTTTATATGATAAGGGTGCCAAACGAGCACACAGTCTACCTGATGGTAAGTGGTTGCTGCGGCCCATAGACATCTACATCTATTCTCGTTTGCGAATCAAAATGCAGATGCGATGTCACCCGTGAGGACTAAGATGGAATTCCTCATTTCCAGTAAAAAGGGCCTCCTGCCACCTGCACTCACCAAACGAAACGCGGAGGTAAACCTCTACTTCACGCTGGTATTCTGTGAGGTCGTGGTACCACCCCGGTTTGAGCCGGCCCATCCGTGCGACAGCAAAAGCTGCCGCGTGGCTCTACCACTGTTCTTCTTCTCTTCTCCGTTAACCGTCGCAATCGTCTCCATATGCCGCCAAGACCGGTCCTTCAAAATTATAAATTAACACAAAACAAAATAATTCGGGAACTAAAATGTCTACTTAGCACAAAATTTATAGAAACCACATAGTTGTAACCATAACGCTGATTTTAGTACGGCTAAGAGACACAGGCTTAATAAACTAAACTAATCTAGGGCCCCAACATAAAAACGTGGTGCATTTTTTTAGGGAGAGCCGTTATATTACTCCAGTATAATTTATATCCAGTATAATACAAATTTTGTGTAGTTATTACAGCATAATATAACTGTTATATAAACATATCGAAACCTAGCACGAAAAGAAGCTGTTGAGTCTTGGATACATCGTACAAACAGATTCCCGTCAGAAACTTCGTAAGAATCTAAGCTTCTCGTAAAAGAGTATTTCGTTGTAGATTTTGTAAAATGTTATAAAGTAAACAACAGCTGTAATGAACCGACTTCATATTTAACTGGACGACCGAGTTTAGCTCAGCATTAAGATAATAAATATTATTTTTGCTAATATAACTCTCTTTAGATGTTTTATTCTATCTAGAAAAACTTGTAAAGTAAATCATTTTCTAAGTAGGTCCAAAAATTCATCTAAATTATTTGAACCGTTTCCAGTATTTACGGAACTTGATAAAAGTTACAATATAATACATAATACCCTTTATTTTACATAATAAACACAAAATATAATAAAATATGCAAATATTAAGGAAAATAAAAGGTGGCCTTAAGAGAAATGGGTAAGGTAAGATCTGAAAGAAATTGCTGTAGCAAACATTGGAATATCTTTCAGACAACTCAAATAATTTAAAATTAAAAATTTTGTACAGCCGACTTCAATATAAGCGACTTCAAGACAGGTTATTTAAGAATAACTCAATAACCATTGGTCTGACCTTGATGAAATTCATATGGGACCACACGAGAACTATCAGCTTTCATATAAAAAAAGAATCATCGAAATCGGTTCGCCCAGTACAAAGTTATGAGGTAACACACATAAAAAAAAAGCAAAAAAAAAAACATACACTCGAATTGAGTACCGTCTCCTTTTTGGAAGTCGGCAGACAAGAATTAAACAGAAAGAGAAGAAATATCAACAGTAGGGTGCATTATAGTAACAAAGGATAACAACTTAAGCACCATAAATACACGAGACTTTATGCGGAAGATCAGTGGTTATAAATGAAAGAAGTGAAAGATAGGGGTTAGGGAGACAAATGATGTTTCTTAACCTGTTTCTTGATCACATGTGAAGATTGAGTACGTTGTATCGACAGAGGTAAAAAGTTCCAATGTTTTATTCCAAGAATAGCAAAAGATTTGTCATAAAAAGTTTTTTTTATAGGATAAGGGTGACAAACGAGCACACAGTCTATCTGATGGTAAGAGGTGGCCCTTAGACATCTACATCTATCCTCGATTACAAATCAAAATGCTGGTGCGTCATCACCCATGAGGACTAAAACGAAATCGCTCGGTGCCAGTAAAAAGGGTCTCTGGTTCTCTACATTCACCATACTACTGCATACGAAACACAGCTGCGTTACGCTGTTATTTTATTCTGGTATTCTGTGAGAGCGTGGTCCTTCCTCAGTCGAGCCGACCATTTCATGCTACAGCTATACCACTAAGCTGCAGCGTGGCTCTACCACGTAAAGAAAAAGTGTGAGTACATAGGACATTAAGGGGAAAGGATTTCTTTGGAGTTAGACCGTAAGGTAAAATTATTACAGGAGCTGAGAAATTAATAAGGTTCATTTAGATAGGGTGGACTTGATATATTAAATGAGAAGAAGTAGAGAGCAAAGAACATGCTGATGATAAATCGGGAGCCACTTCAGTTTAGTGCGGTATTTGGAGACATGGTCATATTTACGAAGTCCAAATAAGAACCGATACAGAGATTTTTCAGAGTATTCTAAATTAGAAAGAATTACTTAGATTAGTTGATATATATATATATATATATATATATATATATATATATATATATATATATATATATATATAATCATCATCATTACAGCCCTTCATAAGTCCACTGCTGAACATAGGCCTCCCCCAAGGAATGCCACAAAGCACGGTCCTGAGCCACCTGCATCCATCGACTTCCTGTCTATGTCTATGTCGGTTACTCTAGTTCTACTGCGAATATCCTCATTTCTAAGTTTATCACGCAGATATACACGCTTCCTCATACGGCCAGCTGTGAAGGACCACGTCTCAGTTCCGTAAGTCATCACTGGCAACACGCACTGGTTGTACAATTTCGTTTTAAGGTTTTGAGGTATATCTGACGAGAAGATGTGTCGTAGCTTCCCGAACGCTGCCCAGCCGAGTTGAATCCGTCGATTGACCTCTCGGTCGGAATTGGACTTACCTAGTCAGACTATTTGTCCCAGGTAAACATACTCGTCAACAACTTCGAGCTTAGTGCTCTCAACAACTACCGGCATAGGTGTGACATGGACATTAAACATAATCTTTGTTTTGTCCATGTTCATCTTAAGACCTATCCGTTGGGAGACACTATTGAGGTCATTGAGCATAGTGCTTAGGTCCTCCAGCGATTCTGCCATAAGGCCTATATCGTCGGCAAACCGAAGGTGAGTGTTGTACTCGCCATTGATGTTGATACCGTATCCTTTCCAGTCCAGAAGCTTGAAAACGTCTTCCAATGCAGCGGTGAAGAGTTTCGGGGATATGACGTTACCCTGTCTTACACCTCACTGCAATTGGATAAGTTTCGTACTCTGGTTTTGTACTCGGATAGCCATCATAGCTCTACTGTCCAAATACTTCAGCACTTCGATATACCGACAGTCAACTTGGCACCACTGAAGGGACTGCAGCACCGCCCAAATTTCGACGGAATCAAAGGCTTTCTCATAGTCCACATACGCCAGTTGCATAAGTCCCATGTATTTGGAGATCTGTCTGTTTAGATGCCTGTATGCTGTCAAGTCTGTTGAAGAATGTAGCTTCATCTCCCGTCTAACAGCCATGAGATTAAGAGTGTGATCGAAGAGTTTTTGTGTTCTTCTGCGTCGAGTCTTGCAGAACTTAGCTCCGACCGCATGGACAGTTTCCACGAGCTTGTCATTCATATCGTCCACTTCATTGCAGTTTTCTTGGCACTGAAAACGGTTTTGTAACTCGAGCTGAAAGGTTTCGGGAACTCGGAACAGAGCACGAGGGGGACGGAGCTTTGACTTCATTAGAAGAGACCTCTCCAACTTAACGTTTAGGGTCAGTGTGCCTCTAACCATTCGGTGATCGCTACCAGTTTTCACCCTCGCGATCACGGAGACGTCACTGAACATTTGTCGTCTGGTCGTCATAATGAAGTCAATCTCATTTTTTGTCGAAACGTCGGGGCTCGGTCAGGTCCACTTCCTGCGGGGCCGCTTCTGGAAGGAAGAGTTCATCATAAAGAGTCCCTCTTTCTCCATGAAGTCGGTCAGCTGCTGACACCTTGGGTTCCGTTGCCCTATTCCAAATTTCCCTACTTTCAGCTCACTGTTCTCTCTTGTGCCTAGTTTTGCATTGAAGTCTCCCATTAACACCGTATATTGGGTTTTGGAGGAATGCATGGCTCTAGAGATATCCTCATACATTTCCTCCACCTCCTCATCGGGGTGTGCCGAGGTTGGTGCGTAAACCTGTATGACCTTCAGCGAATACCGTTTGGTGATTCTGAGTATAAGGTACGCAACCCTCGTCGACACACTCCCGATCTTTACAACGTTGTTAACGAGAGACTTGTGGATGATAAATCCGACACCTCCTTGGGACAGATGGTCGGCCTCCCGGTAATAGAGCAAGTTGCCGGATTCGAGGATTACCGTGTCCTCCCCCTCTCTTCGGACTTGGGATAATCCTATAATATGCCAGCGCAACTTGTCTATCTCTTCTTCCAGCTCCACGATCTTCTCGTCAGTCCTCAGGGTGCGTGCGTTGTACGATGCCAGGTCGAGTTGTCTAAGGTGGCAACCAATATATATATATATATTTCATAGACTAAGGGTGACAACAGTCCAACTGATAGTAAATGGATAGTGTGACCCAAAGAAATCTACAATTTTTTATTCTTAACAAGGGATAGATATCCCTGGTTAAGAATAAAAAATTCAATACTTCTTATATTATTTATACAAAAAAAATATTTTGTTATTTATTCAAATAAATAACTTTAAAATGAGGAAGAAGTTTCATTTTAATACTATTTCTTAGTAAGTACTGGTATTTCGATATTGAAGTTTCTTCTTGAAGCGTGATCTTAACAATATTTCCACGTGGTGTGTTCCCGTAATAAAATATATTTTAATGCAATTAAATGTTTTTTCTGTAACTTTCACAACCAAGAAAACTCAACTTCATTATGTCTACAATTTGAAAAGTAACGTTGCTAAAGATTTGGGTGTATCCTCTTTAGTTCAAAATTAGATTTTAAACAAAACTTTGATTACATAATACACTGTGATTTGCAGTTAGTTCGTTTTGTTACACGCGGTAAAAAGGAATTAAAAAGATTAATTTTTAACTAAACTTAATATCTTATGTTATATTATTTTACATATTTTTAATGTTGTTGACTACTATTATATTATATACTACCTATTATGATGTTCATACAGCTAATATTGATCGAATTCAGATATGTTTTCTGCGAGGTCTTTGTCGCAAACTGGATTAATCTGTCGGTAATTATCGTATAATAAAATAATAAATTAGTTTGGAGTTACTAAATTAGATAAACGTAGAGAGTATTTTGAGCTTATTTACCTTCATAAAACCGTTCTCTCCTCCATCGATTGTTCAGAACTGCTTAATTTAATTAATAACAACGATGTATCTTGTCTGCGTCACCCGCGTGTCTTTCTTAAATCTTGTCATTAAAATGTATCCAAATTTTGACATGCTGAGAATTGACAACACGCTGGTCTACATATTTTCAATTCAAACATTTTACAATTTAGAAGATCGGCAAATGTTATCTTAGTTATGCAAATTTCACAAGGCATTAAAATTTTAGTTTTCTGACAATGTCATGATATAAAACAGTTTAATATTTGCAACATCTATATTGTTGTGTACAGTAATGTATTGAACACTTGTTATAATAATATTATTATTTGGGTATGTATATAATATGCTCATCGAGTAGGTATCATATATAAGGTATCGTAGACTTATACATAGTAGAGCCATTATATTATAGTTGTAGTACGAATGGGTCGGCTCGACTGGGGAAGAACTATGCTTTCACAAAATGCCAGCGTAAAATAGGACATCAATACTGCTGTATTTTGTATGGTGAATGTAGAGAACCAGAGTACTTTTATACTGGATACCAGGCATTTCGTCATAGTCCTCAGGGGTAACAAGACATCTGCATTTCGATTTATATTTGAGTACAGATAGATATCTATGGGTCACAGGTTCCACTTACCATCAGATGGACTGTGTGCTCCTTTATCACCCTCATTTTATAAAAAAAGAAACTTAGAATATATAACAATATCATATCAAAGACTATGGCATTAATATATAAAAAAATGATAAAGGAGATTAAGTAAAATATGTCGAATAAAATACCGTAAATATAACATTATATAGTATATAGTTAATAATAAAACAAATTAATAAATTAAAATCCAACCAGATGGAAGCCCTCGGTAAGGGAGATCAAACGGTCGAGGATTCGGAGGAAAGAGAAAGAAACCGGTGGACGATGCGGGCGGTATTGAGGACCACCGCCTTCCGAGTTCATTTGAGACAGGAGCGGTCCTTCATTCAATCCCAGTTGCCTAAAGTGATCCGAGAGGCTGATCAGGATTACTTTGTTCGCAGAATCGAATCTTGAACGAAATCTTATGGGCCAGATCCAGACGTTTTGTCTCCATATCTTTTTCGGCTTTTAAGAAGTTTCTTCATATGGAATGGTAATGTCGACCAAAAATATATCCTTGATTTATCCGCTTCGTCACCACAGTATCCGTATTATTCGCAAGAATAGTCCTGGCCATGATGATGGCCCGAATCCAATCGAGCACGGCGCGGTCATTTTCGAACACAACTTCTGACAAGTTCGTATAAGACAATTTTCGAAATAAAGTCGTACTTCAGAGTGAGCTCCTGATGTGGAATCCTGACTACTAAGATGTGTGGCTGATGTACTCAGTGTTATAAAACGCCGAAAAACCGGGTATGGCATGCTTAAACTACTCATCGAGATGACAACAAGTTCGACAGATATATTTTGTGCCATAATTGTTGTTATTAAAACTTATTGTTATTATTTCTTATATTTACGTGAACAATACACATTGAATAAAACATTTTTTTACGGATTTTTTCGCGTTTAATTTAAATTTAAATAATTTAGCTGATATGAAGCACCGACGCCTTAGGAAGTCTGCAGTCTGTGAACATATTCAAGATCGTCCCCGCCATTACGTCAGATTTAATAAACCACAAATACTAGCAAAAGAACACCAATTCCTTGTCGTGAAGCGACAATTAAAAAAACAAAAGAACCTAACCTAAGAACAACAAAACAACAAAAATAGAATCAGGAAATAATATATTTAAAATTTTTAAAAGATATTTACAATTTTTTATAAAAAAAATGGAATATGATGATGGTGATGGGTGACGTGAAATTACAATTAGATAAAAAAATAAAGATAGGAGAATATTGTAGTGGAGCCTAAAGGGCGAAGTGACACACGCTGCGCTTGGAGTAGGAGTAGGCACACGCTGAGCTTGTAGTTTCTTGGCGGTGATGGCACGCAGCGCCTGGTCTAGACACACGCAGCGTCCGGAGCCGGCGCACGTAGCGCCTGGAGTAGGTGCACTCAGCGCCTGGAGCAAGCCGTCGCAGCGCCCAAAGGTAGCGCGGGCACTAGCAGGTGGAGGCGCAGACGACGACTCCAGATGAAAGTATAGGCTTGTAGGATCCCGGAGTAGTGCGGCTCCGCGCTTGAAGTAGGCTACGCCGACGGCTTCAGATGTAGATAGAAGCCTGCAGGATCCCGGAGCAGTGTGGCCCCGCGCTTGAAGTAGACTACGCCGACGACTTCAGATGTAGATGGAGGCTTGCAGGATCCCGGGGCAGTGTGGCCCCGGGATAAGGCCTTTAGTAGATGCTTCACGTTTGAAAACCGAAACGAGACTCCCTGTATTCTCCGATGGTTCGGCTTTTATACCTTTTTAGAGAGAACGAGAAATTATTTAAATTAAAAGGAAATTTTTGATAAATGACCTAGAGCAAAAGAGTATTTATGTGGAAATATTGAGATAAAACATCATACCGGTAACGAATATGAATAAAAATTGCCATGACAACGAAATAAATAACGGTTGTCAAAAATATAAATTTTTGGTTTCAGGAATATAATTGAAAATCAGTAACATTTAAGTAAGAAATGAGATATTATTGATATAGGATAAAAAATAGTGCAGCAGCGCGCACAAAACCCGAAATTGCAGAGTTACGGAGAACTATATAAAAGATCGAAAAAGGTAAGACTCCATTGACAGCGATTTAGAAAGTGCTGATAGCGTGAAAATACGAAGTAAAAATGATTTGTTATTGTGTAAAAACGTTACAGGATCCTATGCAAATAAAGGTGATGCAAAATATAAATGCAGAAAATCAAAAATAGAATGGAAAAATAGTGTAAAATGATATGTAAGTAGCATAACTGATAGCGTGAAAAGTGATGCAAAATATGAATGCAGAAAATCAAAAACAGAATGGAAAAATAGTTTAAAATGATATGTAAGTAGCATAACACTACATCCTACCAAGGATAATACGCGAGGTTATTAAAGTTAAAAAACATCCTAATTTCAATAGAGAAGATGGATGGGTGCTACCATCTGCTTGGGATCCTATAATTAACAAAATTAAATCCAAACCCAAGCATACCACGCTAGACTTCAAGATACTGTAAGTTCATTCTGCGTAAATCGAACCAAAAATTAATATTAAAAAACTAATTGTAGCCGGGCTAACTATGATATCGGGACGTCAAACATCTTAATCCCGTGACCATGACCATGGCTTGCTGTAAAGCACCCGAAACGTCGATAATTAAAATAGTTAATTAAACGCGATAAAATCCGTTAAAAATAGTATATAGATAGATTGCTTCACAGGGGAGAATTTTATAACTGTCATATTTTATATACTATCCGCAATCTGTTTGTGTGCTATATGATAAGAAATGCATAACCTCTTGTCGAGAAGATGTAATACATACAGCCATTATTTTGAATTTAAAGGTGAAGAATGTTAATTTTTATATTTTTTTTGTTAGATAATTATTTTTTTGTTACATACATTACATAACAAGGAATAATTAACCATTGAAAGCTTTTAAAACACACGACATACAACAAATATACAGTCTAGATTCACGTAACAAAAACGTTAGACCTGGTGGTTCAGAAATTAAGAAATATTATAAGAACTTCAAATTTTATAAACTTACCATTTCACTGTCCCGTGAGTCATATATGAACGTTTCGATTTTTTACTATTGTGAGTATATTTTTCGCGGACAGGAAAGTTGTTAATTACATTCTAACGCTCAGTAATAAAAGAGTTGTTCTCGTTAAACCGGATCAAGTGTTCATAGGTGCTTTTTTCTGTTTTCTTTTTAATGTCCTTTAAATGAATTAGCCTTTATTGCTAATATAGATATTTTCATGATTATAATCTGCCATTATCATTTCTTGGTATGAATTTTAAATAATTCCATTAAATTATTTAATTTCGTTCTATTTTATTATATCATGTATTATAACTATTTTAAATAATTTACTTGAATTATATAAATGTAAAAAAAAAAACCTTATTCTAAAATTATTTGCAGGAGCTTTTACCTTAGTTTTCTTAAAAAATTCAATTCTCTTAATATGACATTTACTCGTAAAACGTTTACAGTTCGGTTGACTATAAGTGGATACTATGTTCTTACTTTCTTTTTGCTTTTCCAATAATATTTTATATGCAAATGGTTTTAACACAAATGGGTCGGCTCGACCGAGGTAGGACCACGCTAACGCTCACAGAACACCGGCGTGCTGTGTTTCGTATGGTCAGTGTTGAGAACCAGAAACCTTTTTCATTAGAAACCAGGCCTCAAGAGTGATAATGTATTTGCATTTTGGATCTTAATTGAAGATAGATATAAATGTTTATAGGCTACAGCATCCACTGGTGCACCATAGGTGACAAACGAGCACACACTGTGTGCTCGTTTGTCACCTTTATTCTAAAAAAAATGTGTGCAGTTCACACGCGGTAGAAATGAAACCTTTAAATAAAATATAATATAATACAAAAGCATTTTAGAGCAAATGATTTATTTAATATGATAATTTTCAATCACAAGTGCGGTATAAGATAAAAGTTTAATTTTATAGAAAATAAATGTTACAATCATTATTTTTAGACAAATGGAACCTAAATTCTAGTGTATTAAATCAAAAGAATATTTTCTTTCGACTAAAATTGCTATTCCTATTGCTTGCGGCGCTCACTACTGGTTTCTATCGGATCTCATAGGCGCGCCGAGCTGGATGTTGAATTTATTTTAACTTTTCATTATCTCTTAAACTATGCGTCCAAATAACATGTTTTATAGCAAAGCTTATCTTCATAAAATTTTCTTGATGATGAAGTAACTTTTGTTCACAAGGATTAATATGCTATGCCTATTAATAACACTCATAAATCACTTTTTAATCTATACATATAATAAATCTGTAGAAAAGTCGTGTCTGTAATTCTAATATATTCTTGAAAAAACAAGTCCAGAGGACTAAATCAAGGGTTCTGAATCCAAATTAGTGGTTATTATAATTTTTGTCTGTCTGTCTTTCTGTCTGTCTGTCTGTCTGTCTGTCTGTGTATTCCGGATTCACGCAAAAACTACTGAACCGATTTACATGAAATTTTGTAAATAGGTAGTGAGTAATCCGGGGCAACTTATAGGCCACTTTTTATCCGATTACGGAACTTCAAAAAAGAAAGGTGAATTATTCTATTTCCTTTATATGTTAGTTTTATATTATGTCTTAGTTATAGGCGGGATGACGGGTTTTTTTTTTCAAATAAAAACCATATTTGTAAATAAAGTTTAAAATATAGTTATAATCTTGGTAAAATAATTGGAATCTATGCCAATTTGTTATTCAAAACAGCGCCATCTATCATCAAATGGAAAAGGTAGTATATTTGGCCTTCAGCTACTAATAAATTATTAAATAATATAAATAATTCACATTTATATGATTAAATGATTAGATTTTTAAAATTATTAAAAAATTCTAACGTTTAGTGTTTTAGTAGTTTTGTTATTTTATTTTAAAAGTAATAATTTCAATAGATGACGTCTATCAAAAATATGAAAATTGATAAGGTACATATTTATTTCAATTGCTAATATAAATGTAAAGTGATTAAAACTGGTCTGTCTGCAATTGTTGCAAAATTTTCATTGCATTATAGTTTTATTAAAGAGATTTTTTGTATGTCGTGGCCAGATCGTAGTATTAATCATATATCATAAAGTAGTCTATCATTTCGTGAATTGGTGTGGTCATTTCATGATATTTAACACTATTTGTTCACCATGTTACGGTATAGCTTGACCAAATCAATAAATAGAAATCATTTGAAGATATAAATAACTAAACACAACGTTGCTATTTCATAATATGGTCACATGACGATATCATTAAATCGTTTTTCACCGCTAGCGGCGCTGATAGCGTATTTTTTAACAGAAACAACTTTTAATATAATTGACATCACTTTGTCCCTTATCGATATAATAAATAAATGTGCGCTTCTATTGCTGATATTACTAGATGGTATGGTTTTGGCTTTCATTATTTCATTTAATATTACTTACTTCTAAATAAACTAAAATGGCAAGTCATCGATAAAATGAAATAATACACTGCTACTGAATATACGATGTAGATAAATGAATTATTTACATTACATTCATCCCGATTTGGAATCAGCGCAGCTAACACTTTTTTGCCCAAAAACTCTGCACAGGCCGCAAAGTTTTAGTAGCCTACTGGGTTACTAGGTGACATGTATGTAAAGCTGCTACTTTTTTACTTTTCATGAGGCAATATATGCAGTTTTTATTTCATTCGTGTTTTCGGGTATGTTGCTTTTTGTTTTCACTCTGCCGTAAATATTAAGGCTTGCAAAGATGAGTAGAACTCATTATCGTCAGCCTATCAAAAGTCCACTGAAATGAACATAGGCCTCCCCCATAATATGTCAAGTAGCTGGATATTTGCTATAGTTGCCACGCTTGGTAGGCGTGTTGGCAACCGCAGCTATTATTATTTTGATCTCTTATCAAGAAGATGATGCAGCCCATCCCATCTCCAGTTAGTTTTCCTATGTCGCCTCTTACGACGGGACGAAATGAGGTGGTGGATTTTCTTTCACCGTCACATCAGGGCGAACATTTTTCTACTCCCGTTCATGAGTTTAGTGCTCCTCACGTTCACTGTCAATAATATTTATAAGGAATAAAACTAATTTTAAGAATTTTATCGCGTGTAATTTTAACTTTTCAAATTCCCGATGTTTTGGGCACTTTACAGCACCCATGATTACGGAAGAGGCTGGAGAACTGGGGTGTTTGAGGACCGAATGTCATTGTTAAAACAAAATAGAATAAATGCAGTATGTAGTAGTTTGAATTTAATTTATTAATTATGGGGTTCTCAGCAGATGGTAGTACTCAGCCATTTTCCCTATTTAAATTAGGATATTTTTAATTTCAATAGCCTCGCGAATCATCACTGGTAGGATTCGGTGTTCTATTGCAAGGATTTGTTGTCTATCAGATCCGATATAATGGTTGGGACTATACTAAACATGTTGACATACTTTAGGACTTCCTGAAGCTTCGGTGCTTCACATCAAAGATATGTTCTTTTACTCGGCACTTTCATCTAAGATGCGTAAAAACACCCGTAACATTAGTTTTAATCCATGTATAGTATTCATTGTTATAGAGCTGTATTTAAGAAATTTTCTACTACTTTAATCTACTTTAAGTAACAAAATATCTACATCTATGGCGCCGATCAATATTAAATAGGACCAATGATATGAATAAAATGTCTACAGTAAACATTATATTGCTTTGTTAAAACTAAATTGACTTTAACTATGAATAAATGTAAAGAGTAAAATGTAAATAATAATAATACATTTTGATTTCAAGACTATTACCATTTTAATGGATACAGCGGAATCGGAAGACACGACAGATATAAAAAGTAGTAGGTGTTTCTAGACATATATACATATTCACATGTTTTTTAGCATGTTACCAATCATCTACGTCTAATAGTATTTTAGAATGAAAAAAATATTTGACAGACATAGAGACATAGACACCGAGGTGACTAAAAGTGATCGAATTTTTCTAAATTTGGCACGGAACAGCATTTAATGATGTTCCCAAATTCAAGCGCACGCGAGCAAAGCCGCGGGTAAAAAGCTAGTTATGAATATTTTTGTTGTCACATAATACCCTATCTTACTATAGGCCTATTTCTTATATACATAATATAAGGAATAGGCCTATAGTATCGCGGACTTTTTTAGAAGGAAAAAAATCTATATTTTTGTAGTACATTGTATTTACGTATCACTAACCATTACGAAAGCACACGTGAATAAAACAGTTCTTGAGCGCTTTTTCTTGCTTAACAAAAAAGCGCGTGACTTGCTTAACAAAAATATTTAAGGCTAGCTGAGAGGTGTAGTCTAATGGTAGATAGCTTTACTATTTCTCGTGAATGTGGCTATCATATATAAAAATAATTTATTAAATCGGACGTGTAGTTTTTTTTATAGGATAAGGGTGACAAACGAGCACACAGTCCACCTGATGGTAAGTGGTTGCTGCGGCCCATAGACATCTACATCTATCCTCGTTTGCGAATCAAAATGCAGATGCGTTGTCACCCGTGAGGAAACGCAGAGGTAAACCTCTACTTCACGCTGGTATTCTGTGAGGTCGTGGTACCACCCCGGTTCGAGCCGGCCCATCCGTGCGACAGCAAAAGCTGCCGCGTGGCTGTACCACTGTTAAGTTATTAGCGTTCCAGTTATTAGCGTGTTTCAACAAATAAAAAACCTCTTCTGCTTTATTATATTAGTACAAAATGGATTCTATCTCATTCTTTCACAGGCTAAATGATAAGATGTATATAATTGTCTCTTTTTAGTGTCACTTTTTCGTTTGATCTCGTTTCAAATCATAACGATACTAAAGAAGTATCACTTCAAAAACTTCAAAATAAAGCTTTTTAATGATCTTATTCGTCGATTGGTAAGTTTATTGATTTCAATTAACATATAAAACGTCGGACTCTGACTTCGCCATAATAATTTATGACCTAAAAGGTCGTAACGAGGAATATGTCCAATCATTAAAAGAGAAGCAATATCGTAACAAACAGCTTTAATACACCTTAAATCGAATCGCAAAAGGTTTACTGTCGGAGTAATGACGGACATTGTGATTTTATTGATATTTTTCAATGCTAAAGCTTTTTTGCATCTTACACAAAAAACTTCATTTCAATATGAGTGTCTTGCATTTAAAACTGAGGAAATTAAAGCTTTGTGTAGTAAAATAATAAATTAGTTTTTTTTATATGTTCAGATGAAAACAAAATCATAATGTAGTCAGATCCAAGCAACTACACATATACCATATTATTTCGATCACGTAATTTGTCAAAATAACTTGCCAATTCATCGTGAATCCTGTATTCTATTTCAAGCTAGTATAAATATTTATAAAAATAAAACATAAGTTTTTAGTATTTAGGTCTAGTTTTCTTATGCTTCTTTCTGTGTTTTAATTGTTCGTTTTGTATCTAGATTACCTTACTTTTCGCATAAGCGTTTCATCAGACACTGATAGAATAGAACAAATTATATAACTGTGATGCTTTTATATTTACGCGCATCGTTATGGCACTGTATATTTAATCCGCAGATGAAGGTCTCCAATTATTCATTTATACACGGTTAATTCTAATATACCAAAAAATCTTTAAAACTAAGGACTTTTGATAGTAGAAACTCACAAAATTGTATGAAAATTTAATCACAAAACATTTCATACGAAATAAAATACATATTATGTATATTTTTTATTTCTGTTCTGATATTACTTTGTAAATGTTAATGCAACGGCGCGCGAGTACGTCATAGCGGAAAACCTAAAAAATAAGGAATAAACATTGATTGTTTCGAAAGTATTCAGTTTTTATAAATTCATAGAAAAAAAGTCTAAAAGCTTTTTAGTCTATTACAATTACCCCTGATTAGATTTATTTACAAACAAAACACGCAACATCAAAGATTTGTTTCCAGATTCTCTGTCACAAAAAATCTAATACCCCTATTAAAATTTACTGGGGTGTTGTAGCCGGCGAATGAATTGTAGATACAAGACCTTCCGATTGTGGAGAAAATCCAGCCATTCACAGTTACATTTCACCGAATGGGTGGAAAGCTGAAGTATTTCTAGTCGAATAGCTCTGTATTAAAAAAAGTCTTGTAAAAAGTGCTTGTTAAATTTAAAGTAAGTGTGTGTTCTGCTAGTTTGTTTCTAGTGGAACACAAATCAAATCACCTCGATGTTTTTCTGTCTACTATGAAGATTTTTCTCTTAGAGTATTTCACGTAGATGATTAAAATAATATGGCATTATTAGAACAACTGGGGTTACCCAAATGCACTCGAATGGGTAAAATTCAAATTTTCTAAATAAGTATAAATTTTGCGGGGCAGTAGAAGTATATTTAAGATCAACGTTGTTAATGAAAAGCATTTTAAATTATTCCGTTTCATCTCATGTGTATCATAAAAAGAACTGTTGACCAATACTGCATACATTGATATGCATCTCGTATAAAACATGTAAATATCAAAAAAAAATTCGGCGTTGTGGAGCAGAGTCAGCGATAAGGTGTAAACGTTAATTTGCCTTTTTTTTAGGATTAGGGTGACAAACGAGCATACAGTCCACCTGATGGTAAGTGGTTGCTGTCATCGCATCTGCATTTTCATTCATAATCCTCGATTATGAATGAAAATGCAGATGCGTTGTCACCCGTGAGGACTAAGATGGAATGCCTCGATTCCAGTAAAAAGGGTCTCCGGTTCTCTACACTCACCATACGAAACACAGCAGCACTAAGCTGCTATTATACGCTGGTATTCTGTGAGAGCGTGGTACTTTCCTGATCGAGCTGACCCATTCTTGTTACAACTATACCAGTAATATAGCTGCAGCATGGCTCTACCAAGTCAAAAACGACAATTGCAGAATGTTAAAGAAGAAAACCGTAGATAACAGATTTATGAGTCTGAATACACTGCATTCTTATCTGATGGATGGTATGCTACCACTAAGTCTGCCTTGGGCCTGCGTTCCGTAACAGTAAGCAACACTTACTTTCGGCCGCTTTTTAATCGACAACCCTAATCCATCGTATAAAGAAAAAAGTTTTTTAATTTGATATACGAAATTCATAATAAAATATTTTGAAATTGATATATTCAAAGAGATTAATAATCACTACTAGTGGTTGCCTAGTGGACGAAATTCAACCGTAATCAATAATTTTTTGGGGTTTGTAAATTAAGCAAGATGTATAAATATTATCAACAAACGACGTATTTTGTCCAAGCGACAATGTGTTTGACACCAACGACAAACAACAGCATGAACATAAACAATGTATGTTTTATTTTTATTTAATAATAACACATGTAATATATAAATTTTAGGTTTCTGTACTTCTTCTCCGTATAAACTTTGACTATGCCAAATCTCACAGTCTTCCGTGTGCGCAATATGCTCAAAAAGGCGTCAAAAGTTTTCCCTTCACGTATTAATGTCTAGATTTTACATTGGTTGCCTACAGGTTGCGGTCAAGTTAAAAGATGCAACTCAAATAATATAAGTTCTTCATATATGTTTTGATATATTATTTTATCTGTTCTCTAAATACCAACTGAACTACCCTACTAAATTGTTTACAAAAAAATCATAAACTAAACTAATTAAAAATATTTGCGGCCATATTTTGATAGGCAACACTGCAAATACATTTCCTGAATGAACCTCTCCATTTCATTTCAGCCTGTCTAAAGTCCACTTTAGTTGTTATAGTAAATATTAACCATACTTACCATAGTTGCAACGCTTCACAGGCGGGTTGGCAACCACAGCTTTTTTTTAACTTACTTTGAATCGTTATCTGACAGATGTTGCTACCCATTTCCTGCTTCATATCTCTCTGTCGCCTCTTACGACTCACATTCTCTTACACCTCCAGTAAACTGCACATCTATTAACAGTCGCGATAACATAATAACAATAATAACGTCTCCGAGTACCGGAACAAACTTGTGTCTGAAGTCGAGTCTTTGCTGGACAAAGTCTCGAACTGGGGGCGACTAAATCTAGTCCAGTTTAATCCTCAGAAGACACAAGTTTGCGCGTTTACCGCTAAAAAGAACCCCTTTGTCGTATCTCCTCAGTTTTAAGGCACTCCCCTGGTTGCCTCAGCCAGTATCGGAATACTCGGCGTCGACATATCAAGTGACGTACAGTTTCGTGGTCACTTGGAAGAGAAGGCCAAATTGGCCTCTAAAAAGCTTGGCGTGCTCAGCAGAGCGGGACAGTATTTCATGCCGGCACACCGCCTGCAACTTTACAAGGCGCAGGTTCGGCCTCACATGGAATACTGTTCCCATCTCTGGGCAGGGGCTCCCCAGTGCCAGCTCCTTCCACTTGACCGCATCCAGCGCAGAGCGGCTCGAATCGTCGACGACCGAGTCCTTTCCGATCGGCTTGACTCATTGGCGCTGCGAAGAGATGTTGCATCTCTTTGCATTTTCTTTCGCATCTACCATGGGGAGTGCTCTGAGGAATTGTTCGGATTAATCCCAGCCGCCAAATTTCACGTACGCACATCGCGGCAGAACTCCCGATACCATCCACACCATCTGGATGATTGGCGGTCCACCACTGTGCGATTTAGAAGATGTTTTCTTCCTCGCACAACTTCCTTGTGGAATCGATTATCATCAGCGATTTTTCCGGACCGATACGACTTAGGGACCTTCAAGAAAAGAGCGTACTCCTTTTTAAAAGGCCGGCAACGCATCTGCAATTCCCTCCCTGGTGTTGCAGTTGTTCATGGGCAGCGGTAGTCATTTACCATCAGGTGAGCCGCATGCTCGTTTGCCCCCTCTCCTATAAAAAAAAAAAGAAAAAAAAACACGGTGGGACTTTGACTAAAAGCTGTTATATGATATACATAAAAATTACTATCGTTTCTGTTAGATATAACTATATAGCAGAATATTTCCATTAAATTACCAAACGGTCATAATTTATTACGTGCTCATTTTTACATTCAAGGTATTATGCGCATTTGGTTACTTAATAAAGTGAAAAAATGAAAAAATAGTTTTTTTGAACTTAAATATTAATAAAAAGCCTGCGGATAGCGGATCAGAGATAAAAGGCCAATATATAATATATATGTACACTATGAAAATAGCAACGTTAACAGTCGGTTACTGAATGCAAAATGAGCAAATAGAATTGATAAAAGGTTTCGTACTATAGTATGTGCCAAATCGATTGAGAAAAACGGACAATGACCTTTCGGTCGTTTAACCAGGGGTTACAAACCTTCAATATATAGGCACATTTTATATGTAGTACTTTCTTTATTTATAATGATTTTTTTATAATGATTGATATAATATATATTTATTAACTATTATTAAAAAGTTATGTGAAAGATCGCTGTAGAAGAAAAATCATCTATTGTTATAAAGTACTTTATTCATTTAACAACAAAAAACATTAATTTATAACACATATAAAGATTCGAGTGATAACGACACCGAATAAGTACGTACTTATGCAAAAGATAAAACTTTATTTTTAATATTATATAAGAACTTTATTTTTATTCGGTGCAATCATCACTCGTATCTTCACTTGATGAACTATCTGTAACATTAATTATAAAGCGATCTGCAGTTTGGTCAATCCTATCATCCATGCCACGCATTTTTTGTTCAACCTTAAGGACATGCTGAACACAGTTTTTCCATTTATCTGGCGTGATTTGAGTTAAACCATCTTTAAGTAAATTTTTAACATCTTTTAACTTGAAAGTTGTATTTTTTTCGTGCAACGTACCCTTTCACATCTGCCCACACAAGTTCAATGGGGTTAAGCTCACAGTGATAAGGAGGTAACCTTACCACTGTGATGCTTTTTTCTTTTGCCATCTCGTCGGTGACGTAACTTCGATAGTTATCTTTAACTGCCTTATTTTTTCCATTAAGTGGGTCTTTGTGTCCGAGGGCACGTATGCGATCTGTTTAGATTCTAGCCATTCCTGCATATTTTGTTTCCGCCAAGACATTGTTGGGGTTTTTTCTAAACGTCTGGAGTGGTAACTAGCGTTATCCATAACTATGACATCGCCGCTTTGCAGTTTTTCTATTACTTTTCTAAACCAGTCCTCGAAATGGAGAGCGTCCATACTCTCATGGTAGTCACCAGTAGATGATGATTCAAATACCCAATCACATCCCTCCAAAAAGCCATTTTCATTGCCAACGTGTACAACTATTAATCGCTTTCCTTTACCCGAAGGGGCTTTCGCGCCAGTAGAGTAGCCTTCTAACCGTGATTGACGAGAAGATTCAATTGTGGTGTCTTCCCATACCTTTCCATAGTATGACCTGCGTTAATCCATGTTTCGTCAAGGTAAAAAATGTTACGTCCCTCGTTTCTTAATATTTGTATTTCTCTCAAATATCTGGTACGCCACAGAACTATCTCTGGGCGATCTATTAGACCACTTTTTCTGTTTCTCTTTATATATTTGAATTTTAAATGGCGCAACACACGTCGCAGGGAAGTTTTGCTCAAGTTTGGCAACTGGTCATCTTGATTTATACTGAGCAAAATTTTGTCTAAAGTCGGTAATTCTCCTGCAAGAAAGAACTGATGCACTTTCGCTCTTATAGCCGATTTATCAAAATCGTCCAACTTGTCAATTACAGACTTTTTTCTTTTATTAATTATTCCCTTTTCTGGTATTTTATGGGAATCTCTATACACGCTTAATACGCGATATATAGTGCTCTTGCTGACTCCTGAGATCTCCGAAACCTTTTCTACCATATTAACGTTTGAAGGATACACGTCTTCGGGCCAGGTGTTTTTGACATATTTGTATACATTAATGATAATCTCTTGTTCCCCGACCGACAAAGTGGTAGGTTTTCTCTTTTTTACTGGTGACGTTAAAGGTGCTCCAGAAGATGGGCCTGTAAATAAATGACAAAAATATACTACCATAGTACTACATCACATAAATACATATTGTTTTAGAAAATAAATACCACATGGTCACATAAAAAGAGCGCTTTAAGAAATAGAAAGGCTACGTCGTCGCATTTGTACCTATTTGTACGTACCTGCTACGTTTATTATGGGTCGGCGACGTCTCTTTCCACTTGATGTTGAAGGACCGGGTCCTTCACCAAATTCTCCTGAACTCATGTCGATTTAGTAACGACCGTCACAGTAAAACTAATATAACAGATTCAAAAAACAAAAACTTAACGATATAACAAATTTAACAGTAAAAACTCAACTAAAACAATGCAATGAATGCTATGAATTACCCGAGACGTACACACGCAAGCGCTATCCGAACACGAATGAAAACAAAATGGCGGACCGGCCCAAAAAAGGTGACGCATCTCTGGCTGCCATTGTCACGTTTCTTTTAGAACGAACTGACGTAACGCGCGTTTTGTTTATTTTAAAGGGATGAATTTGCAAAAGCTCAATATGGTGATTATATTGCTTCAAATATTTTTTTAATATGAAACTGTTATTAAATGAATTGCTGCGTTACTTACCATAAATTGAAATATAAAATATAACACATTTTTCGCGATGTACCGTAAGATTTTACTATGTTTATAGGAACCACAGACAATATTATTTAAGAAACAAAAAAACAAAACATATGTGCTGACCTAGAAGTGGGAATAATATCAATATTTAAATATTGTTATCACATCTAAATTGAGATTTTGTAAGTTACGCCTTTTGACACTCGGCTCATATCTGAGGTCATTGTCCGTTTTTCTCAATCGATATGGCACATACTATAGTCACGAACACTGTTTCAATATTCCATACCCGAATATTTATAGCTTGCAATGACCAGTGTTAAATGGAAAACGGAACAGTTCCATTTGTTTTTTGTATTATTTTGATCAATACCCTTCCGGGGCAATGATTTGTTGATTATACTATTCTAATTTCTGTTTATAAATTGAACATGTGCATAAACAATGTAAATCTGTTGTATGTAATGGCTAATTTTTAAAATATTTGAGTTACTCTATCACTGTAGAAGAAAAGACCGACCCTGGACTATTTTCAAATACTCACGAAATGTATCCTATCGTAGGAGATATTTGAAAGTGTAAATATATATCTCTATAGACTTTTAAAAAACTGAAGAGGTATAATTTGAATTTCCAGTCATAATAATAAATATATGTATTCCCTTTTTTCATTAAAATTTGATTTGACGGGTATATATATATATATATATATATGTATGTATATATATATATATATATATATATATATATATGTATGTATGTATGTGTGTGTATGTGTGTGTGTATACTACTCTGTTAAGAAAGTACCGGGAAAAGATCTTAAATACAAAATGTTAGTTTTTCATCCAAGTTTATTTTATCAACTTTAAAGTATGCTCCTTTAGAAACGATACACTTTCTCAAACGAATAATCCAATCATCAAACATTTTGAATCGGAATTGAGTTCAGTACCCGCTGCCTATTCTCCCTTATGTCTTCTACCGAACGAAAACGGGTACCTCAAAGTGTTAATTTGAGTTTAGGAAAGAGACAGAAGTCAGCTGGAGCCATATCTGATGAACAAGGTGGTTGTTCGATGGTATTTGTTGAGTTTTAGTCAAAAATTCGTTTACAATAATGGCCTTGTTCGAAGTCGCATTACCGTTGTGCAAAATCCAAGAATTTTCTTTCCACAAATCTGGCCTTTTCGATTAATTTGCTGTCTTAAATGCCGCATAATGCTCAAATAATATTATTTATTTACCGTTTGATCTCCTGGCAAGAATTCCTAGTGTACATAGCCAAAGAAAACAGCCAACATGATTTTGACTTTTGATCGACTTTGGCATTGGTTTTTTCGCTTTTGGTTCAGTTGGAAGGCGCCACTCCGAAACTTGTTGACTAGTTTACATGTCAAACTCGTAAACCCACGTCTAGTCACAAGTAACAATGCGTTTCATGAACGTTTGCTCAGAATTGACTTGTTCTAGCATGTCCTTGGCGACTTTTATGCGATTGTGTTTTTGGAGAAAATTCAGGTTTTATGGGATTAGCCGATTGGCAACATGTTTCATACCCAACTGATTATTTAAAATGGAACGGATTGACTCATGAGATACAATAAGTTCGGCGGCTATCTCTCTCAAACTCGAATGAGGATTTTCAGTCACTATTTCCTTCACTTTTGCGATGTTAACTTCAGTTACAGACATTGATGGCCTACCAAAGCGAGGCAAATCTTCCATCACTACTTTTGAGAGCTTTGTACTAACTCACAAACACGTGTTTTTGATAAAATCCGCCAGCACCAATGAAATTGTTAATGACAATTTTATGTGCTGATTTACCACGTGCTTTGCGGTGAAGAAAAACATCGTGAGGAAACCTACATATCTGAGAAAGAAGAAAAAAATATTTCGAAGACACGTGAAGTTTGCCAACAAGTATTGGGGCAGCGCGGTGGACATTTCCTTGCTCTAAAACCATCTCAGAAATGAGAAAAGGCCTGTGCCCAGCAGTGGGATGTATAATAGACTAACTTTTACTTTTAACTAAATCTAAAATGCATATGTAAAGTCACGTTATAAGTCGTTATAATGTTACAAGTAGTTATCTAACGTGATAAAGTCAAAGTAAAGTACGTGAACGGTGTGAGCAGTATCCTCGTACGAGCATTGCAATCTCTTTATAGGGATTCTAGTGCTTGTGTAAGGATAAACGGGGCATACACTGAATGGTTTAATATCGAAAAAGGTGTTAGACAGGGATGTGTAGCGTCACCGTGGCTCTTTAATCTGTTCATGGACAATTGTTTGACAGATTTAAAAGAGAATGAAAGTGGGTTGAGAATGAATGAGTTACTCGTCAAATATTTACTCTATCCTGATGACCAAGTATTACTTGCGTCTTCGGCCGAGGAGTTGCAGGAGATGGTAACTGCTATGAGTGAAGCTTTTGTTAGAAAGGGAATGAAGATGAATGTAAGGAAGACGAAAGTGATGGTGTTTGAAAAAGATGAGGCAGTGACAGACTGCAATATCGTGATTGAAGATGAACAAATTGAACAGGTGAAAGAGTTTGTGTATCTGGGTTCAAAGTTTACAAGAGATGGAAAGTGTGAGAGTGATATCGAAAGAAGAGTGAATGCAGGAAACATGGTGAATGGAGCTTTGCACTCCTTTATGAGCAGTCGGAAGGTGTCTAACAAGGCTCGTTTGGCTGTGCATGAGGGTGTGTTGGTTCCGACACTCATCTACGGAAGTGAAAGTTGGGTATGGCAGAAGAAACATGAAAGCAGAATAAATGCAGTTGAGATGAGAGCATTAAGAAGTATGATAGGAGTTAAACTGAGTGACAGGATAAGAAATAGTGAGATAAGGAAACGATGTGGTCTGAAAGAAGATGTAGTGACAAAAATTGAGAAAGATATGCTGAGATGGTTTGGCCATGTCGAGAGAATGAATGAAGAACGACTGACGAAAAAAGTGTATAAGGCGAGTGTGAATGAAAGTGTTGGAAGGGGTAGACCTAGGCAGACATTTCTAGACCAAATCAGGGACGTCTTGAAAAAAGGCCAGGTCAAGGTACCCTAAACCGTAGAGCATGTATGAAGGGAATAATGAAAGTGGACGAAGCGAAACAAGTATGTAAGGATCGTAGCAAGTGGAAAGAAGTGGTCTCTGCCTACCCCTACGGGAAAGAGGCGTGATTATATGTATGTATGTATATATAAAGTCAAAAGTCACGATAATTTTTCACTGTAACTTTTTCGTAACCTGAACGATGTTTACGCTTATTTAAAAATAACCCTTTTCTTCAATACTCTTACGGTATGCACGAGTTGATGTAGATAATTCATGCACCGAATTACCGCACTGCAAGGTAATTGATAATTTCTGAAAATATTTCATTTATCAACAACGTCTTGCAATCGTCGTTTCTCTAGCGCTCACTTAACCTTCATACAAATAATTCAATATTTTAAGTGTTTATATTTTTTTATTATTTTAAGATAAGATTAATTGACAAAATGACTCTACGTTATATATACATTATTCTAAAAAAATTGTCCTTGTCTGACCGTAGGTCTGACTAAGTTGGTCAATTAAAATGTCGGAGCCTGCGTGGTGAACCTAAATAACAGATGTAACTCAAATTCCGCGCCAAAATGAAAAACAGTTGTGCCAGTCTAACAACAATAAAAAAACAAAATTTTTTTTTTATAGGAGAGGGGGCAAACGAGCATGCGGCTCACCTGATGGTAAGTGACTACCGCCGCCCATGACCAACTGCAACACCAGGGGAATCGCAGATGCGTTGCCGGCCTTTTAAAAAGGAGTAGGCTCTTTTCTTGAAGGTCCCTAAGTCGTATCGGTCCGGAAAAATCGCTGGTGGTAATCGATTCCACAAGGAAGTTGTGCGAGGGAGAAAACTTCTTCTGAATCGCACAGTGGTGGACCGCCAATAATCTAGATGATATGAATGGTATCGCAAGTTCTGTCGCGATGTGCGATGGTGAAATTGAGCGGCTGGAATCAGTCCGAACAATTCCTCAGAGCACTCCCCGTGGTAGATGCGATAAAATACGCAAAGAGATGCAACCTCTCTACGCAGTGCCAGTGAGTCAAGCCGATCGGAAAGAACTCGGTCGTCGACGATTCGAACCGCTCTGCGCTGGATGCGGTCAAGTGGAAGGAGCTGGCACTGGGGGGCCCCTGCCCAGAGATGGGAACAGTATTCCATGTGAGGCCGAACCTGCGCCTTGTAAAGTTGCAAGTGGTGTGCCCGCATGAAATACTGTCCCGCTCTGCTGAGCACGCCAAGCTTTTTAGAGGCCAATTTGGCCTTCTCTTCCAAGTGACCACGAAACTGCACGTCACTCGATATGTCGACACCGAGGATTCCGATACTGGCTGAGGCAACAAGGGGAGTGCCTTGAAACTGAGGAGATACGACAAAGGGAATCTTTTTAGCGGTAAACGCGCAAACATGTGTCTTCTGGGGATTGAACTGGACTAGATTTAGTCGCCTCCAGTCTGAGACTTTGTTCAACAAAGTCTCGACTTCAGACACAAGTTTGTTCCGGTACTTGGCGACGTTTTCCCGAGAAATATTGGCACGGCCGATGTATAAAAGAATCACCAGTGCTGTCGTCTGCATAGCAATGAATGTTACTGGTTTGCAACATATCATTGATATGCGGAAGAAACAGCGTTGGTGTTAGCACGCAGCCTTGTGGAACACCAGCGTTAATGGGCTTGTAATCGGAGTATGCACCGTCTACTACGACCTTGATGCTCCGATCTGCAAGAAAGCTGGTGATCCAATTGCAAATTGAATTTGGACCAATAACAAATCATCCATTCCCGATACTTTGTATATGCGTGTGTGTGTGTGTGTGTGTGTGTGTGTGTGTGTGTGTGTGTGTGTGTTCATTAAATATTGCATTACTATATTATTCATATATTTTTATTATTAAATTTAAACTTAAAATATTTCAAAAAATCAAAATCTTATTTAATAATAGGTTTTTTCCTCAGTTTATTTTATATTGCACGTTGCACCTATCCATCTAAATATAAAATTACAATATCCTTTTACGTTCGGTTTCTCTGGTAGAAATCGCTTAAAGCGAAATGATGACCATTTGTAGTTCATAAGTTTTCCGTAATTGTAACCACTTCGTTTAAATGCAATAAAGAGTTATCTATCTATCTATCAGGTAGTATGAAATGCAATCTCAGAAAGTAATACAGCTGGCTACCACTAGGTTCAAACTTGTAATGTTATGCTACTTACATATCATTTTACATCTATTTTTCCATTATGTTTTTGATTTTCTACATTCATATTTTGCATCACCTTTATTTCCATAGGATCCTGTAACGTTTTTAGACCATAAGAACACAATAACAAATTATTTTCACTTCGTATTTTCACGCTACCAGCACTTTTTAAATCGGTGTCAATGGAGTCTACCTTTTTCGATCTTTTATTTAGTTCTCCGTAACTCTGCAATTTCGGGTTTCGTGCGCGCTGTTGCGCTACCTTTTTTCCTATATCAATAATATCTCATTTCTTACTTAAATCTTGCCGTTTTTCAATTATGAGCCTGAAACCAAAAATTGACATGTTTTGACATCGTTGTTTATCTGGTTGTCATGGCAATTTTTATTCAAATTCGTTACCGGTCTGATGTTTTTACTTCAATATTTCCACATAAATACTCTTTTCCTCTGGGCCATTTACAAAAATTTGCTTTTAATTTGAATGATTTCCCGTTCTCTCTAAAAAGGTATAAAAGCCGAACAATCGGTCAATACGGGGAGTCTCGCTTCAGCTTCCAAACTTGAAGCATCTCCTAAAGGCCTTATCCCGGGGCCGCACTGCCCCGGGATCCTGCAAGCCTCTGTCTTCACCTGAAGTCGTCGCCTAGTCTACTCCAAGCGCGGGGCCGCACTGCTCCGGGATCCTGCAAGCCTCTGTCTTCACCTGAAGTCGTCGCCTAGCCTACTCCAAGCGCGGGGCCGCACTGCTCTGGGATCCTGCAGACCTTTGCCTTCACCTGAAGTCGTCGCCTACGCCTCCACCTACTAGTGCTCGTGCTATCTTTAGCCGCTGTGCGTGCTTGCTCCAGGCGCTGCGAGCGTTTACTCCAGGCGCTGAGAGCGCCTAATCAAGGCGCCGCGTGTGCCAACTCTGGGCGCTGCGTGTGCCTACTCCAAGCGCAGCGTGTGCCTACTCCAGGCGCTGCGTGTGCCTAGACCAGGCGCTGCGTGCCACCACCGCCAAGCGCGGTGTGCCACTTTGATCTTCAGGCTCCGCTTCACTATTCATCTTATCTTTATTTTCTATCTAATTGTAATTCACGTCACCCATCACCATCATCATACTTCATTTTTTTTTTATAAAATTGTAAATATCTTTTTAAAATTTTAAATATATTATTTTCTTGTTCTATTTTTGTTATTTCGTTGTTGTTAGGTTAGGTTCTTTTTTTTTATTGTCGCTTCACGACAAACTACAATCGGATATTTGTCAAAAAACAAATTGTTTGTTTTTAGGTCTAGCTGTGTTGTGGTTATCCATGTGCCTCTTTACGCTGCATCCTACTGTGCCTTACACTTCTCCTATAGAACAGGTGCTTCGTTTTGAGTGCTTTATTCTTTTACTGTGTTCCTCTAATACAATTATTTAAAAAAAATATTATTTTCGTGTTATGGCGGTGTTATAAAATCAACACCCAATTTTGTCGAGACTACGAAACGTTGACTTACTGTTAAGTACTTGTAAAGTGTAGTTTGTAAAATGCATGTGTGTAAATGTAAGATTCTGTCATATATGTGAGTTGCAAGTCATCTACACTATGGATATCGTAAGAGCCTCGAATAATACCAGAAAGGTTTATGACTACAAATTAATGGCGGTATAGGGATCTTGTTTACGCCAGACGAAATTACTCAGACTTAAAATGATTAGAGGCATCTGACGGGTAATAAGTTTGGTAATAAAAACAAATAATAGATTATATAATACGATTTACGTATATAAAAAAAAAACTAACCGCCAATCCGTTTGCCAAACGTGATGGTACCGTGTAGTGGCGGTGTAGGAATATCCACTACCCCATGGTCTCTTACGACACCCACATCCCGATGGTATCGAGACCATAGAGGAAACAAATAAGGAGATAGGCAGAAGCGTCTTCTTTATAATAAATATACCTAAGGGACAATCTATAGGGAGTTTTATGGTCAGTAGCGGTACAGTACTTTAATAGGCTATAACGGTAACGGTAATCGCCAATTCGTTTGCCAAACGTTATGTTTTTGGAAACTTCTTCCCAAAACGAGAGGGGACAAGCAGTAGATTTTAAAAGCAGAAGGAGAAGAAGAAGAAGATTGTTTGAAATTCGACCGTGATCAATATCGGACATTGGGGACCATAAAGGGGTGTCTACTGTCTACACAAAAAGATTCCTAGATTAGAAGAGAATTTGCAACAATTTCTACATAAACTATTAAAACAAGCTATGCAAATATAAATGTTAAAGGACTAAAGCTTGTCATGTAACATGAGAGGTCATATCCAACAATGGACCTTTACGGGCATATGAAGAAGAACATGAAAAGTGAAAATTGATAAGACAACATAAATAACAATTATCATCAATGGTCCCTGTAAAACATGGGTATTTCAACGCTTTATTAATAAACTATTTTGAAATTTCAACGCCCACGTATGAACTAATGATATACATATACTATCACCTTTAATGATTTTATAGTCATAATGGATTTCCATCACAGACTCCAATTTGTACTGATTAATCCGCCAAAATTCGTGAAAATGTTAAAAAAATATTACAAATGTTCACAGCTAAATTGTCAGTTAATCAAGCTTTTGACGTTTTACGAAACGGTAGTATTATCAATTGAATTCTGTGATTTTCATTAAACCGTATTGCGGTTTCGAGCCATAGCTTTGCATATAATAGTAATACTGCTAATATTGTACGTAATAAAAATAAGGACTAAGTATCTTTTAGTTATTTCGGTTCATTAATGAGTAATATGGGATCCAATGTGTTTTTTTTTGTTTTATTGTCAAGATACATGTTTAATAATTTACTACCATTGATTAAATCTGCATAGATTCTGATCTATACGTATATATAAAATTGAAGTGTCTGTCTGTAATATCAAAATATATATAATACTAGCGTCCCGGCTTCGCACGGGTGATTTCTAGATTTCGACCACAGGACCACCCACCGGGTCCAAATGTGCGGATCGGTATCGGGTACGGATCAAAAAATCCGTTTGAACAAAGAACATGGCTAAGTGATGCTATGCTTAGGATTCCATAGTGTATAAAATATTATCTCATCAAGCAGTCTACATTTAATTTTAAATTCTATTTAATTGTTAGCTATTCCATCATCATCGAGATGATCGATGACGAGACTAACGGACAGAAATTGATTTTTATATATAGAGATTTTATCCGAAAAACTTGTGGTATTTTTTAAATAGAAAAATTGATGAAATAAATGATTATTGATTATTATTTGTAAAAAATCTTAATGACGCCACATTAATTGGTCTAACCCAAGCGAAGCCAGAGCGGGTCACTAGTGACCAAATAAAATGTGATTTACGTAGTGGATTTTATATGATGTGATCAGAACACTTCTAAAAAAATTTCATGATCTCAATACTTCAACTTTCAGATTTATATTAAAGTTCTCTCAGGCTTCAACCGTATCTAAACGTAGAACTTTTGCTTCAAACAAACCAGGCTAAAGAGTTAATTATAAATGCGTTAAGTACGGACGTTCTTATATCACATGACTTATTATTAAATGATAAATGTTTAGCTAATATACAGCTAATATAAAGCTATTATACCACCCACTTCTGGAACCGGATGCAGTATCGAGCCGTCATTTTAAAATAATATGTTTCCTATTACACTTACATACTCATAAGTGATTAATAAATGACTTAAAATCTATGAAGGGAGTTTCTAAGCTTCTTTTTTTATAGGATATGGGTAACAAACGAGCACACAGTCCACCTGATGGTAAGTGGTTGCTGCAGCCCATAGACATCTACATCTATCCTCATGCGAATCAAAATGCAGATGCGTTGTCACCCGTGAGGACTAAGATGGAATGCCTCATTTCCAGTAAAAAGGGCCTCCGGCCACCTGCACTCACCAAGCTAAACGCAGAGGTAAACCTAAACTTCACGCTGGTATTCTGTGAGGTCGTGGTACCACTCCGGTTCGAGCCGGCCCATCCGTGCGACAGCAAAAGCTGCCGCGCGGTTCTACCACTGTTAAATATTTATTAAAAAAGGAGGTTAATAAAGTGTCCTTGTAATCCTTAACTACGCATAACAACATTTGAGGAGTACGTGATGAAAAATTTTATATACAGATCACACATTATATTTTAAGTGTGTCTACATATTCGCATTAATTACTTACATACATAGCGTTAAGCCTGTAATCTCCTAATGGATAAACAGAGTCCAAAGTGCAGCAAGCTATTCAAACTACATTTAACCGAAATACAATATGGGTTTAGATGGAAAGTAGTAAAATATAATAATATATAGGCAGCGAGCCATTTGGGCACGCCACTATAGCGGCGATAAGACCCCTCTTTGAGGAGTGGCTTGAGAGACGCCACGGCGTCCTCACCTTCCGCCTGACGCAGGTCCTCACCGGACACGGTGTGTTCGAGAGGTTCCTGCACCGAATCGGGCGGGAGGAAACTCCCGGGTGCTCCCACTGCGAGGATCGACCGGAGGACACGGTGGAGCACACCGTGGAGGTGTGCCCTGCTTGGGCGGAGCACCGCCGTGTCCTCGTAGCGGCGATAGGCGGCGGCGACCTCTCGCGTCCGGCCCTGGTCGAAGCCATGGTCTGGAGCGAGACGGAATGGGATGCCGTCACCACCTTCTGCGAAGCAGTAATGCTAGCGAAGGAGGTGACGGAGCGGGAGAAGGAGAGAGCAGCAGCTTTCCTTCCCGGCCGCCGCGGGAGACGCCCCGGGCGCCCGGGGCTACGTCGTGGCCCCCGGCCACCGTAGGCGCGGGCCTGTGGACGGCGAGCAATGGGTAGCTCGCCGTCCGTTCGTCTAACGACGACAGGCCGTGTCGACGGCGCGTTTTGTTCCACGCGCGCCTCAAAGAGCTGTCAGCAGCGTGAAGGGGCCCGCAAGGGCCGACGCCTGCCGGGGCTGCGGGCTGTTCGAAAGAGATACCGCGGCTCCGGAACGTAAGGGCACTGAAGGAACAGGGATGGTTTTTAGTCAGTAAAAGTCTGACACTCCCTTCTGCTCCACCCAGAGCGAAAGGCGTCATTAGATGATTTTCCATCCGCAAAAAAAAAGGCAGCGAGCCATTGCCTATACAATCACACACCCAATAACGCATTAATAGCCTTTTACAATATGCTAGGCAAGTAACACACATACTTTTTTGTTATTATTTCCAAAAGAAACAGGGGTCTATAACTCCCCTATGAACTTGAGACAACCGTAAAAGTCTCTCTCAATAACTATATATATTTACGCATGCAAATTGCAAAAGCAAAGATATATTGTCATACCTTAAAAATACTTGAAAATGACGAAAGGTCTCACTCCAATTGCATGACTTTTTCATTCTTTACCCCTTAATCCCATTGATACAGGCTGTGAGAGGCATTCTGTCATACTGTCAGGGGTTACCGTGTCTACGACTATCTGTATTTGAAGTTAGTGGCAGGTCACGGGTAGTAATCAATTAAAAATCTTTTTTTAAGAATTCTAATTACTCTTTAGAGACAGTGGACTAATGTGGGAGGACGCGGCAGTAACACTAAATAAGCATGGGTTTGAATCTAACAATTCCATCATTAAAAATATTTGAATTGGTTATAGTATAGTAGAGGATAACCATGATATAGTATTATTTGCAGATGACACTTCTTTAATTTTTAAATTAAATCGACAATCACTAAAATATGACGAAGTAAATAATGCTATATCTAAATTAGTAAATTGGTTCAATGTTAATAATTTGCATTTAAATGGCACTAAAACGAAATGTATGAAATTCATGACTTCAAATGTCAAACAATTAAATACTAATGTAATTTTAAATGGGGAGAAACTGAGTCTTGTAGATAGTACCATTTATCTTGGAATCACACTAGACGCGTAGCTTCAATGGAGCCCCCATATATCAACACTAGCAAGCAGTCTTACTTCTGCAGCATATGCTGTAAAAAAGATTAGAAGTCTAACCAGTGTTGAAACAACTAGACTAGTTTACTTTAGCTATTTCCATAGCATAATGTCGTATGGTATTTTGCTATGGGGACACGCAGCTGACACTGAAATTATATTTGTTTTACAGAAGAGAGTCATAAGAGCAATTTATGATTTCAAGCCTAAAGAGTCGCTGCGACAAAAATTTTAGGAAATTAATATATTAATTTTGGCCTCTCAATACATTTATGAAAATGTAATGTACGTACACAAAAATAAAAGTAGTTTTACAAAAATAACTGATATTCATTCTGTAAATACTAGGATCAGACACAAGCTAGTAGTACCAGTTACTCAGTTTACAACAAAATTCCAGAAAATTTACAAAATTTGACCTGCACAAAGTTCAAAAACTTTATTAAACTAAGTTTGTATAAAAAGGGTTATTATAATGTTAATGAATTTATGGATGATAATGGAGTGATCGCTACCAAGCTATTTCTAATTTGTTGTGTTGTTAATTTGTGTAACATACATGATTGTAAGCTGTTATTTAAAAAAAAAGTCCCGCTGGGTTTTTTGCTGGTTCTTCCCAGGACAGAGAAAAGAGTGACTTTCAATAAGTATTATTTATAATCTATATTGAATAAAAAAGTTTCTGTTTCAGTTTCTGTTTCTGTTAAAATGAACATTATTAATATTAAGAGAACTGCTTGTATTTTATATAAAAAAAAGATAATTAATAAATTAATTGGTGCCAACAAATATCATTATTTGTTTTCTCATGTACAATCGGTTTAATATCAAACGCCCTTTTTGTTACCTGTTAGAACTGAAACGGAAATAGCTCACGTGAACTTATTATTATCCTATAATGATGATGATGATGATGATAAATGTATTCCTCTAGCCGATTTCGACAGAAGACAACTTCCAAATTATAAAAAGTGCAAAGCTCAGGATATATAAATGCTATAAACATTTAGATAATTTACGCGGTAGGGCCACGCTGCAGCTATATTATGGTTGTAGCACGATTAGGTCGGCTCGACCGGTGTAGGACCACGCTCTCACAGAATACCAGCGTATTATGGCAGCTTAATGTTGCTGTTTCGTATGGTTAGTGTAGAGAACCGGAGACCCGCTTTACTGGAAAGGAATGCTAGTATTTTTATATCATTCTATATTTTTATGGCATTCCATCATAGACCTCGATGGTGACAACATATCTACATTTTGATTTTTAATCATGGATAAATGTAAATATCTGTGGGCCAGAGCATCTACTTACCATCAGGTTGACTGTGCACTCGTTTGTCGCCCTTATTCTATATAAAACAGATTATTTATTCTGATCACGAGGTATTCCATCTTAGTTTTTTTTTTTACTTAACTAGTCATTTTAGACCAGTATGACATATTTTGGTAAGTGGTGAAGTAGTCCATTATGGTAATAAATATCTTATTCAGTCTTGCCTCAAAAACTCCCAGACATTGTAATTGATGGGAATATAGATGGTGGCAAATTAATTCAGTCCATTGTTGTACCCATTAAGATGGACAAAGCAAACAGTACGAATGTGTTGTGCGTAGACAACAAGCTAGTAAAGGCTCGCCGATTGGCCAATTATTTGGTTCTTGAGTTTTTGATCTCAAGCGTCTTCGTAAAGAATTTACGTATGGTGTATATGGGCCACAGCATCCACTTATTATAGGATGGCCTAAATGCTCTTTTTACACTTCTATTTCTATAACAAAAACATGCCTGAGTGTCGTGGAACACTAGGTTGGAACGAAGTTCCTTTCGTAGTATATTATTATTGATTAACATATTATATTATTGATGAACAAATACAAATAAATGTATAATTACTAGCGTCTATTAAAATGAGGCATAATTTAAAATAAAATAATATTTCTTTCATGACAAGATAAGGAAAAGTGCGAGAGAGATGGATATTATTCCATCTAGCTTCCTTATAGCCGCCAAGACCATCTACACTACGTCAGAAGGGTTTGTGACGAAAAAATCTTAAACATTTTGTCGCCTTACCCCCATCCGCCAAATCTGTACCGCCCGATAAAGAACTTTGTTCCATAAATCCACCTCCTCGTCAGTCCAAAAATAGCCCACGTTTGGACATGAGCCTCTCCTATAGCAGGAAGGATTTTCCATAATTGGTCAAACTTGACAGACGGATTAACTGTTGCGTAAACAGATTCACGCATCATTGATTCAGCGTATTATTATCAGTCAAGTCATGCGGCGTTTAAGTTAGTTCTATCTCGTTTATATGTCACGTAAAATATGCCAAGGCAATATACCACCATCTAGCAGAACCTATAAAATCTCTTGAGCTTTTAAAAAACGCCTCTAATGAGAACTACAGGATGGGTTTCTCCTGTATCGCTTTCGCGTGGCTTCAAATTATACGTAGTAGAGTCACGTTACAACTATTTCATGCTTGTAGCATGAATGGATAGGGGAAGGACCACACTCTCATAGAATACCAGCGTAACATGGCAGCTTAACTCTGCTGTGTTTCATATGATGAGTGTATAGAATCAGAAACCAGTTTTATTAGAAACTGGTCATTCCATCTTAATCCTCATCGGAGACTACGCAACAACATTGTCATTCTCAGTCATCTCATATAGCATTCCCTTACTATCAGGTTGATCGTTTATCAGCCTTATTCTATAATAAATATATTTAATACAAAAAGAGATAATATATAGAAGAGTTTTATTGGATTGGTTTAGAGGTTTATACATAACAATCACACCTGCTATTATCTAATTGCGGTTTTCCAAACAATGGTAAATCGACGTTAACTAGTAGTGATCTTATTGGTGTTAAGAAATAAATTAAACCTCATTTTTAAACTGAACTAATATACAAAATTTCAATAACTTCTGTTTACAATTTGATGATGCTCTTTAGCGTGGTTCTTCCTCGGTCAAGTCGACTCATTCGTGCTGCAATCATATGCAGCGTGGCTGTACCACCTTAAACCATTTTACACTTACCCCTTTTATATCCATGAATATTTCCTTTATTACTTCTTCCATACTGATGACACGGTATTTAAATCAGTAAACGAACTAACCGAAGGACCTGCAGGAAACATCTGATTATTATTATTGAAATAAACTAACATAATCTACAATTGAACTAAAGAAAAGATCTTAAAACGAAAGGTGTCTTTTATTTTTGAAAACTGTGAAGTCATAGCTTTAAAGAAATAGTTACACCACGTACCGCTGGCAAGCAACGTTAAATGATGTAACCCTACTTATCACGCTGCACAAGCGAGTTGGTGAATACATTGCCGCTACCTTCACAACCTCACACTGGCAATTAAGTACAATAAATAAATTTAAGACGTACTTCTGAGCACAGAAAAGGAGCCCATCCCCTAATATTACATAATAATAATATACATCTGTATAATATACATCTGTATGACGTCATTGACGAGAACTATTGATGCATATTATTTAATTATTATTAGGTAAGGTAACATATCAATTAATAAAAATAATTAAATTATTATGTATATTGAAAACTACTAATACAGAAAATATAAATATTCGTATGTTACAACTCACTCACTCACACCAAACTAAACTTGACTACTTTTATAGAACTCTCGCGGGACAGAAAACCAGTAACATTTCAAGACGCTGTCCTAGATCTGCCAAAGACTGATATAGCTCTATCTACAAAAACATTGGCACGGCACCATTTCAGTAACAAATATGACATAACTAAAAGCAGTGTAATGTTTACCTGTGATTTCTGTCCGACCAATTTACACATTTTTATCAACATAATATTGTACGCAATGACTTCATGTAATCTTTACACGCGGCTGAAGCAAAACCTATTAATATTATTTTTAATAGACATATATTTAAATATATATCTTATTATAATAAAATGTGTTTGTTAATATTTAATTTAATGATTTATTAATATTGTTACTTCATCCTTTTATTAGTTATTATGTATGTAAATATAATAATAATCATTATTAATTATGAACTATAAAAAAATAATTTCATGTGTATAATAAGACAATTTCTGCCTTAATATATTTATATTTACACATGTAAATAATTTTTGAGTAATAGTAAACACACATTAATATAATCATCAATATATTTCAACAAATATCAGAAATCTATGAAGAATTTTCTGATATAGTAAATAGAAGAACGATAGGTTAAGGTCTTTAATAAAAAATAAAAAAAACATTTCGTAATTTTTGTTATAAATAAAAATATCATTTTTTAATCGCCGTCGAGAATTAGTATGATTAAAAAAAAACTTAATTTCTTCTTATAAAACTATTAGTTTTAATTAAAATTGAAAAAATCTTATGAAATCTAATTATTAATAATCTTTTTTTTTTACATTTATTAAAATATACAATACTAAAAACTATAATAATAATAAAAAAAAACTAAAACTAGAAACTTATATATCATATAATCCTACTCCCCGCGGTATCGTGCCAAGAACGCTGGCTGCGTTTCCCCGCTGAATGGCTATACTTAGCCTTTGAGCAAGGAAAGAACCAGCCCTCTTATCACCAGCAGCAACGACCAGCCGCGGATGGAGTTCCTTTAGGAACTTCACCGCACGTGGACCCCACGGACCGATAGTCTCTACAGCAAATGGCACAAATATGTAGTCATCTCTCAGAGACTCATATTTGCGCCACTTACTCAGTTCAGCTGCCTCTGATGCCGCCCCGGCTCTAAACGAGGTACCCCTGAGATGAGAGACCGCCAGAGTGTCTACGCAAGTAGCATCCCACACTAGGGCTTTACCTCTCTCCCAAGGGACCAATGTCATACCGTCGGGTCTCCTGCCATCGTCTCTAAATATTCCACAAGGCTCTAAAACCGAGGGAACATTTATAGAGACAAGAGCCCTTCGGATGACATCGTTCAAAGAACTGTGTCGTGAAAATCTACCAGCGCTTTTCTTACATGAAAGTCCGTGGAGCCCAAACTTGTCGACGCTGCTACCACAGGGACACTGATGGGGTTGACAAATCGCCGCTCCTAGTCGGATTCCTACGGCAATGCGTAAGCTTTCCGCATCAAGTAATGTGCCGAGATAAACTTGATGGTAAAGCGTGTAACCAGTAATAATAATCAGTGTTGCCACCTCTTACATTAATTACACATCGACATCGATTGTTCATACCTAAAATTAAATTGTCTATGTATTGCTGCGGTATGATGTTCTATGTTCTTTGCAAAGTGTTCGTAAAGTTCATCCGTCATCATATTTGGCGAGAAATCTCTCAGAGCTTTTCGTTGTAACATGTCCCAGGCATGCTCGATAGGGTTTAAGTCGGGCGACTGTGCAAGCTAAACCAAAACTTGAATATTGTGGTCTTGGAGAGTGGCCGACTCCAGCCGCGCCGTGCATGAGTAGAAATTCCTGACCAATTTAAATTCTGTGTGGAACAATAATAAATATCTCCTCGTGGTATTTTATGCAGTCACGCTGCCTTGGATCCAAACGAGCTGGTTCGTCCGCCAAGACGAATTCCTGCCCACACCATGATTGTCCCGCCTTGGTATGAGTGGACCTCCTGAGGGTGCCGTAGACGACTAACTCTCCATGTATTTCTTCCGACGCGTGTTTTTTATGAATCGGAATGAAACCCAAACCGAGACTCATCGGTGAACAGCACCAAAGACCATTGTTTGTCACTCCATGGTAAATTCTGTCGAGCCCACGAAAGCCGCCGACCGCGATTGCCACGTTGCAATGCTGGAACACGTAGCGGTCATCGAGTATGAAGACCAACTTAATGCAACCTCCTTCGCACGATTTGGTCGCTTAATCAGCAGCTGGTGGTCCTTCTGGAGCTTTTGTAGTAGTTGCATCGCTGTGATATTGGGTGTTCTTCTGGCGGTCATTTGGAAAAATTGATCCTGTCTCTCCATAGTAACACAATATCTACCCGTGTGCCGTTCAGCCATATCCCCAGTACTGCGATAACGTGACCACAACCTTGATATCACGTTTTGGCTGGTGTGTATATTCTCAGCAACGACGCGTTGAATAGCACCATTTTCTAACATTCCCTCGGCTCGTAACATTTCATCTCGACTCAAATGATGACGTGACAAGACTCTTACAACTCACACGGCACGTTAAATTAAAAAAATGAAAACAATCTAATCCCTTTTCATTAATTAATAACACTAGAACAATTTTGCCGCCGTATTTTGTTTTTTTTTTATTTAATTTAAATATTTAAATTTTGAAAATAGAATAAAAGAGGTTTCAATCTGTATATAAACTTTTTATGAAAACTAAAAAGATATAACTATAAGATAATTTAGGATTAAGGTATCCCTACATTCTGTTGATGTGTATTGAAACTGCATCAAGGAGACTAAATTTTTTTAACAATATGTTACTTTTGTCCGAAATAAGGTAACGACTTATGAAGCCTTACTTACAGTAACCGCATATCTTAGTAATCAAAATACTGCAACACTTGAGTTTTAAATTCTATCCAGAGACAAAATGTAAAAACATATATTGTGGATTTCCGGATAAGGTTTCGTTATGTCTGTTACCATGTTTCCAACACTGTATCCTACACCTTTTATCGTGTTAGTGATTTTACCTTTTTTATTTTACGAAAATTTGCTCGCTAAGAAAGAATACATTAAATGCAATATTTTAACTTCATGCAGTCAAGTAAGTGGTAACTCGTAATTTGGATGTCCCAGGAATCGACGTCAAGCCGGAATCGAGTGATAGGTCAGGTCATAATAGTTAACAGAAAAGTTTTAAAAATATGTTGTTAGCGTTATTTAAACTTCAAAATTTTCGTTATAGTTTAAATTTTGTACTTGTTATAAAAGGGCACCAATAACACATAACCCGCTACTTTTTTTAAGTATTAATTTGTAATTAAATGCGGAACTATGTGAAAACTCAGTAAATGTATGTAACATACTTAAGTAGAAATTATTTATCTTTGTAAACTCGCATAATATTTTTGTTGTTGACTAACATGAAAACATGTTTACTGTTTCACCGTAATTTTTAATGGCTAAATATAATTATACAATTCTTACCCGGATTTGGTATAAGGACAAAAACAAAATTATTAGTATTGGTTTCTGGAGTGCTTTGGTCCAGGGACAAATACAAGTAATTACTAGCGGCGAACACAACATATAAAACAATTTTTTTTCAAAATTACAACGGTAAATACATCACAAACACCCATTATGTTAATTTTCCTTCCCGGTTCCCCGGTCCTTACAAGAGTTATTATGAATTTATCTTTTATCTTTTATCCTTTATTCTGTTATCTTTACAAAATAATTTTATAGGTTAATACCCTTAATTATAATAGGTCGCCATTTTTAACAAAAATCTCAATTATTAATCAATATTTTATGGAAAGTTAATTTGGAATTGATTGAACTTGGTTTTAAAAAACCGGCCAAGTGCGAGTCGGAGTTGCGCACCGAGGGTTCCGAACAAATCTATAGGTATATATGTTTAAAATTATTAAAAATATTTTTATTATATGATGTAACTAAAAATTTATGCTTTTCGCAATTTTTCCTTTATCTGTGCTATAAAACGTTGCTTCGTACCAAATTTCACGATTCTAAGTTCACGGGAAGTACCCGTAACTTAACCGTAACGTAACGTAACCCGTAAGGTTTTGATTCCCTTGCGAATGTCGAAAATTTGCGGCATAAACGGCTGTATCTTTTGATTGCGTTGGCTTAGAAGCTTGATTTTTTCACAGCTCCAAGGGACAGTAGACTTGAGTATTTAATATGAATATATATATATATATATATATATATATATATATATATGAATATATAAGGAATACATGAATGAAAATAACCCCTGGGAATAGGGTGATCGCCACCATGCAGGTTCTATAAAAAATAATTTAAAAATTGTATAAACAAAATTATTGTTAAGTGAAATTATGTATAAAAAAAGTCCCGCTGGGTTTCTTGCTGGTTCTTCTCAGGACTGAGGTATTTTCCGAACCAGTGGTAAATAAAAAATTACTTTCAATAAGTATTATGTAATAATCAATATTGAATAAAATTATTCTATTCTATTCTATTCTATTTCAAATTGATACATCTACCTCTATATCCTGAGAAAAAGGGTCTTGACAGACAGACAGACAGACAGACGGACAACAAAGTGATCCTATAAGGGTTCCGTTTTTTCCTTTTGAGGTACGGAACCCTAAAAATAATTTCCACCGACCTTATTGCAGAGAACTACTTCCTTTAAAGGGGACTCCTACTGTTTGGATACAAAGCCTAATAGAATATTCTTCCTTGCAGAACTTACGAACTTACTCCTTTATGATGTGAGTTTCACAAAATAGCAAGATGCTATGTCCCAAGAATAAAGTTAATATGAAATATTTAAGAAATTTATTAATTCTCGTTGCTAACATGTTAAGTAAAAACAACAAAAGGAAATTATGTAAATATTATAAAAACATTTTTTTACGAAGCAAAACTTTATAATATATAAATAAATATCCCGCCCAGCATAAAATAACAATGGAATTTATTAAAACTATGAAATGTATACGTTAACAAAATTTTGACGAAATCTTTCCGAAATAGAATAAGAAAATTCTTTATTTAGGTTTTAAGGTGCTGGCACTCTAATCCTGAACAAAAATTCTAGAAAACCAATGAAGAAAGTTACCACAGGAGCCTTTGTCATGGCAACATATTACTAAATCTGAAATACTCGCAAAATCACCAAAATATACTGCATGGAAATACTTTTGTTTACTTCACAGCTAAAACTAAATATTATTACGCAGCCACGTTACTTCATCAGCTTAACGCTATAATATCTATACGTCCATGGAAATACATGTACTTCGTGTATACGTCCTATCCTATCGCAGTTGACAGCTTTCAAAATTAAATGACACTTATTGATATTGAAGTAATATGTACTTACGACATAATAGCTTAATACTTATTGATGGAGAAATGACGCCAGCGTAAAGGCCGTTAAATCATAATGATTTATTATATTATTCAATACGTTAAAACTATTTTATTTGAAATATTATGTGCTACCTGATTTATGTTAGCTTTTAGGCCAGTTTGAAATAAAGGAGAATGCTCTCAATTCGACTGTATGTTGTCTTTAATGTATCAATTCCTAATTTAAATGATTATTTTTTACTAAATATATTATACTCGTAGTTCATACAAGATCAAATGTAAATTTTCAGAAAAATTAGATTTTTAAGGTTAGAAAAAAGGAGATGTAGTTATTTATGCAACTATTTAGACGACATTCCATTTGTAACCTTGAGCTCGTGAAATTCCTTAATCCACTAATGTTTTAATAAAAAGCAAAAGCCGACTTGAAAGAACTAAAAATGGTAAAATAATTTCGACATGATAGCTTCTGAAGTCAGTGCTTTAATTATTCTATACACTATGTTCTGGCACCGGTATAGGTACCATTTCACTTTTTATTAAAAGTAAATAAAATTTAAAGCGTGAGTGTGAGATCCTATGTAGTAAGCTATCAACCCGGAGTTCAATCCCCGCCGGCACCAATGAAATCGTTAATTGCAATTTTAAGTACCGATTTACCAAGTGCTCGGCTAGGAAAGAACCGTTTGGAAACCGACATTTCTGTGAAATAAAATAATATATTGCAGATTAGCAGTGCGGTAGACTAAGCCCCATACAGGACGTACATAGGCTGTCACTTTACTTATTACATTTCTTAAAAGGTCAGCTTAATACCTTTCCACTTCTTGTTCTGCATTATCACGTGTAAGTACGTTGCTGCTATAAAGGGACTATTTGCTTTAATTGGCATTATCTCATTTGACTATATAAGAAAATTTTAAGTTATTTATTAAAACAAAATATAGATCTCATAGTTTACTTTTATTACATCTGTATCGAGTGTGTTTAGTAGTCAGTATCAACAAAAAAGTTCTGTGTAGAGTTATATTAAGGCTAAATTTCTCAAACAGAAAAGAAAAACGTACACTCTATCAGAAAAATTGAGCTTTCATATTGAATTATCGCGTGTCAATCGACGCCACTTCGTCTGGACCGTCGAGTAAGGCTTAATTAGATTTACCGTCAGTTGAAACTACGTAACCATCTAGAATCATGTATTAGATAAAATTTTCGTTCGAAAAGTAATACGATTTTATGATATTAAATTATTTTCATATATGCTTACATTGTATTAATATAAATGAGTTTTCCCCATTTTTATACATCTTCAAAGCTTTCATTTATTTAATTATTCGCTTAATCGTTTTCTTTCGAAAAATACAGGCATTAAACAGTACATGTATGTTACTATTTTTAGAACATTGACAAAAATTACAAAATAATTTATATTAAACCTTGTAAAATATAATCTTATAAATAATTTGTAATCCGTTTTACCCTGGCCGTAACTTGACTTCAGAACATCTAGAAATGACTAATAGTAGTATAGAGAACAAAAGACTTATTAATCTTTAATTGTTTCATTTTCAAAACTAAAATCTAATAAATTAAGATTAATTAAAAAAGAAGATCACTAATTTAAAATAAGTTATTATACGCGATAAAATCCATAAAACTTAGGTTCTTTCACCTATCACCTTTTACTAACATCTTTGGGCCGAAATAGTATTATGGATTCACTTATACCTTTACAACATAATATTTTTTGTTAATTAACATAGTATTAGTTTATATTTGCGAACTCTATTCAAGCTTAATTCTACACTCTCTCCTTATTATAACTTGAAAGTTAAAATTACGAAATATATTACGTATATACAAACATTTATAATCATATTAAGACTTTGCCGTGTGGTGGCGGCATTAAGAAACCCATCACTACATTACTTCAAGGATTTTTAAGCTGGCTCGTCTCGGCAAACTTGCGTCATTATTATACTTACGACATTAATACACATGGCAGAGTCACCATGCAGCTATCTTATAGTGGTAGCATGAATGGGTCGGCTCGACCGGGGACGTACCACGATCTCACAGAATACTAGTGTGAAATAGCAGCTTGATGCTGCTGTTTTTCATATGGTAAGTATAGAGAACCAAATACCCTTTCTACTGGATATGACGCATTCCATCCTTAGGAGTGACAACGCACCTAAATTTTGATTATTTATCGAGGATATATGTAGATGTCTATTTGCCATATATCCACTATAATCAATTAATCCACTCTTCTATAGAATAAGGTTAGCAAGCGAGCAGTTTTCGCTTGCTAACCTGATTCTATAGAAGATTATTTAGGGTGATAAATCTAGGATTTGTCAATTCGAGTCAGAAAGGAACCTACCAAAATGAACGAACAACGCCTGACAAAATAAAGTGATCGTGAAGCGCATTTTGATTGTAAGATTTTGCAGTTTGACGAGATATGTATCTGTTGTCAATTCCTTAACGAAATCAAAGTAGCGTTAATGCCAAATGGTTAATTACCAAACGCTTGCCATACGTATTCACTCCTATGAGCAAAGAGCGACCGAATCACCTGATTCATCACGACATCACGCCCGTTGAATGCGCCTGCGCTCAGAACAACAGGTTTCCTGGACTTTTTAATTAGTAGAAAAGTAAATTGCGTTAGCAGCATTCGAAAAAGTCCTATCCGAAGCGGACTGGAAAAAGTATTTCTAAAATTGGTTCAAAAGCATACAACTTTGTTTAGATGCTAGTGGAAAGTTATTTGAAAGTACTTAGTAATGAAACATATAAATAAATGTTAAACGTATAAATATACACTATATAAATAAATGTATAATATATAAATAAATGTTAAACGTATAAATATATACTGTCTACCTTTGCGTTACAGCGTATAAGAATAGAGAGGTTACAAAATGAAAGTGTGAAAGAGAAGTATAAATGCAGACTGAAGGAAAATATAAGTGTGTTGAATGAATTTTGTATGAATGATTTAGACTTGAAAAATGTATGGAATAATGTTAAGAAAGTTTTGGTGGATACAGCCACTGAAGTATGTGGTGTAAGTAAGAGAACGAATGAAAGGAAAAGTAATACGTTGTGGTGGGATGATGAGGTACTGATGGAAGTTGAAGCAAAGAAGAGGGCATGGCTAGATTTACTAGCAACTAAAGCTGGTACTTCTGGCGGTATGAATGATGAGATAGAAAGAAAAAAGGCAGACTTTAAACGTATAAATAAGAGAGTAAAAGAAGTTGTTGAAAGGAAAAAGCAAGAAAGGATAGATAAGAATGATAGAAGAATATCTGATAACTTCCAGGCAAATATTAAAATGTTCTGAAAGCTCGTAAGAACTGCCAGGGGAAATTCAAAACAGCCTAGAATGAATGCTATACGAGACGAGAATGGCTGCATGCTGAATGATGAAGTTTCGAATTTAAAGAGATGGAAGGAATACTTTGAAAGCGTGTTTAAGAGTGAAGAGTCGTATGAAGTAAGTGAAATAGAAATTCCGGAAGAAGTGGAGAGAGGTAGGGAGATAAGTGTAGATGAAATAATGAAAGCAATGAAAAGCATGAAAGCAGGTAAGGCAGCCGGATATGATAGAGTATCACTCGAAATGCTAAGGGCTGGAGAGTGTGTGGTTGCAGGCCTGCTGTACACCTTGTTTAATTTATGTTGGGAACTGAAGCGGGTACCGGTAGACTGGTGCAAAGCCGTTATAGTCCCAATATATAAGGGAAAGGGGTCGCAGCGGGACTGTAAAAACTACCGTGGTATCAGCTTGCTTAGCATTGTGGGTAAACTGTATGCTAAGGTGCTAATTGAAAGAGTTATGGACGAAACTGATGGAAAAATTTGGGATGTGCAAGCTGGATTTAGAAAGGGGATGGGGTGTACGGATCAAGTCTTTTCCATGCGCATGATTGCGGAGAAATTTTTGGCCAAAAACCAGAAAGTTTTTTGTGCGTTCATGGACTTGAAAAAGGCTTATGACAGAGTGGACAGGAACGTGTTATGGCAAACACTGACCACATTTGGGTTGAGCGCTGGTCTGATACAGGCATTGAAGTCTCCATATAGGGATTCTAGTGCCTGTGTCAGGATCAACGGGGCCTACTCGGACTGGTTTGGCATCCATAAAGGTGTCAGACAGGGCTGTGTGGCTTCCCCGTGGCTGTTCAGCCTATTTATGGACAGTTGTTTGGAAAATTTGAAAGTAGAAGAATGCGGGTTAAGAATGGGTGAGTTAACCGTCAAATGCCTTTTGTACGCCGATGATCAAGTCATACTTGCGTCTTCGGCAGCCGAGTTGCAAATGATGGTTACATTAATGAACAGGACATTACAAGAAAAGGGAATGAAAGTGAACGCAAGTAAGACGAAAGTTATGGTTTTTGAAAGAGAAGAAAGTAAAACGATATGTGAAATAAGAATAGAAGGGGAGTTGGTAGAGCAAGTTGATGAGTTTGTGTATTTGGGATGTGTGTTTAGCAAGGATGGTAGATATGATAAGGATATAGAACGACGAGTGAATGCAGGAAATAGAGTGAATGGGGCTCTACACTCTATTGTGAAAAGTCAGAATGTGTCCAAAAAGGCACGTATGGCAATTCACAATGCTGTGTTAGTGCCTACTTTAATGTATGGTAGTGAAAGTTGGGTGTGGCAGAAGAAGCACGAGAGTAGAATAAATGCTGTAGAAATGCGGTCATTAAGGAGTATGTTAGGGATGAATCAGAAGGACAGAGTGAGAAATTGTTTAATAAGAGAAGAGTGTGGTTTGCAAGATGATGTTGTGACCAGGATTAAGAAAGGAATGCTTCGGTGGTTTGGTCATGTAGAAAGAATGAATGAGGAAAGAGTGACAAAGCAAATTTATGTTGCAGAGGTGAACGGCAGAGTCGGGAAGGGTCGCCCTAGGCGAAAGTTTATCGACCAAATTGGCGATATATTGAAAATGGGCCAAATCAAGAGTACCTTTAACCGACGAGCGTGTATACGTAGGTATATGGATGTGGAGGAAGCGAGAGAGGTCTGTCAGGATCGTGCCAAATGGAAGTCCATAGTCTCTGCCTACCCCTCTGGGTGACAGGCGTGAGTGTTTATGTTTATGTATGTATTATGTATAAAGATACATATGAATGTTTTAGAATTTTTGCAAAACTTTCCGAGTCGTCAAAATTAGTACATAATGTTTGTTGGTTTACCTTGACTTTTGTAACGTAAAAATTAAATAAATGGATTATCTACTGTTCTAGACACTGAACAGGTATGTCCATTGTGACAGTTACGTTTTCCGCATTGTTTATAAATTGGATTAGATTGATACTCCAAGGCTAATCGATATGAATTTTTCTTGTTTAAAAGTTATACATCCGTTTATTAAATATCTGAAATTAGAAGCCTAAATATAATTGAGTTGCACTAGTTAGACGTTTATAGTGTTTTATATGTTTTAAGTTTTTTACTCACAGTAATTACTACTTTAGAGGGAATCCTAAAATAAGGTAAAAATTCTTGTAGTTGAACTCTTTGTGTATATGAAGTTTTAGGGGGTACAATATAAGATATTATTCTAATCTTCTGGTATAAAGTTACTGCATTTTTTCCATTCCATAGAGAACTCAATTTATTTGATGTGGCTTTAGCGAAACAAAAACATTGTCGACAAATTCATTTAGTCTATAACCATAGTAAAATTAAGGATATTGCTTAATCGGGTTCGTATAATACTTACATATTTATATCAAATAACATTAATATAAGCTTTATTCGACATCTTACAATGAAAAGGTTGTCGAATAATACGGAATTTCAAACTATCGTAGTAAGTTAAAATATATCGTAGAAGAGGTCACTATAAAATCTACTTTAATTTTGCCGGTATATTTCTGCAAAGTTATCCCTAGCTTTATTATGGTTTTCACGGGGAACAATAACTCTAAATATGTACCTAACAAGCACCCCTTTCAATATTTTGTTTACACCCGAGGACTAAGATGGAATGCCTCGTTTCCCTTGAAACGGGTCTCCGGTTCTCTACACGCACTATACGAAAAAATAACAGCATTAAGCTACTATTTCACGCGGGCATCCTATAAGAGCGTGGTCTTTCACCTATAATAGTAACAAATAGCTTTGTTTCATATGATGAATGTAGAGAAGCGGAGACCCTTTTGCTGGAAACGAGCCATTCCATCTTAGCCCATAGAGGCAGCATCGCATTTTACGTGAATTCTCTTGCGCCGAAGTTACACAGCATTATAACAGATATACGAGTAGCTATCTCATTGGTTTTATTTTCTGCTGGGAACTGGCAATCATAAATATAAAATTGAGATTACAAATGGGATTCAACTCGCTTATGTATGACTGCCAAAACTTAGTACTCATACCGCACTAACTATTCATTTTTAAAGTTTGTAACACGAATATTTACAATGTAATATAATCATATTACATTGTACGTGGTAGAGTCACGCTGCGTCATTTTTATGTTTGTAGCACTAATGGGTCGGATTGACCAGGGTAAGACCACGATCTTCCAGGTGTGGGTGTTTATACTTGTGCAATTTATGTCATTAAACTGCATCCACGATACATGAGAAAGTCCTAGTTCGGGGTAACGTTTTTATTTTTATAGAAAAAAGACAACCAATGTACAAAAAGTGGCTTCGCGGCAGAAATTGATGAAAGGACATTTCGATACTTAGTAGCAAAAAAAGGCTTGCAAACGTAATTCTTATGTATATTGAGAACTAAGAGAGAGTGTTGTATATGTCCTCCTTCATTTCTGAAATGGAATTTATAAGAGGGCTCACCGCTGCCGCAATACGTGTTGGAAGACTTTACATATACAGTAAATATCTATTTTCCAGAAATGCAGGATGCAGGTTTTCTCACGATTTCTCTCGCTATTGAACACGTGGTAAGCAATTTCAATTTCACTGTTGCCGGACGGAATCGGTTATTTGCTTATAAACTAAGAAATTTAAGATAAGCGCCTAGCTCTACCAGATGCCACCGCTCTCTACTGAATTTAACATATAGGTTTTTGGCGTAACAGGGACACTGTAAAACAATATTCAACCCGAACAAGATTTCTTTATGTTTGTTAGGTAGCTATTAAGAGTTTGTTTTCGTATCACTGTGTCGTTGCTATGCCTGCGTTTATTTTTAGAATTAAATCGATGGAAATAAACTCTGTCACAAGTAATGCAAGAGGAGTGCAGAGAATATAGGTGAAGTGCTGTGCTTGAGCACGCAATGGATCAGGCCGGGCAGCGAATACTTAATGAAAGTCACTCTTTTGTTTAATTACCACTGGTTCGAAAAAAAAACCTCTGTCCTGGGAACCAACAAAAAACCCAGCGGGAGTTTTTTAAAAATAACAGCTTACAATCATGTATGTTACACAAATTAACAACACAACAAATTAGAAATAGGTTGGTGGCGATCACCTCATTTCCAGGGGTTATTATCATCCATAAATTCTTTAATATTATAACAACCCTTTTATACAAACTTAGTTCTATAAAGTTTTTGAACTATGAGCAGGTCAAATTTTGTATATTTTCTAGAATATTGTTGTAAAAGCGTATATATCGCCCCAAGAATGAATTATTGACACGATGGTGTCGAGTAACTGGTACTACTAGCTTGTGTCTGTTCCTAGTATTTACAGAATGAATATCACTTATTTTTGTAAAACTAATTTTATTTTTGTGTACGTACATTACAGTTTCATAAATCTATTGAGAGCCCAAAGTTAATATATTAATTTCTTTAAATTTTTGTCGCAGCGACTCTTTAGGCTTTAAATCAAAATTTGCTCTTATGATCCTCTTCTGTAAAACAAATATAATTTTAGTGTCAGCTGCGTGTCCCCATCGTAAAATACCATACGATGTTATGCTATAGAAACAAGTAATATATATACGTTTTCAAGCTACTGGACTGAAAAGGATACGGTATTAACATCAATGGCGAGTACATCACTCACCTTCGATTTACCGACGACATAGTCCTTATGGCAAAATCGCTGGAGCATCTAAATACTATGCTCGAAGAGCTCAATATGTCTCCCAACGGATAGGTCTTAAGATGAACATGGACAAAATAAAGATCACGTGTAATGTCCATGTCACACCCACGGAGCAAAAATACAAAGAGGAGACGGCCTAAGCAACTATGCACTATGATTTTAACTAAGTCCTGATGTCATCACAGTGGGTGTGGCTTTAGTTAGTATAGTATCAGCGTTCGTCCTGTGCGCTTATGTATCGAAAATTGCAAATCGGTGTATTTTCGTAGTATTAAGAAGAAAAGGATGAAATGTTGTTTTATCGTATAAAAACTACTTAGATAAACACTCTTCACTCTCACATTTCATTTGTAAGTAATTGTATAGCTAATTTATTAAAATAGTTCAAAAAATATCTGCGTCGGCTTTCAAATGTAATTAAATATATTTTTCACTAGATGGCGACACTTTGTGTCATGGGAACTTGAAACATAAAGGTACCTAGAGCTCAGAATTAGTAAAATAATTTAAAAATAATACGAAGGTGTTGACATCTATTTTGCATTCAGTCCTAAAGAATTTTTAATCGCCAAAATATTATTTTTATATTTTTTATAATTATTTTGTGTACAGGCTGCCATCTATCGTCAAAGTAGCTAAACTGCATTGCAACATCGATATGAAACGATGCGAGTAGTTTTTATATTTATCGGTAGATGGAAATTAGTTAATTGGGCGGGGCTTAACATCCCCTCAACCTGTAAATGGTTACGCGTTGTTACATAATAAAATATAATTACAATCATACCGGCATAGTCATACCTATGCCGGTAGTTGTTGGAAGCATTAAGCTCGAAATTGGTGAAGAGTATGTTTACCTGGAACAAATAGTCCGACTAGGTAAATCCAAGTCCACTGAACTGGGCAGCGTTCAGGAAATTACAACACATCTTCTCGTCAGGTATATACATCAAAACTTGTAAACGAAATTGTACAACCAATATGTGTTGACAGTGATCTGAGACGTGGTCCTTAAATGCTAGCCGTATAAGGACGCTCAAGGTAGCACAGCGAGCTATGGAGATGGCTTTGCTTGGGGTTTCTTTGCGTGATAAACTTAGGAATGAGGATATCCGCAGTAGAATCAGAGTTTCCGACATAACCCAATGGATTAGTAAGCTTTAGTGGTAATGGGCCGGCCATATAGCTCGAAAAACCGACAAACGATGGGGAAAAGAGGTTCTCGAGTAGTAGCCTCGTACCGGTAGATGAAGTGTAGAGCGAACCCCAACTAGATGGAGTAACGGCCTGGTAAGACATACAGACAGTCGATGGGCGCAGGTGGCGCAAGTCCTTGCTTTGTGGCATAACTTGGGGGAAGCCTATGTTCAGCTGTGGACTTGTGAAAGACTGTAATGATGATAATGATGATATATAATTTTTTAAGTGAAAGTAATAAATTGTATGAATAGCTTGTGGCACACCCAAATGCAAGTGATAATGTCCATTGAATTTAAATAATTATAACAGTCGCGTTTTTTAATTACTTTTTAACCTCTGCAATTGTTTACTAATTAGAAGCTAGTGCTTGCCTTGTAGGCATCATCATCTGGTGTTTTGAAGTGATCTAGCCCTAAATGGTACATAGCACTATGTTAACGTAATAAAAGCCTATTTACTCTTTCTAACCACATTATCATGAAACGGAAACATAGACGATCGTAAATTATTTCGTTCTTTTTCTGTTTGCATTACGACCCTTCAATTGTTCGATGGTGGATTTTGTTAACTACTATGTATAAGGTTTAAAAATGTCCAGTCCCTGAGCTACCAAAGCTAATTTGCGGCCTCAAGCTTTACTGCGTTCTCAAAGCCGAACGAGAACAAAGTACGTAGCTCTAGATACCCGAGAAAAAATATATTTAGAAGACACAATATGAAGTGTGTCAACTCAACTGCACTTTATTAACCTAGCGGACTTTTTTTGTTCAGAGTAATATTCTCATAATGATAAAAAAGAGATGCCTACGTGTCCAACCTGTAGTGCTTTTATAGACTTGGTTTTGATGATTTTAAGCATTAAATTTAAATTACGTTTGGGCCATAAATCATTCAATACATAAAATGTAAAGATAATGTAACAAATATTATTCAAAGCTATAATGAGTTTCATAACATGTCCCAGAAAACGAGCAGGATCAAAATCAAATCATTAACCAAACAAATATCTCTCGATTGAACGTGTGTCTTATGAAAGGTTGCGATTAAACTTGATACCCCTCAAACGGATTCCCATCTAGTTATGGCGAGGAGGCTTAGTAGCCGTGACTTAGTCGCTCACGGTGAATAAAGTGAACAAAACAGAACCCACTTGGCTGGCCCAAGGTGTATGACCGAATCGAGGTCGCTGCTCGGAACGACTAGATCCGCCGCTGGGGATGGGAAGACTGGTGAACTAGGCGCGCCTAGTATTTCCATGCGCCTTACCTGTAGAGTAGGACTTGTCTCTAGAAGGGTCCGCCATGAGGCGAGCGGGTGGAGAATAATATGCTAAACGACTTAACAGTTTAAAATCATCTGCACCGGCTTAGCTGCAGAAAAATTATTGCTCCATGAATTCGCCATTTACGGGTATTTATCTGAGCGACACATATATCAATATAATAGCCCATTCTCCTTTGTACGCCATCGCAAAGGTTTTTTTGGCATATTTTGTAACCTCGGGTGAAAACTCATAGGAGATTCTTCATAGAGTTGAGTCTTGAGTTTAATCGAACCTGTACGCTAATACCGTAAAATGGCGGTGTAAACCGTGTAGTGGTGGTATAAGAATATCCGCTTCCCCATATCATCTTGTGGATCTCGTGACATTATCTATTACCTCATATCGTCCCGTGGGTGTCCTCCCTGTGCAGCAATCTATGAGGAGGCCTGTTCAACAGTCGACATGTGATTTACTGGAACTGTAACGTACCCCCATTTCTGTAAAATTCTTCCTTACTGCTTCTAGAATACATAATCATGATATTTTAGAAGTTTAAAGAGTAAAAAACGATAGCAATGCTATCACTGCCCACCATTACACATGCAGACCGAACACACACAATCAAAAACACTATCATAGCCAAAAATCACACCGACCGAGCCGACTTGTTTAAGGACTTTCGATGAAGTAGTGCCAAGGGAATTCTGCAAATTCATTCTGTTTATATATTAGGCAAAGAGATTACATCGCGGTACAACACATCTATTTACGACATGTTTGTTTTTAATATTAACGTTTTTTTTTTCTTGTGTCTATCCATCATCCATTATTGCCTATAAAATCCACTACTGAACTTAAGCCTCACCCGTAGATTGTCTCATAGATTTTGAGATTGAAGCGACGCTTGGTAGTTGGGTTAGCAACTACAGTTACTTATAATTTTGAGTTTTTATTTATCCAACTTAAGATAATAAATCTTCTTGATGAGTTGCTGCTGCCCATCTGTTGTTTTCTGTCAGTTTCCTTCTATTACCTCTTACGCCACTACTTGGATAGTTTGTTATGTGCTTATATTTTATTACATCTGCTGTTACTTCTTTAAGTGCAGTTTCAATGCCGGTAAAACATATATCGTAATAACATAGAAAGGACTTGGACTTCTAGTTTTCAAGTTACGTCATAACATCGAAAATTAACTCGTCATATTCATTTTGCCAAATATGCAAGCTATGATATCTGAACATTTTCATATTGAGCGATATAAGTACATTGTTTTCATACGAAACTACATAATTGGTACATAATTATAAATAGCACTCTTATAATAGCAATTTTATTATTATAATAGCAATTATATTTTATAATACATAATTATAGAATATAATTGCCTAAACTTGACCGCCGCAAAATTTATTATATATATTAGTAATAGTAGTATTTAGAGCCATGGTAGCTCAAGGGCTCACCCCTCTAAAACTAATACCCAGGTTCGAGAACCTTTTTGATGGCTGATTTACAATATAGTTTATTAAATACTCATGTTTATTCACAGTTTTTGAATGGATCTTTCTCACATTAAAAAAAATCAATACAAAATGTTTGTAATACTCATCGTACTTTATTAAAAAACGCAACAGAAATCATACAAAAGAGCGCTCACAATTGAATATTCATTAATTATCCTCGTCACGCAATCGCTAAATGTATAAAAAAATAGGTAGATATTATCTTGAGACCAATACCCTAACAATTCCCAACCCTATTGTTTCTCAAATAACTTAATTATGCTACTTTGAAATAAGTAATAAAAAGAACTGTTGTTGCTTGTATACTATATTATTTTTATTAACGAACCAAATTCACATTAACCCTTTTCCTGTTCCATAAATTATATATGAACATTTTGATTGCTTAACTATTGTGTCTGTTTCGCGATAGGGAAATTGTTAAGATAAATATTGCAGTACTATAATAAATCAGTAATCAAAACCAGATCAAAAAGTCTTAAAATCTCGTTAGAATAATTTAAGCCTTAATATTACGTTTAATAATGTAATAATGTTATCAAGATACACTTTCTATTCCTTCACTCTCATAGACCAATGGAACGGTAATCTGACATGACCCGAGAGAGATTAGGCGCGGGGGATACAACACCGTCAACTTTCTCTGACTCTGAATTCCTTTACAGAAAATACCAAAACTAATTTTGGACCGATTCATGACCAACAGTGCTTACGACCACTATACTAACGAAGAAGTTAATATATTCAAAAACAAATACCTAAAGGTTGCTCTTCACGTTGACTAACATAGTGGCGAATGTGTTGGCCAATACCGATTGTTATCGTGTAGAGCGGGTGTTTGTGCCTCACTTGGTATTCACTGGAATGATGGCCCACAAGTTGACGCGAGATACGTGTGATGTCGGTTTTTAACAAAAGATCAAACGGTTGTGGCAGAGTATTGGCCGCCGCGTCCACACGTTGGGCGCACGTCCTACGAGCTTCCAGAGTGATCGCGCGCACCTGATTTAAATTTTATATTCACGCATCGTAACTAGTGTCTACAAAATGGCAGTATCAATGACTAATGAAGAAACTTTTCGCTTTATAGAGCTCTACCAAGCCGAAAATTATTTGTGGAACACAAGTAATAAAATTTTATTTTTTGCATTTCTTTTTGATCACCCTTTTTTATACACATTCACGTAGTAGCGGTATGTTGTGAATAAATAAACCGCAGTAGCCGTTAACGCCTCAATATCCATTTTAATAAATTCATTCGCATATTGGCCTGAACCGAAGCAAACTTAACGACCTTCCAACATGTGGCCGCCATCACAAACTCTTGGCTATCTTTACCAACACATTCGCCACTCTGTTAGCAAACGTGAAGAGCCGCCTTAACATGTATAATAATTTTTATGTACGTGTAGGTTAGAATAATTATCCTGGACTATTTTTGTCGTATACCATTCACACTCTACAAGTCAACCGATTTTCGCACTTAAAATATAACTAAGTTTAGAACGATGGCTGATTTGGAATTGAAAGAAAACCGGCTACAATGCTTTGATCAACTGTAACGTGTGAAAAAAAATATGATCGGTATCCCTATGTAACGATTATTAAAATTTCTGACTACTAAGAGAAATTTATTTTTATTTTGAATGTTCTTTTTTTTCTTTACTTTTTACGATATATCCAGGTGTATCGTTCATCTGTATTTTCTTTTATTAGTTTGGGATGTTTTTATAAATATTTCGTAATTTTCATCTTTGCCGTTGAGATATACATAATATATCTATTATATAGATACGATATGATACATGTAAAATGTCCAAAGTGACATAATGATACACAAATAACTCCAAAAATCACCACAAATTACCATATTATTACCACAAATGACATGTTAGAGGCCTGTGTTTGCGAGTTCAAGTGTAATCTTAAGCTTAGTGATCACAACTAATTTCCTAAGGTCCGTAAACAGAATTTAGTATTTATAATAAGGTTGATCAAAAAAAAAACCATTCAACTTTAAAATAAAATACTTTAATGCTAGAACGATAGAACGCGTATGTACAGAAGTGCACATAAAAGGGCAATTTAAAATCCATTAATAACATGCCCGTCATGCGACTACTGAACAGTGTTGACAGCGTATCGATTCAAGGCACCATTACATTCAAAGTACCTACTCAGCAACAAAAACTTGCAAAGAATAATAAATCGATGGAAAGCCACGTATCAAAGAAACTGTCTATAAAAGAGCCTATGGTTTTGAAATGCTGCTATATCTCACTAACAAATAGGAAGTTTTTAAATACGTTTGATTTAAGGAAATGTATTCATCAAAGTCTATTTTTACCAAAAAAAAAAGAAACCAAATAACAGTGACGATAAAAAAATCTAGACTTTTTATTACAGTATTCCTCTCGCTTAATATTAATGTCTTTAAGATAATCAATAGAATCATGCGTTACTTTGCGGAAATCCATTATATTAAAGTTGGTAAAAATTACCTTGCGTACATCCGCTCAATAAAATAAAATTATGTATCTACTCACTCCCTCACTACTATCCCCGTCACCACTAGTGACGGGGATAGTAGTGGTGCTGGGATTAGTGGTTTTTATCAACTTTAATTAATCTCTTTTTCAACCGACATAATCGGCCTTATCAATTTTCATACCGGACTTGGGGGTAAAGAAAAACATCGTGAAGAAATCTACATTATATTATGCTACGTAAACAACGAGCACGTATGAGGAATCAGACATTTTGAAGACGTGTGAAGTCTGTCGACACGCACTGGTGCAGCTTGGGGGACTAATGAGAGCACCCACGATATTTTCTACCAACAGAGGCCCCATTTAGGAATTAGGTAAAATACTTGACAGGTCCCGCTCGGAGAAGACCAACTCCAAGATCATCTCCGGGCGGGAACTACTAAGGTGTTTTCACTGCTTTCCAACAGAAATGAACTTCTGGGGTTATAGACGCTTGGAGTGAGGGCCCGAAAACCTAGCAATGTGACGGGTAGGATTCCGAGACATCTTTGGCGTCCCGCACAGAAGCTGGTATACTTTAGGATTTTCCCACGAAGAAAACGAAAGATTACGCAGGAGTACGTGTTACATAGAATAACTCAAAGGCTCGGCTTGCGACCAACTTACTTGACGAATGCCACTTGCAGGCCTTTGCGGATAGTATTTTACTGATCGTTCCTACTAAACATGTGCATGTGCTACATCAAAAGTCTAAGAACGGTGTACAAACCATTATAGATGTTTTTAATGAAACCACAAAAATACAGGCGATCCCTTTTATATAAAAGGCCAAGGAAGCCCTTATACTCCACAAGAAACACTTTTCTGACACATATTTAGTTCCTAGGAGTAATCATGGACTCAAAACTCCTATTTGCCGAGCATGTTAAGTACTATTAGAAAGGCAACGCGAATCTTTAATAAGCTATGCCTGTATATTGTAAACACGACCTATCCGGGGTTCCAATCTTGACAACGTACGGTCACACTATTGGCATATATTTTTAACAGCGGTAGAGCCACGCGGCAGCATTTGCTGTCGCACGGATCGGCCGGCTCGAACCGGGATGGTACCACAACCTCACAGAATACCAGCGTGAAGTAGAGGTTTACCTCTGCGTTTCGCTTAGTGAGTGCAGGTGGCCGGAGGCCCTTTTTACTGGAAATGAGGCATTCCATCTTAGTCCTCACGGGTGACAACGCATCTGCATTTTGATTCGCAAACGAGGATAGATGTAGATGTCTATGGGCCGCAGCAAGCACTTACCATCAGGTGGACTGTGTGCTCATTTGTCACCCTTATCCTATAAAAAAAATATACACAGCAGACATTTGGGTCCATGCAGTCAAGAAACGTTACGTCAAGAAGATTTTACAATCAGCTCAAAGGGGATTTTCAATCAAGACTATAAGGTTTTTTTAGAACAATCTTAACTTTGGCGGCGATTAGTCTAGCTCGGGAGCCTCGATCTGAGAGTTCAATAGATGGATGAGAAGTTGGTGTAATCCATGGTGAAAATAAATACGATCAAACTCGATTGATGACGTAAGACATAATCACGTGTTGTAATAATCTTATTTGAGTAGCAATATGTGAAACAAATGAGAATGTAGGTTTACAAAAATATTTATTACAAATAATAATACGTTTATTTACCAAAAAAATACGACAATTTTAAGCCTGAGTGCGTACGTATACTTGAACGTGTGAATCTGCGTGGTACGTTTTTGTATTCATTTGTACTAAAAATCTAACCACTTTTATATTTTAAAAACTTGCTACGAAAGAAAAATTGGAAATTTTGGTTTTAATCAGCGATTTCAAGACAATGAAATTTATTAATAGGGATTTTTTTTGATTAATGACATTAGATCCAGAAACAATAGCCTCAAAAGGGTTCCGTTCAGTGAATGAAAATGATTTGCATTATAATTTAAATACGTAAGGGGAAGATAAATTCCCGTTTATTTTACATCGAACAAAATAATTTGTAATGAAATGTGGCAAATTCTTTTATTCGGCTCTTTGTTTTGTGAAATTAATACAGGTTATTGCAACTTTAATTTTTTTTTAATTACTTCAATTACACTGACCCAAGGACTTGTTGTAACTTTAGATAAAAAGTTTGTGATAGTTATATAAGATAATGAATCAAAAACAAAAAAAAAACTATATTATAAAAACACAACAACAGAAAAAATTATATTCCATAACTATAGCTTATCCACATAATAACTATGTACTTTGTAAATTAAAAGGTTTTTTGTTTTTGGGGGCTGCAAGCTTTTCAACAACTACAAAGTGGCAGGGCAACGTTTCCTCGAAACACTACATAGCTGCATTTAAAGAAGTTTTCAAACTATTGCACTATATAATCATAAATTAAAAATTTTATACAACCGACTTCAATATAAATTAATATATAAATAATAAAAAAAATAAAATAATAAAAGAATAACTTGTAAACTATTGATCAGACCTTGATCAAATTTATATAAAGAATAATTGAAATCCGTTAACCCGAAAAAAAGGTATGAGGTAATACACATTAATAAAACATACAGTCAAATTGAGTACCTCCTCCTGTTTGAAGTCGGTAGAAAAATAGGGCATCTTGAGTGGGAGCTACATCACTTAATCTTGTCATTATGGTAACTTCGCGATTAAGGCATTATGATAAATTCGTAAAAAATTTAAGCAATAGATTATAATGAACTGAAATACCTTCTCAATAACACTATCATAACGGGTAGAAAATGACAGGATGAGGTTTGTGTCTAATGTTCATGTCACACCTGTAGCGTTAATCAATTATTCGAATACTTATTGAAAAATAATTATGCTTAACTACGACGAATTTTGTAATGTATTTCATATCAACCTCAATCAACTTTCAACGACGACGTTCGGGACCGAATAATGGCAGGTGAGGAATATAAGAACATATATACGAGTATGAATGTTCTCCTTTACAAAAACGTGTTCAAGCTTACAAAAAATTGGGGGATGCAGTTACAGAAAAGTGGAAATCATCTAGCAATATATTTATTGGTCAGTTAGTGATTTAGGGACGTAAAATATTTGTTTAAAATCATCATCATTACATGTTATCACAAGTACCCGCAGAACATAAAGGCGGTCACTGAGCCACCAGCATCCATCAACTTTTTGTAGGAACTCGGGAAAAAGTATTTTGTATAGGTTGTTCTTTTAGCAATATGGACGGTCCATTATCATTTTACGAAAATTAAGAAAAAAAGAATGTAAAAAATCCAACAATTTGCACTGAACCACCGCGGGCAACTTTACTATTTTTACTTTACATAGTTTCCTTGACCAGTTATCTTCTACACAAATTTCGGAACTATTCTATCATTTTAGTTTGAGTTTGCACTAAAAGCCAAATCACCTAAACTAAACATTTAAAACTTCGTCTCGTGTACTAGTTCAGTACTCATTGACGATCAATCGACGCCAGCCTGATCGGGTAACATGATGTTTCAATTATATTTGCCGTCAGTTTCAGTAACACATCCGTCTAAAATAATGTATACTAATAATCTAATATATTAAAATTAATATATGTTTGTTCGTATTTAATAGTAGTTATATAGTTTTATATAGTATTTTATAGTAGTTCATATTTATTGCTTGCACTTGCGCGAAGGTTATGGGCATAGTGCCATTAACTTACAATAGCTAACACGGGATCGTACCGACAAACTTATTTGACACTGATATATAATCATTCAGCTTCAATAAGTTTATTATAATTCCTAATTAAACAATATAACTGTTCCAAATTTAAAACGATATTTCCAAAATTATTTATCCAGCGGCAGCAACGCGCCGAGTACCAGCTAGTTCTTGTTAAAATTCGTCAATTTTGAAAAGAATCATTAACAAGATTGATTCTTTCTTAAATAAAAGCTTAAACATAAAAAATAAAATATCAAATCTGCGGCCAACCATATTCGCTCTGACCAACAGAGCTCTCAGTTGCCTATCTACATCCGTATTCTTTTTTCTCTATTGTTGTCAGCCCTAATCATATGACCAAAATAATTTAAAATTGTTTACTTTTTCTAAAGCGGTCCAATTTAACTTAATAGCAGTAATAAGTGTACTGACTCTTTATAGAGGTATATTTTAGCTCATGGTCAGCCGCGATTGCCTCAAAAACACTTAAAAGCTTTCTTATACCACAGAGACAGAGGCACTCAGCAGCACCAAGTCATCTGCATAACTTATATCGTTCATACATACTTCGCCGAGCGCTTCTGCCTGCAATAAGCCTGTTCATGCATAACATTTAGATGAGCTTAATCCACCCTGCCTCACACCATACTTCAACGTCTACGGTTCAAATAACGTACTTTACTATCTAGTATGATATTGACTATCAGTACTGGAAACTTGAAAGGTACAATTTCAATAGGCAAAGTTACATCTCCCAATTTTTCCATAGTATATTGTAGGATACCAGATAAAATGGTCTGGACAGGTCAAGGAAACAGACAAAATGTATTTTAAAATTATGCTTAGGACACAATAGAGCACTTTCCATAGAAAAACCTCGTGTTAACACAAACTGGTTATTATGCTGTGTTCGCGCCGCTTCGTCTTAGCGTTTTAAGTATTTATTATTTAAGTAGATGTATTGTAACTTGTATAGCAATAATTATGTCTTATGGATAGGTACCTTTGATTTGTTAGGCTAAGTAATAGTACTAAGTTTCACCGTAATTGTTTACGTTTAATGTATTGGCAATAGCCAACGACAGTTCAATTGAATTCTTCAATGTACCTCTACCTTTTCGAGCTTTAAACTGTTAGCACGTCCTCAAATTTATAATATTAACTCCTATCATTGTGTACAAGTTAAATAGTACATTAAATTAGATTACTGAGACTCCTTATAAATTTCATTTCTTTTTACCATATTGTACATGCAGTTGTAACAAACCATTTAGTTGTTTATTAAGCACATATCAAACACCTTCGCTTAGATAGTAACCAATGGTATTTGCCTGTAATTCCAAGATCCACCGACAAATCGCCAGTTTTGTTTTTAAGCAAACGTACTACTATCTTTCTCTATAATATCCGTGGTACAAACAAGCACCATACACACGGTGTAGAAAATTGCTAACACTATCCTAAGAAGAGAATCAGCATAATATTGAAGATGATCGATGCTGAGGCGCACATGCCCCGGAGGTTTACCTGTAGATATTGATTTAATTGATGTAACTACATCTTTGGCAGTACTACTTGTACCTACTTAATAAATCACGGAATCGAACATCTTGTACAGAGCGAACACTCTGAGATAATTAATCAATAAAATGACTCCTAAAGAAGTTTGCAGTGTCTTTAAGATCATTCGACTCGTCAACACCAACGGGGGGCCGTAACGAATATTCATTTTTACTTTAATACATTTTTGTGGTTTTTCAAAAAAAATTCACTTGGTAAATGCAGGTAGCCGGAGGCCCTTTTTACTGGAAATGAGGCATTCCATCTTAGTCCTCACGGGTGACAACGCATCTGCATTTTGATTCGCAAACGAGGATAGATGTAGATGTCTATGGGCCGCAGCAACCACTTACCATCAGGTGGACTGTGTGCTCGTTTGTCACCCTTATCCTAAAAAAAAATATGGATCCGATAGGAAATCAAGTATTTTAGAAAAACGTTTGTGAGAGACAGACAAACGCACAGACATAAAACTTATGTTGATAAAGCGAAATCCACGCGAGCAAAGTCGCAGGAAAAAGTAGATACTAGCTTTTTCCATAAGCATAAGAAATAAAATAAACAGTAGCACGTTTACTCGAATCTTTATTATAATTAATTAAAACAGTTAAAAAGAACATCGAAGTAAGTTAATAATTTTAGGAATTTAATTATATCTCATTTCTGTTTTTATTTGTTTTTTTTTTTAATAAAGAACATCATAAAACAATTTCAACGTAACTTTGGAATCAGCACTTTAAAGAAATTTAATTTATTAATACTCCCAGGGGATTCTTTTGAGTTATTACATTAGATCCACCAACAAACAGCCTCTCAACGATTCTATTAAATGAATGGATGTAATTTGCATTATAATTGAAATATCCTAGCACAGGATAAATATACGTTAATTTCATGTCCGCGAAAAAATGAAACGCCTTTTATAGTATTGTTCTCTTTTTTATTTTATAAAATATCATGCTTTAAAATTTATTAGGCTCCCATAATTTCAAAGTACGTAATTTTTGATGCTTTTGTATAATTGTCATTATCATGATTACAGCCCATTACAAATCTACTGCTAAACATAGGCCTTCCTCAAGGAATGCCTCAAACAATATGGTCCTGAGCCACCTGCATCCTCCGACTTCCTGCATCATCTACAAGGTCGTCTCTCCATGGGTTCGTTAGAACCTTTCTTTCTCATCGGTGACAGTTCTTCGAGCTAAATGGCCGGCTTATTCCATGCACTTAAGCTTACTAATATGTTGGGCTATGTCGGTTACTCTACTTCTATTTTGTATATCATAACTTCTAAGTTTTTTATACGTTAAATAAATTCAAATTTTTAAGAATCCTGTAAGATAGCCGTCTCCATAGCTCGCTGAGTAACCTTGAGCTTCTCTATACGGCCAGGAGTGAAGAACCTCGTCTCAGATGCATAAGTTATCACTAGCAACATACATTGTTTGTTTGTTTTTGTTATTGTTCCTTAAATATCCATTAATATGACGTTATTAAAATTTAAAATAATGATTTTATTTTATAATGTTTCCTTAAACCCACAGTGTATTTTTAGGTAAAATATAGCCTAGTTCACTCCTGGCATTGCTTTCCATCCGTTAGTGAAGTTTACTATTGTTTTGAAAGTTAATAATTTAAGAATGGGTGAGATAACTGTCAAATGCCTTTTGTACGCCGATGATCGCCTTCGGTGATCGATGATCGATACTTACGTCGTCGGCGGCTAAGTTGCAAATGATGGTTACATTAATGAACAGGTCATTAAAAAAAAGAGTAATGAAAGTGAACGCAAGTAAGATGAAAGTAATGGTTTTTGAAAGAGAAAAAAGTATAACGACATGTGAAATAAGAATAGAAGGGGAGTTGATTGACCAAGTCGATAAGTTTGTGTATTTAGCAGGGATAGCAGATACGATAAGAATATAGAATGATGAGTGAACGAAGGAAATAAAGTAAAGGGGACTCTACACTTATTGTAGAACGTCCGAATTTGTCCAAAGAAGCACGTATGGCAATCCAGAATGCCGTGTTTCTCCGTATTTTAATTTATGGTAGTGAAAGTTGGGTGTATCAGAAGAAGCACCAGAGTAAAATAAAAGCTGTAGAAATACGGTCATTAAGGAGTATGTTAGAGCTGAATCTGAATGACACCCTGCAAAATTGTGTGATAAGAGAAGAGTGTAGTTTACAAGATGATATTTTGACCAGGATTAAGAAAGGAATTCTTCGGTGGTTTGGTCATGTAGAAAAAATGAATGAAGAAAGTGTGACAAAGCCAATTTATTTTGAAGGGGTGAATGACAGAGGCAGGAAAGCGAAAGTTGGCAAATTGACGATATATTGAAAATGGGCTAAATTAAGAGTACCCATAACCGACGAGCGTGTATGCGTACCTATGCATACACGCTCGTCGCACGTCATCACAGCACATTTCACAGACTGCAGACTTCCCGGAGCGTCGATTCCCGAATCTCGCGTTAAAGAACACATAGCCTATGTGAAGAATCGACGCTCCGGGAAGTCTTCAGTCTGTGAACACGTACACGATCGCCCCCGTCACTACATTAGATTTGATAAACCACAAATCCTCGTTAAAGAACACTGATTCTTTCCAAGGATGATTCGCGAGGCTATTGAAATCAAAAAACATCCTATTTTCAATAGAGAAGATGGCTGGGTGCTACCATCTGCGTGGGATCTTATAATTAATAAAATTAAATCCCAATTCAAGCATACGACTGCAAGAATTCAAGATACTGTAAGTTCATACTGCGTAGATCGGTACAAAAATTAATAATTTTTAATATGTAGGTAGCCGTGTTTAACTATGACATTGAGACGTCAAACACCTCAGCCCCCCCCCCCTCCCGTGACCTTGGGTGCTGTAAAGTACTCGAAACGTCGGGAATATAAAATAAATTAATATACGCAATAAAATCCGTAAAACTAGTTTTATTTAAATATGCTGCACAAATCTCTGATCGGAGTTATACAAGCCAGCCAGAATGCCCAGACACTCCTTTTCTTAATTAATTAAAATACGTGTCAGTCAACCTGACTAGAGGTTCTTCTTCTTGCAAGTATTACAGTGGCGATGCTGGTCGTCCTACCATCTAAGCGGACGGATTTAAGCAGCCGCCATGCTACACAACTCCAACATCAGTGAATTATAAGTGCACATCGTGTGCGAGTAACAGGTAGACCCTAATCAACAACCTAACTAATTAAGTAATTAATTGTTTTAATTTTACTAATAAAACTATTATGCTATGTGATCTGTTTATTGCCCTACCATTAAAGCAAACCCGTCACAGTATTAGTAGATATCTCGACGCTGATTCCTGTCAGTATTCTTGTTATTTTAGAACAGGTACATACTAGATGGTTGGATGGATAACTTAAATAGATGATGCAGCCATCTCTCTAAAGTCATATAACATTTATGGTAGTAGCGATTTTATGAACAAGCGCCTTTTACCACCCATACAGGACGATATGGGTGATGGATCCTTACAAAACACCATGACATGACAAATGTTACTTGCTTTATTAATAAATAAGGGAAATCAAGCGGAAATAAGTATTAAATACTATTTAAAATGTACCTTCTTTGACCATGGTACCGGTTTTTTTTTCAAATGGACTCCCAATACGCTCTGATGTCATTCGAGCTAGGTCTCAAGTTAATTTCAGCTCGCAGTACTACGCTCAAAAATCAACTTGAGACGTTGAAAGCAGCGCGGAATGCCCTTTTCACCCACGTTTGTTACTTCCAACACTAAAAGATTAAATGTTAGTCTAGTATTTAATATCATTTGTTTTTCTTTTGTTTTGTTGAGTAATATTTTTAACAATTAAGGTTTAATTTACTTAAGTGTATGTTTTAAATATGTTAGAAATCTCATTTCTTAATTTGTGGTGGGTGAATTCATATAACATGTATTTATTTTACTTACAGTATTACGTATACATATTCAATAAATCAATCATTTTTATCCCGAACATTTTTCAATGGTTGTCTATGTTATTGTGGTGTTTATAGAATATCTCTCAGTTCTGGGTGCCCCTTGGCAAAGGTCTCCTCCAACAACTTCCATTGCTTTCTATCTCTAGCAACCCTTCTCCAATTTGGACTGGCTGTTAATTTTATCTCATCCTCCCATCTTTTCCCTTGCCTACCTCTTTTCCTTTTACCATCTCTAGGATACCAATCAGTAATGATCTTGCTCCATTTTTCTTGAGTACTTCGCATTAGATACACTTTACTTGGTGTATATTTAAAAGCACGTCTGTTACTCTAGTTTTTGATCTTATAAAGGTGTTTCTTTTGGTGTAGTCGATAAAGGTCATATACAAAGGTTTGTTGTACTCTTTATACGTTTCTACGATCAGTTTCATTGAATGTAAATGGTATATCGAAGAAAAGTTTTTCCTAAAGCCGGCCTGTTCCATGGGTTGGTTTTCATCCAATGTTGTGCCTATTCGCCCAAGTATGACCTTGCAGAGGACTTTATAGATGTTCGGCATCAAACTTATTGGTCTGTAGCTTTCTATGCCTTCTTTTGGACCCTTTTTGTGTATTAGAATTATATGTGACGTTACCCATTGTTTTGGAATGCATCGTGATAGTAAAATGCGTTTAAAGATTGTCCCCTTTAGTAACTCATTTGTAGTTTTATAAGAGCCTGGCGATTTGTCGGGCATTTGACTAAGCATCGCTAGTCTAACTTCACTTTGTAAGATATCAGGTTCAGAGTTTTATGCTGAAGTGAAAATTATTGAGCTTGCGTATCTACTTTGATTTACAATATCTCTGCTTAAATAAAGGTTTCGATAGTATTTTGAAGCTATTTTATTTATATATTTTCGATTTGTGATTTTGGTGTGGTTGTTTTACAAGTTTGGTATCCATGGATTTGATTCACGCAGTTCTTTAAGAGCATTTCTGGTTCCACTTGTTGTTTAAATATGCTAAAATTTATTACGTGATTTATAACTTTCTAGACGTATATTTATGTTCTAGACGTTGTTTTAAAAACGTTCAGAACGGAACTATTGTATTTTTTTTAATTTCTCACTGTTTTCACTTTATATGTGGGAACGTAAAAAGCGTCTGAAATATTATAACACCGGAACCGGATCGTGCGTATACATATTACAGTATCTATAATGATGATAGACTTAAAACTAAAATTACTGTATGCCTCCTTTTGCGAATATTAGGGGTGGTAGATTCACGCACGACCATACGGCGAGGGAACGAGTCGATTCTTTCGGCGTTGTCTTTAGCTTAGCACCACCCGGGAGATACGTGTAGGGTGGGCCTAGGGTTAGGCGGTCTATGCCTATGGACGCAAATGACGAAGGTTTATCGACCAAATTGGCAATATATTAAAATGGGCCAGATTAGGAGTACCTTTGACCGACGAGCTTGTATGCGTAGATATATGGATGTAAAGGTGGCGAGAGAGGTATGTCAGGATCATACCAAACGGAAGTTCGTAGTCTCTGCCTACCCCTCTAGGTGACAGGCGTGAGTTTATAATATAACAAATAATTTGTATTGGTGTTATATTTATAAGTTCCTTTCTAAAACCATTTATGTGACTTCTTACATGACATAATTTTATTTGAGAAGTACCAACGTTCTTACTAAAATGCGTAATCTTCGTTCGTTCTTTGATGTTTGTTGGATTTTATGACTCCAGTTGAATAAGAGTAACAGCTATTCTTTAAATTGTAAAAGAAGTAATGACCTTTATATCTGAGTCTTAAATTATATGACATTGTATCACGATGTAATTTATTTGCACCTCATGAATAAATTGAGTCGTTTATGAAAATTCATTAAGAAGATTAACTGTCGCGCTTATACAAGCGTTTATCGTCGACGTTTGTAGCGTTTATTGTGACATTAATATATCCTTCTGGATTATCACATGGATTAGTTTTAAGCAAACACAGCAGCAAAATCGCTCACGTTTGTATTACATGAATTATTGTTTATTAATGGTGTTTTAATTTTGTTTTTTCTTCAATAAATATTTCAATACTATAAGTTAATGAAAAAGTAAGGCATTTTTTAAAGCAATGTTAATTTTTGAAATTAATTTTAAGAACAATCTTTGAAATGGTATTAAGAACTTATATTTGAATTTAAAATGAAAATAATACAATTATGTTTAGGACTCTTTATCTGCCGAAGATTCTGTCTCGAATACTACCCTATCATACGTTATGCCATTTTATTTTTTTACTCCTCAGTGTTACGGGCCGTTTGTGAGGCTCCCGATACCGACACGCGCTAATGTAAACAATGATAACTTTTTAAATTTGTATGCCAGCTACATTCAAAATTTATACGCCTCTAATGGTGATGAATAAAGCTATTTAATTCTCTTTTATAACCATTACATTATATTTTATAATATTATCAATATCATTTCAAAATTGTGAAATTAAACCATTATATTAAAAGATATTTGTTTTATGTAGTAGTAGTAGTTTGTTTTAGTATGTTAGGGATGAATCTGAATGACAGAGTGAGAAATTGTTTAATAAGAGAAGAGTGTGGTTTGCAAGATGATGTTGTGACCAAGATTAAGAAAGGAATGCTTCGGTGGTTTGGTCATGTAGAAAGAATGAATGAGGAAAGAGTGACAAAGCAAATTTATGTTGCAGAGGTGAATGGCAGAGTCGGGAAGGGTCGCCCTAGGCGAAAGTTTATCGACCAAATTGGCGATATATTGAAAATGGGCCAAATCAATAGTACCTTTAACCGACGAGCGTGTATGCGTAGGTATATGGATGTGGAGGAAGCGAGAGAAGTCTGTCAGGATCGTGCCAAATGGAAGTCCATAGTCTCTGCCTACCCCTCTGGGTGACAGGCGTGAGTGTTTATGTATGTATGTATATTTGTTTTATTTGCATAACAATACAACATTATAAGAAAAGAGATTAAAAATCACATTTCACATTACATTTTTTTCACACAAGAAACTTTTTAGAATCTACCTCCATTTACCGGCAAAATTAAAACAGGTTAAAACAATCTAAAACGTTCTTCGAACACGTTTAAAAACGTTACATTACGACCTTGTTTTTAATGTTACATACATCCAAAAATCAAACAGCGTTTACTATTTAACTTAATAGTGAATCGTGCGTGCCAAATAGGTCCCATGGGATTACATAACACACGGACATGCATAAGTTGTCAGCCACATAGGGTTACGGTAACACTTAAGGGGGCTACCAACATAGTATAATTATGAAATGCCCTTTACATCTTTACGCAACGGCCCGCAATCAGATCTAAAGACATAATTTACATACCTATTTGAAAATATTCAGTAAATTCGTCGCTAAATGCATTTTAAATTGGGCGGGTTTTCGCTTACTCTGTCAGCTATTATAAGCTTTTAGTTCCTAAATAAAGATTCTGTTGATTGTTAATTTTGAGTAAGTTAATTTTGTAAAAAGGAAATATATAAAATGGAACTGTAACTGTACTTCTGATTAAGACAGTTTGTATAATTGGACGTAGTTATGCAAAAAGGAACCAACCCGAGATAAGTTAATTTGAGTTTATGATATTTGAAGTTATGGATACTTCAAGTATCATCAACTCGAATTATCGGAATGGTTTCTATCTGTTTGTAATTTTTCTTCTTATTTGTGTTACGTTTGCTAAAATTGTTACATCACATAATAGTATAGACCACAAACATTATTCTTCAAGTCAACATTTTTGACACAAACTCGGGTTGGATCCTTTTTGCATAACCACGTCCAATTACAGGCTGCAAAACGTTTCATCTTTCCTCCCCCCTTCTAATTCGCTCGTGGCTGACAATGTACCCGTAGCTTTATTTGTCAGAATCTGGTTGCAAATGCAAAATGTCTAAATGAAATGGACTTCTTTAATTGGATGCAATAACTTGCAAACTTCTGCATCTTTGTACCGTGTAGTTGCGGTGTAAGAATACCAAATACCCCATATAGTCTTGTGAGACACTCACGTAAGACGCGACAGAAGGAGACTAAAACAGGAGATCAACCAGACCCCAATAGTGGCAATTATACTAAATATCCCTTATGAGGGAGAGATGTCTCCATGTTCAGCAGTGAGCTTTGATAGACTGTATTAATTGAATGAATGAACTGATGATGAATGTCATTCCTTATTTTTTTTTAGAGAGTTCCTTTAAATCCACTTATATACCTTTACGATTTAGTAAACGTAGTACCGACATACAGCTATAACCAATGAGGGCATCCACGACTTTTTTTGCCACCAGGGCGGCGCCACCTTACAGTGAGGTAAAATATTTGACAGATTTCATAGCGGGAACGATAATTTCTTAGGAAAATGTAACCTTTAAGGTTTCTTTCTGTATTATTAGTTATATTTTATATTAATTACATTAGAAATGAATAAACCAAACTCTAAATATAAATGAAAGCCGATTTTTAAAAAAAAAGAGTTATAAAGTGCAAAAAATTTAAAATTAAAATTACTGACGCATTGTGTTGTGTATTAATATAATACTCTAGATAATAATAAACTATTATTTAAAACGAATTTCTCAATTAACTGACATTGTGTAACAATAAACTTTACCTCAGTCACAACTAGCGACATCTGGTGAGTGGAAGATAATTAGCTCTCATTAGTAGAATCTTACTCGTTATTACCAAATACTATACCACTGTTTGTAAATTGCCAGAGCTTCATTCTTCATTTAGCACGATCCGCCACAAGTGAGTTTTACATAATAAGATATTTTTCAAAATCCAAATTGATTTTAAAAAATATCTCATTATGTAAAACTGGAAATAATGATAAAAGTCAACACGGTATAAGTAAATTTCACAGTACTCAAACAACCTTGCTTGGAGAATAAAATATTTCGGAGACTTGTGAGGACCGCCATCAACTCTCAATATAATTCTTTAAGAAATGAGAGGAGGCCTGTGCCCAGTAGTAGCTCGTATGTTGGCTGAATCTTTAATTAGACTTTACTAAACAGAATAAGTAAATGTTTAAATAAAATTAATTATTGCGTTTAATTTCACATATTTACTTACTTTTGATTCCTAGTTTCGGGTGCCTTGCAGCACTTATTTTCACGGACCTAATAAATTCTGATGTCATATTTAACCCAGGGTACCTTTAGCTAATAATTATTTATTTTTGTCCGATTTACGTAGAATTTTTTTTTTATAGGATAAAGGTGACAAACGAGCGCACAGTCCACCTGATGCTTGATGGTTGCTGCGGCCCATAGACATCTAAATATATCCTCTATTACAAATCAAAATGCAGATGCGTTGTCACCCGTGAGGACTAAGATGGAATGCCTCATTTCCAGTGAAAAGGGCCTCCGGCCACCTGCACTCACCAAGCGAAACGCAAAGGTAAACCTCTACTTCACGCTGGTAAAATGACCTTTATGATTGATATGAATATGATTGATTGATGAATGGGCTTATGTATTAAACTTTTGGAGTTCCATATTGGATTTGCATTTAGGTTTATTAATAATGGGATCCCAAGCAAGTACGAATGAAATGATGAAAAATGGTCACAGTACCCAGCTATCTTCTCTACTGAAATTACGATGTTTCATTTAATTTCAATAACCTCACGAAGCCTAGTTGTGCCTGCAACTTGCATAGAATATATATCACTAATATATTTGTTTTGAATATTTGTGATATTTTTAAATGACACTATGGATAACTTAAACACCGAGGATGACGAATCCGTTCAATATTATATTTTTAAAATCAAACTATACGACATAGATATGCACTAGGAAAACATGAAAAAAAATTAAGGAAGAAAGTATCAATTACTTTAATTTATAAACACAACATAAGGTTTCTTTTGTTGCAAACTTCAATGATAAGGAAGGAAAGATAATTCATTTGCCTTGTTGTGGCGGCATAAATGTGGTTATGTCTTCCTGGGTATGTAATAACACGTGACTATGAGAAACGCCAGAAAATTCTAATTTTTTCGATATAAGGCGGTGTAAACATAATAGTTACATCAAAGCAGACATAAAATGCTCAGACCGGCTACAGGCAGCAACGTCAAAGGTGCGAGAAGTATTGTATTAGGCAGTAGTAGAGCATAGGGATTAAAAGTACTTTATTAAAGTGAGGTAGTAATGAATAAACGAATCACTAATTAACACTTTTATATTAACTATACCAATTGTGGTGGTAAAAGAAAATATTGTTATCTAACTTAAATTTTAAAATTGTAAGAAAATAAATGAATTCTTCAACACGCATTTGTACGTGGTAGAGCCATGCTGCAGCTATATTTTGGGTACATTTGTAGCACGAATGGGTCGGCTCGACCGGGGAAGGACCACGCTCTAGCAGAATACCAGCATAAAATAGCAGCTTAATGCTGCTGTGTTTCGTGTGGTGAGTATAGAGAACCGGAGACCCTATTTACTGGAAAAGAGGCATTCCATCTTAGTCCTCACGGGTGACAACGCATCTGCATTTTGATTCGCAAACGAGGATAGATGTAGATGTCTATGGGTCACAGCAACCACTTACCATCAGGTGGACTGTGTGCTCGTTTGTCACCCTATCCTATAAAAAAAACGCAGTAATTCAGCGCGATGAACTCTCCCCTTATCCAACAAAACTCTCAAAAATATGTACTTAGATACTATAAAAGCTATAAGGTTACTTAGTTTTCTTTTTAATTAAAGTAGAAATTTCTTGTCTTACTTTTACCCATGTAATAGTAGGCGCTAATACAAGTAAAACCTTTGATTCGATTGGCATCCTAGCTCTACATCACAACATCTTTACCGTTAATATCTTTAAGAACTACTAATAAATTTTACATCAAAATACGAGCTAATCCGCCTATGAGTAATATAAATATCAACATAAAGGCACATCTACGGGAAAGAAAAACATAGCCCGCCCTTTTTCATTACATTTGCACAACATCATCTATCGATGACACGGCTTAATAATTATACTTTTTTTCTAACTAAAACGGTATGGATGGATTAAGGTAAATTTATGATTAAACATATCTTTTTTTGTGTACTGTGTTTGAGGTATAACTATATCATTATAATATATTATTTTACATCATTTTTTATACGGGTAGAGTCATGCTGCAGCTATATTAGTAGTATAGTTGTAGCACGAATGGGTCGGCTTGGCCAGAGAAGGACTACGCACACACATCCCATAGACACAGAATCCCAGCCTAAAATAGCAGCTTAGCACTGCTGTGTTGCGTATGGTGAGTATAGAACCGGAGACCCTTTTTACTGGAAAAGAGGCATTCCATCTTAGTCCACACGGATGACAACGCATCTGCATTTTGATTCGCAAACGAGGATAGATGTAGATGTCTATGGGCCACAGCAACCACTTACCATCAGGTGGACTGTGTGCTCTTTTGTCACCCTATCCTATAAAAAAATAACGATTTCAGAGATTAGATTAAAATGTACTTGATGACTCAACGCCACCATTGAACAAATTTGTACCCATACTTCAGAATATTAATCATAACTTTTCATAGAATAAACTGATTTTAATAACACAAAAACTTAATTTTGCCCGAAGATACTCTTTCTTTACGATAATTCTTAAAATATTGGTACTTTGGACGTGATGCGTTTATAAACAAACAAACACATTAACAATTCTAAAAATGATAGTAATGTATTTAATTGCTTACTTTTAGTTCCTTTCAATCATTTTATCACAAAAATATACTGTAAGTACATTATGTACAGACACTTAAAATTTACATTTTTATTATGTGTATTATCATATTTTATGTGTGTATTAGATAAGTTGGTAATTAAGAGCATTATTACTGTTGAACATTATTTTCTTTATGGTTTATATAATTATTAAAAAAAAAGTAAATTTTTCCTTCACAATATAATCATTTTATCACTTAACTTGTACATATAGTATATGCAATTGATAATTTTTTTTTTCTTAAATGAAACGTTACCCCTACACTAGGATTTTCTCCTGTATCGTGGAGGCAGTTTACAAACATAGATTACACGAGGACAAACATCCAGACCCGGAACAATTATTTGTAGGCCATACAAATTCTTGTTCCGTGCGGGATTCGAACCCGCGGCCCCCAGCGCACCGACTCATTGCTAAGCCACTTCGCCACGGAGCCGTCAATATGAATAAACGCTTTTTTAATTTCATTAAAATTTAGCAATATAAATCAAAATAAATCAACAACTCAATAATTAAGTAAATATCATATAGAAATTTAAGTAAGAAAAACAAGTACGTACAACGAACACAGCGAAAACATATGGGATAAACGCAGCTCCCACACGTTCCAGAAAGCCACACTATCAGCCGTATTGGCATGTCGATACGCTGACTAGCGAGGAGTTGAGAACAAAGTTCCTTATTTGTTCTAAACCCACAGCGAGCTTACTCAGGTAAGTTGTTCGTACATGAGATAACAAATAGTTCGTATGCTCCCTTCTACATAAAGCTTTTGTAATATAAATTAATTAAATATTAATTTCATACAAGTGCGTCAAACGACCACACAGTCTATTGGATGGTAAGTAAACGTTGGAAAATGCGCCTGGAAGGCTTGGCGGTTAAGATAAATCCTTCCTTAGGGAAGCAGGGGCAATGACGCTCATCGGGCAATCGTCCAAATAACTTGATAAATACGGTTCATAGAAACACCTCATAGGATCTGAAGTGCTTTTTGTGTAGGCCCACGACATAGTCCTTTTGGCAGAATCGCCGGAGGACCTAAGAAGGATCATGTATAACATCCATGTCAAACCTATGCCGGTAATTGTTGGGAGCACTAAGCTCGAAGTTGTTGACGAGTATGTTTACCTGCGATAAATAGTCCGACTAGGTAAGTGCAACTTCGACCGAGAGGTCAATCGACGGTTTCAACTCGGCTGGGCAGCGTTCGGGAAATTACGTCACATGTTCTCGTTAGGTATACATCAAAACTTGATAACTAGACTGTGTAACCAGTGCGTATTGCCAGTGATGAGCTACGGAAGTGAGACGTGGTCCTTCACTGCTGCCTGGATCAGGAAGCTCAAGGTCGCTCAGCAAGCTATGGAGAGGGCTATGCTCGGGGTTTCTCTGCGTGATAAACTTAGAAATGAGGATATCCGTAGTAGAACCAGAGTGACTGACATAACCCAACGGATTAGTAAGCTGAAGTGGCAATGGGCCGGTCTTATAGCGTGAAGAACCGACAACCGATAGGGAAAAAAGGTTCTCGAGTGGCGGCTTTGTACCAACGGGTGAAGTGTGGGGCATCCCCCCACTAGATGGAGTGACGACCTGGTAAGACGTTCAGGAAGTCAATGGATGCAGGTGGATCAGGACCGTGCTTTGTGGCATTCCTTGAGGGTGGCCTATGTTCAGCAGTGGAATTGTGGAGGGCTGTAATGATGATGATGATGATGAGTAGGCAGTGAAAAGTAACATCAGTCTACTCGCAGCACGCAAAATGTATGTGCGTGTGTTTGTTTATGATCGCGCAGATCCATATTTTAGCTGACTGTTTTTGTTTGTAAGTTCAGAATTTTAGTACTAATTTATTCTTAGTATTTTATTCTAGGTACTAAAATTTTACATTTAGCAATAATGTAAACTATTTTAAACAATTGTTTCTGGATATTTTTTATTTTCTGTTTTGATACAAAAGGGTAGTTTGGGGTTATGCCGCTTAACTGAATGCCATTCTCCTCAGTAATATTATATATTTTTTTAACAAATTTGTCTGGAAAACATCGAATGACCTAACACTACAGAGATTTAGAGTGAAAAAGACTTACCACATGCTAGAACTGCAATTAAAAGAGGGGTGTTCAGGAGACAAGCAGCGAAACAAATGACATTCAATTCACTACGTCGAGAGATAGAGTAAAGAATAAGCTAACTAGCAGTCCACAACTAGGTCACTAGCTTGCTGTTCGATAAGAAAATGAAAGGAAAATTTTACAAACTCATCTCAGAAATCAAAGATGAAGAAAATAAAAATCTTTGGAACAATAACAGTGATGATAAAATGGACGTGAGTGATAAAAAATATAACAAATTCAATATTTGCGAAAAATTTTGTCGAAATGATGAGATGTGGTATCGCAGTACCAAATGTGGACTGTGGTCTTATACTATGTGCTCTGAATAAAATTTTTCAGAAAGATTTATCTGTGATTTATGTGTCTAATATAATATAATATAAAGTCTGAAAATATTAAAGTCTGATGATTAGGCATAGTTGTTACGTTGTTACTGTTACGTTCTAAATTATGCATATAATCGTCTAAAACTAAATTTAAATCACGAACATTTTGAGCATCTTCAAAAATTAAAAATACTTTCAGATTTTGAGGTTATAATAGGTCATTGCATCCAGTTTGACTGTGATTATTTGTGAGGGCACATTTATGTCCCTATATATCATATAGTCCTACTCCCCGCGGTATCGTGCCCAGAACGCTGGCTGCGTTTCCCCGCTGAATGGCTATACTTAGCCTTTGAGCAAGAAAAGAACCAGCCCTCTTATCACCAGCAGCAACGACCAGCCGCGGATGGAGTTCCTTTAGGAACTTCACCGTACGTGGACCCCACGGACCGATAGTCTCTACAGCAAATGGCACAAATATGAAGTCATCTCTCAGAGACTCATATTTGCGCCACTTACTCAGTTCAGCTGCCTCTGATGCCGCCCCGGCTCTAAACGAGGTACCCCTAAGATGAGAGACCGCCAGAGTGTCTACGCAAGTAGCATCCCACACTAGGGCTTTACCTCTCTCCCAAGGGACCAATGTCATACCGTCGGGTCTCCTGCCATCGTCTCTAAATATTCCACAAGGCTCTAAAACCGAGGGAACATTTATAGAGACAAGAGCCCTTCGGATGACATCGTTCAAAGAACTGTGTCGTGAAAATCTACCAGCGCTTTTCTTACATGAAAGTCCGTGGAGCCCAAACTTGTCGACGCTGCTACCACAGGGACACTGATGGGGTTGACAAATCGCCGCTCCTAGTCGGATTCCTACGGCAATGCGTAAGCTTTCCGCATTAAGTAATGTGCCGAGATTACTTGATGGCAAAGCGTGTAACCAGTGACTAGATTCGTTAGTCGAAACAGCTAGAAGGCGTGCCTTATCTAGGTCACTCTTGAGATTATGAAACAAATCCTTCTGCACGCCCTGTACCAATGGAATATCCCACTGTTTTTGTTGGTTAACTTCCAGTGGAACATTTTCACCAGGACAGAGCGTTTGCCATGTCTGCCCTGCCTCCGTAGCAAAGCATAGGTCTGCTTTTACTTTTTTGATTTTACTGGATATGGGTGTAATTTAATTGAATAAAGATGATTATTAAAATTAAAATTAAATTAAATGCCGTGTAGTGGCGGTCAAGAATATCCACTACCCCATATCCTACCGTGGGTGTCGTAAAAGGCGAACAAGGGAAACAGGCGGGAGATGGGCAGCAACATCTTCCTGATAATAGCCAAAGTTACAATAAAAAAACTGCGGTTGCCAACCCGCGCGCCAAGCGTGGCAACTATGGCAAATACCCCCCAATGACGAGAGTAACAAAGAGACGGCCCCCAGTCCCCGGCGGCCCCGCTATTCTTGGCTACGGTGGCGACCATGGTAACGGCGGGGCAGGGGGTGCTAAGAATCTCCGGTGGAGGTTCGGTTGCCACCTACGACGACTCGACCTGGCAACGTACAACGCACGCACCATGAGGACTGACGAGAAGATCGTGGAGCTGGAAGAAGATATAGACAAGTTGCGCTGGCATATTATAGGATTATCCGAAGTCCGAAGAGAGGGGGAGGACACGGTAAACCTTGAATCCGGCAACTTGCTCTATCACCGGGAGGGCGACCATCTGTCCCAAGGAGGTGTCGGATTTATCGTCCACAAGTCTCTCGTTAACAACGTTGTAAAGATTGAGAGTGTGTCGATGAGGGTTGCGTACCTTATACTCAGAATCACCAAACGCTATTCGCTGAAGGTCATACAGGTTTACGCACCAACTTCGGCACACCCCGATGAGGAGGTGGAGGAAATGTATGAGGATATCTCTAGAGCCATGCATTCCTCTAAAACCCAATATACGGTGTTAATGAGAGACTTCAATGCAAAACTAGGCACAAGAGAGAACGGTGAGCTGAAAGTAGGGAAATTTGGAATAGGGCAACGGAACCCAAGGGGCCAGCAGCTGGCCGACTTCATGGAGAAAGAGGGACTCTTTATGATGAACTCTTTCTTCAAGAAGCGGCCCCACAGGAAGTGGACCTGGTCGAGCCCCGACGGTTCGACAAAAAATGAGATTGACTTCATTATGACGACCAGACGACAACTGTTCAGTGATGTCTCAGTGATCGCGAGGGTGAAAACCGGCAGCGATCACCGAATGGTTAGAGGCACACTGAACCTAAATGTTAAGTTGGAGAGGTCTCGTCTGATGAAGTCAACGCTCCGTCCCCCTCGTGCTCTAATCCAAAGTCCCGAAACCTTTCAGCTCGAGTTACAAAACCGTTTTCAGTGCCTAGAAGACTGCAATGAAGTGGACGATATGAATGACAAGCTCGTGGAAACTGTCCATGCGGTCGGAGCTAAGTTCTGCAAGACCCGCCGCAGAAGAACACAAAAACTCTCCGATCACACTCTTAATCTCATGGTTGTTAGACAGGAGATGAGGCTACATTCTTCAACAGATTTGACAGCATACAGGCAACTGAACAGACAGATCTCCAAATGCATGCGGCGAGACTTACGCAACTTCAATACAGCTCGTATTGAAGAAGCGATCGAGCGGAACCAAGGCTCCAAAGTCTTTGCCAGAGATCTGTCTGCCAGAAAGAGCCAACTGTCAAAGCTGAAGACCGAATGTGGCAGCATCGTTTCCGGGGCACCTGAGATTTTGAGTGAGATTGAGAGGTTCTATGGGCAGCTGTACACGTCATTGTTGGAGCCACACGCAAGTGTGAGTAACGATCCAAGAGCGAGTCTTATTCGACACTATTCCGAAGATATCCCGGACATCAGTCTGAGCGAGATTAGAATGGCTCTCCAGCACCTTAAAACGGCAAGGCCCCAGGCGAAGATGGAATTACAGCGGAGCTTCTGAAAGCGGGTGGAAGACCGGTACTTGAAGTCCTTCAGAAGCTCTTTAATTCCATCCTCCATGGTGGCATTACACCGGAGGCGTGGAGCAGAAGTGCGGTGGTGTTGTTCTTCAAGAAAGGTGACAACGCTCTCTTGAAGAACTTTAGACCGATTTCCCTTCTGAGCCGCGTCTACGTGCTGTTTTCGAGAGTCATTACGAATCGTCTCGCGCGCAGACTTGACGACTTCCAGCCTCCCGAACAAGCCGGTTTCCGAAAGGGCTTTAGCACCATAGACCACATACATACCCTACGGCAAATTGTACAGAAGTCCGAAGAGTACAATTTGCCACTATGTCTGGCGTATGTGGACTATGAGAAAGCCTTTGATTCCGTCGAAATTTGGGCGGTGCTGCAGTCCCTTCAGCGGTGCCAAGTTGACTGTCGGTATATCGAAGTGCTGAAATGTTTGTACAATAGAGCTACGATGGCTATCCGAGTACAGAACCAGAGTACGAAACCTATCCAATTGCAGAGAGGTGTAAGACAGGGTGACGTTATATCCCCGAAACTCTTCACCGCTGCATTGGAAGACGTTTTCAAGCTTCTGGACTGGAAAGGATACGGAATTAACATCAATTGCGAGTACACCACTTACCTTTGATTTGCCGACGATATAGTCCTCATGGCAGAATCGCTGGAGGAACTAAGCACTATGCTCAATGACCTCAATAGTGTCTCTCAACGGATAGGTCTTAAGATGAACATGGACAAAACAAAGATTATGTTTAATGTCCATGTCACACCTATGCCGGTAGTTGTTGGGAGCACAAGCTCGAAGTTGTTGACGAGTATGTTTACCTGGGACAAATAGTCCGACTAGGTAAGTCCAACTTCGACCGAGAGGTCAATCGACGGATTCAACTCGGCTGGGCAGCGTTCGGGAAGCTACGACACATCTTCTCGTCAGAAATACCTCAAAACCTTAAAACAAAATTGTACAACCAGTGCGTGTTGCCAGTGATGACTTACGGAACTGAGACGTGGTCCTTCACTGCTGGCTGTATGAGGAAGCTCAAGGTCGCTCAGCGAGCTATGGAGAGGGCTATGCTCGGAGTTTCTCTGCATGATAAACTTAGGAATGAGGATATCCGCAGTAGAACCAGAGTAACCGACATAGCCCAACGGATTAGTAAGCTGAAGTGGCAGTGGGCCGGCCATATAGCTCGAAGAACCGACAACCGATGGGGAAGAAAGGTTCTCGAGTGGCAGCCTCGTACCGGTAGGCAAAGTGTAGGGCGTCCCCCAACAAGATGGAGTGACGACCTGGTAAGACATGCAGGAAGTCGATGGATGCAGGTGGCTCGGGACCGTGCTTTGTGGCATTCCTTGGGGGAGGCCTATGTTCAGCAGTGGACTTGTGAAGGGCTGTAATGATGATGATGATGATGATTATTAAAATTAAGTTGAAAGAAAAAAATATAATACTAATAACGCTTATTTTTCTACCACACAATTCTACTAAAAATCGATCGAATCGGATCGATGGTAGAGGTTTGATGTCTTGTCCATCTCAAGAACCATATTATCACAACATAGGTGCAGTAACTAATAGTTTTACAAAATAGGTTATTTTTGTTTTCAATTTTTTTAATCTATTTGTAAATAAAAACCCTACCTATAGATCAAGCGCTGAAAGTGCTGAACATATATTTTAATTTTTTTGTGGACACTTTCTGCTGCATATATATTATTATGTACGTCCATGTTCCTGTGTGAGCGAAATACACCACAAATATGTCAACTTTGTCAATACGTTGAAGGCGGCTGCTAATTCTGATATTGCGTGTCGTATACAAAGGCATCAGTGCTGCGAGGGAACAAATTTTCAAAAATATTCGCGAATATTCCTTTGATTAATTGGCTATGATTATTAGCAGTGTATAAAGTTATTTGGCTCGCTTAAATATAACTAATATTGTAAATAATAAGGTGAAAAAATATAGCTAAATCATTACTAAATCTATTACGATCATCATCATTACAGCCTGTCATAAGTCCACTGCAGAACATAGGCCTCCCCCAAGGTATGCCACAAAGCACGACCCTGATCCACTTGCATCCATCGACTTCCTGCATCTCTTACCAGGTCGTCACTCCATCTAGTGGGGGTCACCCTACACTTCGCCTAACGGTACGAGGCTGCCACTCGAGAACCTTTCTTTTCAATCGGTTGTCGGTTATTTGAGCTATATAGTCGGCCCACTGCCACTTCAGCTTACTAATCCGTTGGGCTATGTCGGTTACTCTGGTTCTACTGCGGATATCCTCATTTCTAAGTTCATCACGCAGAGACACCCCGAGCATAGCCCTCTCCATAGCTCGCTGAGCGACCTTGAGCTTCCTCATACGGCCAGCAGTGAAGGACCACGTCTCAGATCCGTAAGTCATCTCTGGCAACACGCACTGGTTGTACAATTTAGTTTTCAGGTTTTGAGGTATGTCTAACGAGAAGATGTGTCGTAGTTTCCCAAACGCTGCCCAGCCGAGTTGAATCCGTCGATTGACCTCTCGGTCGAAGTTGGACTTACCTAGTCGGACTATTTCTCCCAGGTAAATACACTCGTCAACAACTTCGAGCTTAGTGTTCCCAACAACTACCGGCATAGGTGTGACATGGCGTTAAACATGATTTTTGTTTTGTCCATATTCATCTTAAGACCTACCCGTTAGGAGACACTATTGAGGTCATTGAGCATAGTGCTTAGGTCCTCCAGCGATTCTGCCATAAGAACAATATAGTCGGCAAACCGAAGGTGAGTGATGTACTCGCCATTGATGTTAATACCGTATCCTTTCCAGTCCAGTAGCTTGAAAACGTCTTCCAATGAAGCGGTGAAGAGTTTCGGGGATATAACGTCACCTTGTCTTACACATCTCTGCAGTTGGATAGGTTTCGTACTCTGATTCTGTACTCGGATAGCCATCGTAGCTGTACTGTACAAAGACTTCAGTACTTCGATTACCGACAGTCAACTTGGCACCGCTGAAGGGACTGCAGCACCGCCCAAATTTCGATGCAATCAAAGGCTTTCTCATTGTCCACATACGCAAGGCAAAGTGGCAGATTAGACTCCTCTGTCTTCTGTACAATTTGCCGAAGGGTGTGTATGTGGTCCATGGTACTAAAGCCTTTTCGGAAACCGGCTTGTTCGGGAGGCTAGAAGTTGTCAAATCTGCGTGCGAGACGATTCGTAATGATTCTAGAAAACAGCACGTAGACGCGGTTCAGAAGGGAAATCGGTCTGTATTTCTTCAAGAGAGCGTTGTCGCCTTTCTTGAAGAACAAGACCGCCGCACTTCTGCTCCACGCTTCCGGAGTAGAGCCACCATGGAGAATCGAATTAAAGAGCTTCTAAAGGACTTCAAGTATCGGTTTTCCACCCGCTTTCAGAAGCTCCGCTGTAATTCCATCCTCGCCCGGGGACTTGCCGTTTATAAGGTGCTGGAGAGCCATTCTAATATCTCTCAGACTGACGTCCGGGATATCTTCGGAATAGTGTCGGTAAAGACTGGCTCTTGGATCGTTACTCACACTTGCGTGTGGCTCCAACGATGACGTGTACAGCTGCCCATAGAACCTCTCAATCTCACTCAAAATTTCAGGTGTCCCGGAAACGATGCTGCCACATTCGGTCTTCAGCTCTGACAGCTAGCTCTTTCTGGCAGACAGATCCCTGGCAAAGACTTTGGAGCCTTGGTTCCGCTCGATCGCTACTTCAATACAAGCTGTATTGAAGTTGCGTAAGACCCGCCGCATTCATTTAGAGACCTGTCTGTTCAGTTGCCTGTATGCTGTCAAATCTGTTGAAGAATGTAGCTTCATTTCCCGTCTAATAGCCATGAGATTAAGAGTTGATCGGAGAGTTTGTGTTCTTCTGCGGCGGGTCTTGCAGAACTTAGCTCCGACCGCATGGACAGTTTCCACGAGTTTGTCATTCATATCGTCCATTTCATTGCAGTCTTCTTGGCACGAAAAACGGTTTTTATACTCGAGCTGAAAGACTTTTGGAACAGAGCACGAGGGGGACGGAACGTTGATTTTATTAGACGAGATCTCTCTAACTTAACTGAACATGAACTACTACTTGGAGGCACACTGAACCTGAACAGGTTCAGTGTGTTTCCAACCATTCGGTGATCACTACCAGTTTTCACCCTCGCAATCACGGAGATATCACTGAACAGTTGTCGTCTGGTCGTCATAATGAAGTCAATCTCATTTTTTGTCGAACCGTCAGGGCTCGATCAGGTCCACTTCCTGTGGGGCCGCTTCTGGAAGAAAGAGTTCATCATAAAGAATCCCTCTTTATTCATGAAGTCGGCCATCTAATGGCCCCTTGAATCCCGTTGCCCTATTCCAAATTTCCCTACTTTCAGCTCACCGTTCTCTCTTGTGCCTAGTTTTGCATTGAAGTCTCCTATCAACACCATATTGTGGGCTTTGGAGGAATACATGACTCTAGAGATATCCACATATATTTCCTTCACCTCCTCATCGGGATGTGCCGAGGTTGTTGCGTAAACCTGTATGACTTTAAGCGAATACCGTTTGATGATTCTTAGTATAAGGTACGTAACCCTCGTCAACACACTCTCAACCTTTACAAAGTTGTTAACGAGAGACTTGTGGACGATAAATCCGACACCTCCTTGGGACAGATGGTCGCCCTCCCGGTAATAGAGCAAGTTGCCGGATTCTAGGATTACCGCGGCCTCCCCCTCTCTTCGGACATCCGATAATCCTATAATATGCCAGCGTAACTTGTCTATCTTTTCTTCCAGCTCCACGATCTTCTCGTCAGTCCTCAGGGTGCGTGCGTTGTATGTTGCCAGGTCGAGTCGTCTTAGGTGGCAACCGAATCTCCACCGTAAATTCTTAGCACCCCCAGCCCCGCCGATACCATGGTCACCAACGTAGCCAGGAATAGCGGGGCCGCCGGGGACTGGGGCCCGTCTCTTTGTTACTTTCATAATTGGGGGGTATTTGCCATAGTTGCCACGCTTAGCGAGCGGGTTGGCAACCGCTGTTTTTTATTATAATTTTCTGTTATCAGGAATATGCTGCTGCCCATCTCCTGCCTGTTTCCCTTTGTCGCCTTTTACGATACCCACGGGAAGATATGGGGTAGTGGGTATCCTTAACCGCCACTACACGGCAAATCTATTACGATATATGTGTTTAATTTGATGTTATGAAATAGGTATAATTTCATAATCTGTTTGTCTGAGAATTCGTTAAAATAGGTTACTTTCATATTTCATTTTCAAATCATTTACAATCTATGATATTTAATTCCATCACAAAAATGATTGGTAATCACTTTCCCGTGTTTTATTTCAAAGCGAAACAAATTGAACAATTTTTTGCGCTCTTGTAAAAGCAGTAATAACTCGAGCGTCATTGTTCCAGATTTGACAGTGACTGATTAAGCTTATCAGGTACGTACACGGAGTTTAAATGGGCTCAGCTCTACAATTTAAACAGTTAACTATGTGTTATAAAATGCGATGTTTGAGAATTAATAAACATATTTACGACAGGCTCCTGGTGATTTCTGGTACTCTTTGTAATTGGTTATTAGGTTTATTAGTTTTATTGTTACAGCAACAAAATAGAGCCTATTAATAGAGATATGTGACTTGCTGCTGGGCACAAGCATCCAATAATTTCTAAGAGGAATCTTGAAGCAGGGAGCTCACCGTGCAGTCATGCAGATTCCCTACAAATCGTTTTTTGTATAATATATAAACTTGACAAACGAGCACACAGTTCATGGTTAATAGAATCCTAGTGGCTAGATTTTTGTCTTTATCCAATTCATCTACGTAATACGCCTCCACGATAGAGGACAAAATCCTTAAATTAAAAAAAAATAAAATAAAAAAAACTAAGAACTGTTTAATGAATTTTTTTGACTTATTACTGAAAAGGCAATTAAATTAAAATGAATCTTGAATCTAATTCTTCTCTTTTTATAATTCCACTTCATTTTACTATACTGGCATTGGTAATCAAACAGTAAAACAAAGGACAAATCTGGGGCGAAATTTTATCATCTTCTTTGAATATCATCTACGGACTCTCTATTTTCAATAATATATTCTAGTTTACATATTATTAATGAAAGTAATTATGATCTCAAACAATTGAAACATCTAAGAAAAATAGGATGACGAACATCGAACACTGCTGAATGAATGAATTTTGAATAGAATGTTTTGCAAAATCACAACATTCATTTAAACCTATTTTTCATTTTGTGTAAAGTTTTTTTTTTAATAACTGAAGTAAATCAGTATAAGTAGGTAAGTGACTACTGCAGCCCATGGACACCTGAGACCAAAATCGAAAAACAAAGAAGGCTACAAAATCGTTGTCACCTCTAAGCACTAAAATGAAATGACTCACAGCCCGTAATGTGCAGCAGTAGCCTGTGTAAAATAAGTTCACAATGGTGATTTAATGCCGTGAATTCGTCACGGCTAAGTATATAAAGTTATCTAAAGTATTTTTATTATTTTGAGCTGTTATCATTAAAATGTTGCCCATGTCTTTTTATAGTTCCGAGAGGGAAATAGTAGATTACGGCGCCATTACACGGCAATCTTCAATTTATGTCAAATGTAAAATATCTTTACCGGCAACGGGGAGTACCGTCAAAGATTAATAATATCTATTACTATCATCGTAAATGCGTGTCTTTAGTACGATATGCGAGAGCCTGCGAGAGCCTTAAATCAAGCAAGTGAAAGAAGTAAATCATCCTAAAATTCACTAAAACTATTATAACTTTTTATTTTTGTTTTAGTTGTGCCAATAGTTAAATAATATTTTCACACAGACCAAAATAAAAATAAAACAGCAACGTTTATAATAAATCATTTCCACGTCAATCGATGCCAGTCCGGCCGAGTAATGCGATGAATCTAAATTAGATTTCTATTTATTCGCACATATCCAGCTATAATCCTATTTCTGCGATTCCGCCGTGCTATAAAATATAACTTTGGATGAAAAAGGCGACGTGGAACTAAACTTAGTAGAAATGAGACTCTTTTGTAAAACAACAACTTTCTGTCTTAAAATATTGTAAAAAGAAAACTTTAAACACGATTTTATATTTTATTAATGTGAAGCGCTATAGATCTTTTTTTGAAACAGTTCTCTATCTAGTATTATTTACTGTTCAAATGATGTGTTGTTTGGATGTGAACGAATTTTTCTTTCATAGGGCTTACTAGGAAAGACCGAGCTACTTTTAAACGTGGTAAAGTCATGCTGCAGCTATATTAACGACGAAAGGATCGCCTCGACCGGGAAAAGAATCGCAGAATACCAGTGTAAATAATTAAAAATTAAAAATTTTGTACAGCCGACTTCAATATAAGCGTCTTCAATATAGGTTATTTAAGAATAACTCAATAACTATTGGTCTGACCTTGACCAAATTCATATGGGACCACACGAGAACTATCAGCTTTCATGTAAAAAAAGAATCATCGAAATCGGCTCGCTCAGTACAAAGTTATGAAGTAACACACATAAAAAAAACACACTCGAATTGAGTACCGTCTCCTTTTTGGAAGTCGGCAGAAAAGTAGCTTTACTGCTGTGTTTCATATTGTGAGTGTATCTATAGAATCGGAGATCGTTTTTACTAGTAACGAGATGTAAATTTTTATGGGCCACATCATCCACTTAGTGGACTGTGTTCTCATTTGTCACCCTGATCCCCAAAAAATGCCGAACTTGCTATAAATAAAGCTCTATTTTGTTTTAGCTTCGCTCCATATCCGCAGTTCCACTAGCACCAGATGCCCCAGGAGAACAAGTTAACGGCCATCAAAAGGGTTCCTAGTCCCAGAAACGGATCTTGTCAATGATTACGTTGCCGGCACATCTAGGTCTGTAAGTATAGAGAGGCCACAAGGACTGATTTATGGGACATAATCCAAAAAAAAAAAAAAAAAAACAAAATTACTTTAAAGATTTTGCATTTTTTAGTCCTAGACATTTTCCGTCAGCAGTATCGCTTTGCAGAAGCTTTAAAGCTCTCAAAAAATTACTCAATTTCACTTATATTCTGAAGCTCCATTTTTATACAGTTTTTAAAATGACAGTATTTAAACAGACAAGTATTTAAAACGTTTTACAAGAAGGCTAACCGATCCAAACGGTCAATCGTCCCCTAGATATTAATACATGTCTCACTCGAGCTCATGCGCGCGGATAATGCCATGTCCATCTTCTAAATATTTTGTATATTTTTGGGATCAAGTATTGATTTGGATAAGTCTCGAAAATAATAAAGCGCCGGCTATTTTCAACGCCTTCATGATTAATGTAAAACTTTAACCGGTTGCCTTTTGAAAGAATCCAAACACACCTTGTGTGGATTCTTTTATATCCATATACACACGTGTACACGTGTTCGTTATAGGTACTCTTAATTTGAGTTTTTTTAACATATCACCAATTTGGTCGATAAACTTCTGTCTAGGGTCCCCTTGTGACAACTCATTAGTAACCTTCCTTGTGTGACGTTAGTTGCAGGTGTTCTTGAGCTGCTGTAGCCACTTATCATCAGGTGGACTATAAGTTCATTTATCACTTCATTTTTATAAATAAAATTGAATGTACAAACATAGTGTTTTGGGCAGATTCTTAAATTGTTTATGGAGATTTAATTGTCTGAACATGTGAGCTGTTAGCGAAAACGATGAAACAAGTGCTAATTATAAGTACTTCGATGATGATATAAATCCCAAGATTTTTTATCCAACTGTGTGTCCTGAGATACTACCGTCATGAACTGTCCGCTGAATTAATTAATCATCAAAATTGTCCAAAAGTTAATGTGACGCATCAGCATCAAATGTGAAGAATTAAGTAAAAAAAAAATACACGCCAGCCTAGGCTCTATGGTCAAAGATATTTATTTGCCTGCCTACATTGGCAAATCGTACTGACAAACAAAAAAAATAAAAATGGTATAAGAACAAAATTTATAATTTTTGATTTCTCAGTTAATAAGAAGACAATTTCCATGAGATTTTCACCCTACGACTCCTCAAAGTTGTACTAACTCTAGAAATTATTCAAAAATTTAAGTATATAGAAGATATATTCAAATAATTTCACCGTGTAGTTACAGTGTATTAACATTCACTAACTTCATATCGTCCCGTGGTGGTCGTAAGAGGCGACTTAGGGAAACTGAAACAGGAGATGGGCAGCAGCTTCTTCCTGATAATAGCTCAAAATAATAAGAAACTGCGGTTGCCAACCCGCCTCCCTATGAAGCAATCTATAGGAGAGGCCTATGTTCAGCAGTGGACTTTATATGTTGTTATGGATTGTAGAAATAATTGATTTTATATGCAGTGTCAGACATAACTCAAAACCTTTAAACGAAATTGTACAACCAGTGCGTGTGATGACTTACGGATCTGAGACGTGGTCCTTCACTGCTGGCCGTATGAGGAAGCTCAAGGTCGCTCAGCGAGCTATGGAAAGGGCTATGCTCGGAGTTTCTCCGCGTGATAAACTTAGGAATGAGGATATCCGCAGTAGAACCAGAGTATCCGACATAGCCCAACGGATTAGTAAGCTGAAGTGGCAGTGGGCCGGCCATATAGCTCGAAGAACCGACAACCGATGGGGAAGAAAGGTTCTTGAGTGGCAGCCTCGTACCGGTAGGTGAACTGTAGACCCCCACGAGATGGAATGACGACCTGGTAAGACATGCAGGAAGTCGATGGATGCAGGTGGCTCAGGACCGTGCTTTGTGGCATTCCTTGGGGAGCCTATGTTCAGCAGTGGACTTATGATAGGCTGTAATGATGATAATGATGATGATGATATGCATTGTTTGTTAAATACGTTTAGATTGAGGCACTAGATTATTATGTTAATTTTATTTTTATTCTTTGGTTTTAATTTTAACTTATGTGTAAATTTGTACTAAGTCTCAACACCTTGATTTACTTTTTACAGTCGCTTTTATAAGCAATATTAAAGAAATTATAATATCCATGTATTTAGATTGAGGGACCATTCAAAAACAACGATAAAATTATAATTTTTAACACAAGATAAAAATAACGACTTGTACAATGTCGCGCGAACTTGTACTAACTCGTGGTAGTACTACATAGTTTGTGCAATGCATAAATTTGAATGAAGCACCACCTTCAACTTAGTGTATTTTTTCCTGTAAGTTATAAAAACTTTTGATTAACTGTGGTGTAACTATTTATTTACACACATTTTAAATATTTATTTACATACACTTGTGATACAGAATTACAGAACATTACATATATTATCACATGTACAAATGCTTGCCCAATTTGTTTTAACCCGTGATAGGTTATTTTTTTTTAAATTTCGTGTTGGCCCCTCCGTCTGAATGTACCCATTTATTATAAGGATAACTTCTATTAAGTAATACAAGATCATTACCTACCCTGCACAAAGAATTGAAAATTTCGCTAATTTTATGCCGTGGTGACAAAGTAGTGTGATATTAGCTGGGTTTCTTGCTAGTTCTTCCCAGGACATAGGTTTTTTCGAACCAGTGGTAAAGTAAAAAATTACTTTCAATAAGAATTACACATGTGATCTATATAGAATAAAAATTATTCTATTCTATTCTATTAAAATATATAAGAAATGAATTTGCATTTTTATATAAGAAACAAATTCGAATTACAACTAATATTAATGCATAAATATATTACAACTTTTTGCTGTATTATTCCATGATAACAAAGCAATTTGAAACCGACGATACAAACTGTATCTCTAGTCAAAGTTATATGTTGAAACAATTAATTTAGTGTTGCAATACAAATCTGGGGACAACTTGCTCACAGCTTTTACAAAATGAACGGGAACTTGGTAACAATACTTTGTCCGACATGTAGTTGCATTTAATTTGGTCCTGTATATCATATTGTTGTAAACTGTTAAAGGTAAAATATTAAAGAGCATTGAAGCCTTTTTTTAAATACTATTTATAGAATAAGAGTGGCAAAAGAGCACATAGTTCACCCAATAGTAAGTGAATGCTATGTCCATAGACGTATACATCTATCATGGTCTCCAGTTCTCTACACTCACCATATAAAACATAACAGAAATATTCTGTTTTGTTAAAATACTGCTGAAATTGTAATCTGCATTCTCGCATTACATACAAAATATTGTACATAAAAAATAATAATCACAAGATCTTACCTTCAATGACGCCCTAACATTTCAAAATCACTGAATATAGCGGCTACATAGAATGAAACGAAAATACAGTTACTTTAATTTTGAGAACATTAGAGTTAATTAAAACAATTTCACTGCTTTGAGAAGGGCATTTTATTTTGATTGTTTAATTTAAATACTTTGTTCCATTTGTCTTAAATTCTCAAGAAAATTATCTTGAACAACAATAATAACCAAAATAAATGAGAATCGATTTTGTTTTATAATTAATGAATAAACTAAAAGACAAATAAAAGGAACTCGGCTAGCTTACATTCTTCGCAGCAACAAAAGCAAGTCTTTAGAAATAATTTTAATTGGCAGTACGCTCGTCACAGGGATTTAAATTTTATGATATTGGACGATATTTATTCATTTTATTTTTAAAAGTTTTGACACAGCTATGTGTTAGTATCTTATTAAAACTTAAAGTGTTATATGTTTCATGGTATTATATCGGTACATTATTATCATCATTACTACCCTCCACAAGTCCATACACTCCGCTTACCGGAACGAACGTGCCACTCTATAATCTTTCTTCTCCATCGGTAGTCGGTTCGTCAAACTTACTTCAGCTTACTGGGGCCCTATGTTAGTTACTGCGGTTCTGTACATTTAAACTTCATTTGAACATTACTGAAAACACATAGTAATAAATTTCAATTATAAAAGAAAAAGAATGTGTCGTCAGCAAATAATTTATCCACTGTTGATATACTTTTCATTCGATTTTACAATATTCATTTTAGAAAGTAATACAAACAGTTATTTGTCTCTATATAATCGTTAGGTCTGTTAGTGATCGTGTTACTCCTCAACGATTTGATACACAATACATTTGTTTACTTATTGACGGTCATTTTAGAATAGAGAATATGAGATATTTAGAGAATAATATATTCTACTTAGTTATTTAAGGAACAAAATATCACTAGAGTAACTTAATAGAAATATTTTAAATTAAACAATCCTACTAACTGTATATTAGCAGCTCCAAGGAAGCTTAAAATGCTGTAAAAAAATAGTAATTCCTTCATGGTGCAGTAAATGTTATTACATTGTAATGTACAAAATGTATAAGCGTTTACAACAAAGTCCCGGAAAATATGCAATATTTTTTTCAGAACCAGTGTTAAAAGCATAAATAACTTCGAATAAGTATTCCTGAATCTTGACAACAAATACCAGGTTCAATTGTAAATCTACACCACTTTCGAAACAACTTAATCACACACAAAATTTCATCAAAATCGGTCCAGCCGTTTAAGAGGAGTTCAGTCATATACACGCGGACAGACAGAATACCGGACAGAAGAATAATATAATATATGTCCGTATAAAGATTACAAGCCTATGTATATAGATAAAAATAGTTGTACTTTAAACATAAATAAGAACCCAAACTGATATGGAAATGAAAGTGAGTAACTGTACTCACACTAACAAAAAATAATGTAAGGACAATTAATTAAAATACAGATATAACCAATGACTTTCGAAAAGAGCACGCCGACGCGACTTACACTACCACAGTTCTATTCTTTTAGTATTTTGGCAATAACCGCTTTCTGGCGCTTCTGCGTAATTCCATCATAACCTAACATCATACCATTTTAATGTGCTGATGAGCTATTGCATGCCGAGCGCAAAGCGCGTGAGTATGTTCTACTAACGCCTAAAAATCAAAATTCCAACGTTTTGTCGCATGAAATCGTATCCAGCAATCATATTATACATATAAATTATATAAAAAGCACATTGTTAGAAAGATAAATGATTGTTGAACTTATTAATATTTTTTTTAAATCGATTAATTGCTATTTTTAAATAAAGAAAGGGGTTTTAGTGGCTTATGGTGTGAATTTATCATGTCCCCAAGGCTTTTAAATACTATAACTTTTGAAAATATCAATTCTTTAACTCAATCTATGTTTTAATCTCTTTACCTATCATGTGGCAAGCCACTGAATGTAAATGGCAGCGTAATTTTGTTTTGTTTAGCTATAATTAATTTTTTTCGGCTCTAGTATGGCGAAATTTTTGTTGATTTGGTAGCCTTGTATAAAATTATTTCTGTAAATGGGGAACTACAGCCACAGAGTAGTTTATTCACTAACTCAGTTCGCCATCGCCATAGATTTCTGTATATATCAGTTCGCCGTCAGTCGCAGTCGTGAGTGGACATTATTTCGGTTGTTTGCAGCGGCTCAAAAAGATCGCTGTACAAATACACAATCTTCGAATAACCAAATTTCTTAAATACTTGATTATAATAATAATAAGAGATTTTTTTTATTACAATAGTTTAAAAGCACAGAATAAATAATAGTAGTACGTACTAAAAGTAAGTAGTATCAATTTTTTGTCATGGGTGAAATTTTCATGGTTTTCGAGGGTGTTGAAACCGATAGGGTTGTCGAAATGTAAATCCAAGATGGCGGCCGCAATAAATATAAATTTTTTCATAATGCGTGTCATTTTCGTGTGTTTCGAGGGTGTTGAAGCCGATAGTGCTGTCGAAATGTAAATCCGAGATGGCGGCTGAAGTAGGTACCAATTTTTTCATCATAGGTGTCATTTTCATGGTTTTCGATTTCGGTAGTCGAAATGTATTTAAACTACTTTAAAAAAATTCCGTGTAATCATGATATACGTTATTTTTAATGCGAAGGCATGCTCAATTGGATTTACCATTATTTTAATCTCGCACGAGCTAACTTTCGGAATATTAGAGTAGAGTAGTTAGGATGAGACTTGCTTTTGGATCTTTTGCGTGTTGCTCCAGCAACGATGAGCGATCGAACGACGAGAAATCTCAGATCATCCGGAAATGGCGCTACCACAATCGGTCTCCAATTTAGTCCTTTCTGGCAGACAGATCTCTTGCAAAGGCTCTAAAAGCTTAGATTTTTCTCAATCGATTCATCAATACAAGCTGTATAATACAGCGTATGCGAACGTAGATAGGCAAATAATTTCTATTCACTTTTCCATTATGACTTACGTGTTTAAAAATCGATAAACAATCCCATTTATTCCTTTCGAATAATACGAGACTTAACCATGTACATACAGAATAAAATTTTGTTCCATCTCATCCATATTTGTAAAATGACAGCATGTTTATTTAACGACCTGTAAAGTAATACTTAAATAATGTAAATGTGGTTACTTTAGTTATTTTACACCGAAAAGAATACTTTCTTTGTTAGCTTGTTAAAATCTTTAACACTAATGTATTCTTTAAGAAGCATTAAGCTATTGGCTATCTTCCGCGTTTCCCTTGTCCAGACACAATTTTTTTTATTATTTTATATATAACAAATTCCGTGGTCTGTTGTCGTTTTTTGAAAAAGCCAGAAACGTGATATGGTATAGGAATGACAGTGGTATAGCAGCACACATTAAATCCAATGAAGCTTTTCTTCTTAAATTCTTTGAAGTCTATTTTTCTTTTATATCCCATACAGTTCAAGTATTTGTATGGCCTACAAATAATTGTATAGATGTAGATGTTTGTCCTTGTGAAATTTATGTATGTAAACTGCCCCCACGATTTAAAAGAAAATTCTAGTGTGGAGATAATATGTTTTTAAGCAACTATAACGTCTTCTTTACAGTTAAATTAAATACTTCATCTCCTATTTCTTCCTTTATAATTTTACCTTCAAACTAAAATTTGATCATCCCTAAGATTTTATATATATATATATATATATATATATATATATATATATATATATATATATATATATATATATATATATATATTAAAATCAATATACACATACATAATACTTTAAAATCAGTTCGCATTAGACGTAGATATTGCTTGATATACATACAAATAAAAAAATTAAGTGTAATTCAGAATCTCCTTACTTTTTGAAGTGGGCTAATGTTGTAAAGTATATTTTACTTTTAATAGATATATGTATACAAATGGCAGGTGTGCAATAGCTACACAAATATGTATAGAAACAGGTAAATCGCTTCTTGGACTGATTTACATTGCTTCAAACTTTAAATATTTACAAAACAAGTTCTGAAACTGTAAGCCTGCTCTCTCTTTGTGGTATTAAAAGCATAATATTAGTGTTCGTACTTCTAGGAGAAATATAAGTTGTTTTTGCAATATTTTTATATGTATAAGATGATAGGTATCTTGTTTTTAGGAAAATAAAAGAAAATGTACTATGTTGTGTTGCTCTGTAAAAAAGGTTTTATATTTCATTAATTCTAAGTTCCCTTATCAAACTACACTATCACAATAATAACCAAAACTCCGTCCGAAACGACATTTAAAGTTTATTCTTAATATGTTAAATTCCTTTGTAATAATTTTGTTTTTAATCAACTTAAGTAAATTATAATTTTCCACAAGCGGCTTATCATTGTTCAACAGTCAATACAGTGAATACCATGGTGATGCAACTTTGCATGATATCCGAGAAACTTGCAAACAATCAAAATTTTATCGATGTGTGGATTGAGATTATAAAATTAAAGCAAGAAAAAGACATCACTGTTTCTTTCTTTCGCGTTGTTTCAGATTGCCATTGCCAATTAGATACAAAAACACATATTATTATATCGGAATAAACTGAAAATGTTAATTATGTTTTTTTTATAGGATAAGGGTGACAAACGAGCACACAGTCCACCTGATGGTAAGTGGTTGCTGTGGCCCATAGACATCTACATCTATCCTCGTTTGCGAATCAAAATGCAGATCACCCGTGAGGACTATGATGGAATGCCTCATTTCCAGTATAAAGGGCCTGTGTTAAACTATTTTGGGTTACTCATTAGAATATAAAGTACTTACTATCTTAATGATAACAGCTCAAAATAATAAATAAACAAATCGCGGTTGCAATGCCTTGCAACTATGACAAATATTGTGATTAATATATGAGGCATTCTATGGAGGAGGCCTACGTTCAGCAGTAGACTTTAGATCAGTTACTCAACCGTGACAAATTCACCGCATAAATCACCATTGTGAATTTGTTTTACACAGGCTACTGCTGCACATTACAGGCTGTGTGTTATTCCATCTTGGTGCGTAGAGGTGACAACGATTTTGAAGCCTTCTTTGTTTTTTTTATTTTGGTTTCAGTGCTGCATTAGTCACCATGAGATAATCTGTAAGTTTGTTAGTCACTTCAGTCACTAAAAAAACTTAACACAATATGAAATTTAATTTTAGTTAAAATTAGATGAACTACTAACTAATAAGGTTGTGTTCAGCAACGTTTTGTTTTATTTTAGGGCATGCAATTTTATTTATTAATTGCGCTTGTTTGAAAAAACAAGCAAATAAAATCAAATATTTTAAATTTTGTTTATTTCTCAATTTTGCTCCAACGGTGACGTGTACAGACAGCTGCCCATAGAACCTCTCAATCTCACTCAAATTCAAAGGTGTCTCGGAAACGATGCTGCCACGTTCGATCTTCTGCTTCGACAGTTGGCACTTTCTGGCAGACAGATCTCTGGCAAAGACTTTGGAGCACTGGTTGCGCTCGATCTCTTCTTCAATACGAGCAGTATTTAAGTTGCGTAAGTCCCGCCGCATGTGTTTAGAGATCTGTCTGTTTAGTTGCCTGTATGTTTTCAAATCTACTGAAGACTGCAACTTCATTTCCCGTCTAACAGCCATGAGATTAAGAGTGTGATCGGAGAGTTTTTGTCTTCTTCTGCGGCAGGTTTCGGTAAACCAATCTCCGTCCGCATTGACAGTTTCCAATAGCTTGTTATTTATATCGTCCACTGCATTGCAATCTCCTAGGCACTTAAAACGATTTTGTATTTCGAGCTGAAAGGTTTCGGGACTTTGAATAAGAGCACGAGGGGGAGGGAGCGTTGACTTGATTAGACGGGACCTCTACAACTTAACGTTTAGGTTTAGTGTACCTCTAACCATTTGATGATCGCTACCAGTTTTCACCCTCGCGATCACTGAGACATCACTAAACAGTTGTCTTCTGGTCGTCATAATGAAGTCTATCTCATTTTTTGTCGAAACGTCAGCGCTCGACCAGGTCCACTTCCTGTGGGGCCGCTTCTGGAAGAAATAGTTCAGCATAAAGTGTCCCTCTTTCTCTATTAAGTCGACCAACTGCTGGCCCCTTGAGTTCCTTTGCCCTATTCCGAATTACCCTACTTTCAGCTCACCGTTCTCTCTTGTGCCTAGTTTTGCGTTGAAGTCTCCCATCAACACAGCGTAGTGGGTTTTGGAGGAATGCATGTCTCTAGAGATATCCTTATACCTTTCCTCCACCTTCTCATCGGGGTGTGCCGAGGTTGGTGCATAAACCTTTATGACCTTCAGCCAATACCGTTTGGTTATTCTGAGTATAAGGTACGCAACCCTCGTCGACACACTCTCCATCTTTACAACGTTTTTAACGAGAAACTTGTGGACAATAAATCCCACACTTCCTTGGGACAGATGGTTGCCCTCCCGGTGATAGAACAAGTTGCCGGATTCAAGGATTACCGTGTCCTCCCCCTGTCTTCGGACGTCGGATGATCCTTTAATATTTCAGCGCAATTTATCTATCTCTTCTTCCAGCTCCAGGATCTTCTCAGTCAGTTGCCAGGTCGAGTCATCGTAGGTGGCTACCAAACCTCCACCGGAGATTCTAGCACCCCTTGCCCCGCCGTTACAATGGTCGCCACCGTAGCCAGGAATAGTGGAACCGCCGGGGACTGGGGGCCGTCGTTTTGTAACTTTTATTATGGGGGGTATATTGCCATAGTTGCCACGCTTTTTTATAGAATAGGGGGCATACGAGCATGCGGCTTACCTGATGGTAAGTGACTACCGCCGCTCATGAACAACCACAACACCAGGGGAATTGCAGATGCGTTGCCAGCCTTTTAGCAAGCTCTTTTCTTAAAGGTTCCTAAGTCGTATCGGTCCGGAAAATTTGCTGGTGGCAATTGATTCCACAAGAAAGATGTGCGAGAAAGAAAACTTCTTCTAAATCACACAGTGGTGGACCGCCAATCATCCAGATGGTAGCACGAGTTTTGTCACGATATGCGATGGTGAAATTGAGCGCCTGGAATTAGTCCGAACAATTCCTCAGAGCACTCCCAGTGATAGATGCAATAAAATATGCAAAGAGATGCAACATCTCTACGCAGTGCCAGAGTATCGAGCCGATCAGAAAGAACTCGGTCGTCGATGATTCGAACCGCTCTGCGCTGTATGCGGTCAAGTGGAAGGAGCTGGCACTGGGGTGCCCCGGCCTAGAGATGAGAACAGTATTCCATGTGAGGCCGAACTTGCGCTTTGTAATGTTGCAAGGGATGTGCCGGCATGAAATACTGTCTCGCTTTGCTGAGCACGCCAAGCTTTTTAGAGGACAATTTGGCCTTCCCTACCAAGTGACCACGAAACTGTACACTATTCGATATGTCGACGCCAAGGATTCCAATGCTAGCTGAGGCAGCAAGGGGGGTGCTTTAAAACTGAGGAGATACGACATAGTGGTTCTTTTAAGCGGTAAATGCGCAAACTTGTGTCTTCTGGGGATTGAACTGGACTAGATTTGGTCGCCCCCCATGCGAGAGTTTGTTCAGCAAAGACTCGATTTCAGACACAAGTTCGTCCCGGTACTCGGCGACGTTTCCTTGAGAAATATTGGCACGGCCGGTGTATAAGGCATCAGCAGTGCTGTCATCCGCATAGCAATGAATGCTACCAGTTAGCAACATATCATTGATATGCAGAAGAAACAGCGTTGGTGATAGCACGCAGCCTTGAGGAACACCAGCGTTGATAGGCTTGAAATCAGACCATGCACCGTCTACTACGACCTTGACGCTCCGATCAGCAAGACAACTGGTGATCCATTTGCACAATTTCTCGGGAAGCCCATAGGAAGGAAGTTTCAAAAGAAGCGCTTTGTGCCAGACCCGATCGAAGGCCTTCGCTATGTCCAAACTAACGGCCAATGCCTCCCCCCTTGGACTCTACTGTTTCCTCCCATCTATGAGTCAGATAGACTAAAAGATCACCAGCTATAGACCGGACCAGACGCTGTTATGTCAGGATAGTCGAACGAGGTTATTTGTCTACAGATAACTTAAATTGTGATGGAGTGCGTGCGAGGACGCACGCATGTCAGTATGGCCGTGACGGGACTAGCATCATTGCACGTGCGGCGCGGTAGCCGTAGGTGCAGTTAGACAGAATCCTTGTAAATAACACGTGTTCCACACACCTGCACTATTGCACCTGCGGTGGCGCCAGTTTTGCTTGTATAAAATGGACGGCGCGGCCGCCGTTAAGACAGTCTTGGCTCTGACGTGGAGCGGTGCGCTTGTCGTATTCCGTTACTAGTTTATTCTCGACTCGTTGGATAATTAATTCGTGTAAACGTATTAATTATTATTCCTAACTACAAAATTAGTCTCTGTACTATACTCAATTACCCTTTCTACATATACATATTATTTAACAGTATCTCATGTAACACACATACTAAAAAGCAAATAAATAAATAAAACTCAGAGAGAGACGCAAACAAGTTTGCTTTACCTTTAGCCGTATGCGCCAGTGTGCCATCTAATTTTACCAGCGGTAATCATCACAGTCACATATTAAACACAGCCACAAGTTAAATAACGACAGGGCATTCGGCTCTCGCAATATTTAATTGACAATAGCTCAAAAAACTAACGATTGATGGGGAAGAAAGGTTCATGAGTGGCAGCCTCGTACTGGCACACACAGTGTTGGGCGACCCCTATCTAGAAGAAGTGTCGATCTAATGAAACATGCAGGATGTCGGTGCATGCAGGTGGTTTTGGATCATGATTTGTGGTAATCTATGGAGGCTACTATGTTCAGCAGTGGACACATGATCAATTGTAATGATAATGATGATGCATGAATAACCCAAAATGAACTAGAAATATAGTCAATCACTTAAATCGCATATTAATTATTAACATCAAGCAAACCCAAGCAACGGTTGTAATAATAAGCTCTTAGCGAAATTGCCTTTCCTTGTCTATCAATATTCTACGCAAGTATGGCATTATTTTACGTCCAAAGGTTAAGTATCGGATTCGCTTGTTAATGACATTGGTTATAAAATATGCACAATAGTTCATTCTCTTTCTACTACACCTAACGTTACACTAACTCACTTTCATCCTTCTCCTAAACATGCTGATATTTTACATCGTTAACCCAATGCAGTTCAATGGAATTGTACTTCGAACATATTATATATATATATATATATATATATATATAATATATATATATATATATATATATATATATAAATAGGCTTTGTTTTTGTTTAGCGTTTTCTTTAAAAAACGTTAACCTTACACACGGACTTACTCCTGTATCGTGGAGGCAGTTTACGTACATAAATTTCATAAGGACAAACATCTAGATCTGTAACAAATATTTGAAGCCCATATTAATATTTGATCTCTGCGGGATTCGAACCCGCGACCATCATCTCCGCAACTGCGCTACGGAGCCCTCCATATGTTCTATTTTAGGGAGCATTTGTCACAAAAATATTATTTTTTTCTTCCTTTTTTCCTAATCGCCATGCTTGGCTAGCAGATTGACGATTGCTCTACCAGAAGTCTTGCACTTAGACGCTGCTCCTCATCAGAGATTTGCTATCAAGTTATGAGATCTTTCTTGGATCTCCATATTTATTTTATAGGATAGGGTGACAAACGAGCACACAGTCCACCTGATGGTAAGTGTTTGGACACATAGACATCTACATCTATCCTCAATAAAGAATCAAAGTACAGAATGCATTATCACCAGTGAGGACTATGATAGATGAAATGCCTCGTTTCCAGTAAAAGGGTCTCCGGTTCTAAATACTCACCATACCAAACACAGCAGTGTTTAGCTGCTGTTTTACGCTGGTATTCTGTAAGAGCGTGGTCCTTCCTCGGTCGAGCCGACCCATTCGTGCTACAACTATACTACTAATATGGCTACAACATGGCTCTACCACGTATAAAACCATATAGTTTCCCTCTTATAACACCCTCTGGACGAATTAGGTCCTGCTTTTTCTTACACAATCAGTGTAGTTTACTGCATACGATACGGTAACGCCACAGGTATATTTTGCTTCTAGTTCTAACGGACACAATCAGATTTTACGCATGTCACAAACACGTACTCTTAAATATTCAAGTTTACTTGATGTCCATTTTAGCCCATTTCAAAAAAAAAGTAACAGTGTAGTGGCAGTGTAAGAATATCCACTACCCCATATCATCCCGTGGGTTTCATAAATGGCGACAGAGGGAAACAAATCAGGAGACGGGCAACAGTGTCTCCTAATAACGACTAAAATTAAAAAAAAACTTGGTTTTCAACCCGCTTGCCAAGGATAGAAAATTTGGCAAACATACCCCCTTTGAAGCAATCTATGGGGTAGGCCTATGTTCGACAGTAGACTTTAATAGACTGTAACAGTAACGGGGAAAAAAGAAGAGGTTTTTGATTCCAATGTTTTTTTTTTAATGTAATATGCGATATCTTCGCCAATTATAAACCAATTGTAGTGATTCTCTTTTTATTGCTTAAGTTGCTCGCTGCTTGCTACCAAGTTTATTAATAAAGAGGCATGTGCCCAGCAGTGGTACGTATAACTATAGTTTAGTCTATGAATCGAGACCTAATCCTCTTTAATGCTGGACGCAACGGAAGAGTAATTAACTCGTTGAGCTATGGGGAAGCTTAGAGTTACTCTGTATGATAAAATCTTTATTGCGGATATGGTCACAGTGAAACGAATAAGTGAGTTAAAGTGGTAATGAGTCAATCAACAGTTAAGAAAGTAAGGAAATCCACAAAATATGGCTACATAACGTTAAATTAGTAATTTTTCATTACATTGTAACATGATAAGTTAATTTTTTTTCAGATTTTACATTTACATTTTTAATATTCAATATGATATTTTGATTTTCTCCCTATTTCACTCCTAAAAATATTAAATTTTTTGGAATTGCTATTTGCCTTAAGAAAAAATAATTGAACTTTAAATTTCACGTCAAAATTCAAACTGCATCTCATACTGCGAGTAGGTATCTATGCCAAATTTTAATCATCCACATGAAATGCTCGTAACAGATATACCAGCAGATGCCGGAGTGATTCCGTAAGCATTTCTGGCACGGTATACTAATATTGCTAACCAAATACTAACCGAAGTCCTTGCGATCCAAGCTGCGAACAAAAATAGTGCTTAATTAAGATAGAACCTTATTTGGCCTAAATCGTCGGAAATAATAAAGTTTAGTTTAAATCTAAGAATCCGTGTTTTCTCAAACAACACGTCTCTCACAAAGTTCGCTGAAGTAGCATTCTCTAGATTGTAATTAAACGACGTATTGTATTAAACTGTACTATAGTTACTATATGCGAATGAGTTCCTCTTACTGGATCGAAAGAATAAACAACTTAATCCACAAATCCGTATAAATTGAGTTACATATACTTATTTCGGTCTTTGAAATCAAGTGTTTTATTTAGTAGAAATGAATAAAAAAAAGAAATATAAAGAACTACCCTGCCTATATATAATCATCAACGTCATTATCATCATTACAGCTCTTCACAATTCCATTGCTGAACATAGGCCTCCCCCAAGAAATGCCACAAAGCACGGTCCTGAGCCGCATCCATCGACTTTCTGCATGACTTACAAGGTCGTCATTCCATCTAGCGTGGGGACGCCCTACCCTTCGCCTGCCGGTACAAGGCTGTCACTCGAGAACCTTTCTTCCCCATTGGTTGTCGAATCTTCGAGCTATATGGCCGGCCCATTGCCACTTCAGCATATTTATTCTTTGGGCGAGAAACCGGCTTGTTCGGGAGTCTGGAAGTCATCGAATCTGCATGCGAGACGATTAACAATGACTCTCGAAAACAGCACGTAAACACGGCTCAGAAGGGAAATCTGTCTAAAGTTTTACAAGAGAGCGTTATCGCATTTCTTGAAGAAAAAGACCACCGCACTTCTGCTCCACGCCTCCGGAGTAGTGCCTCCATGAAGGACAGCATTAAAGAGCTTCCAAAAGACTTTAAGTACCGGTTTTCCACCCGCTTTAAGACGCTTCGCTGTTATTCCATCCGGGGACTTGCAGATTTTAAGGTGCTAGAGAGCCATTCTAATCTTACTCAGACTGACGTCCGGGATATCATCGGAGTAGTGTCGAATAAGGCTTGCTCTTGGATCGTTACTCACACTTGCATGCGGCTCCAACGATGATGTGTATAGCTGCCCATAGAACTCACTCAAAATCGTAGGTGTCTCCGAAACGATGCTGCCACATTCAGTTTTCAGCTTCAACAGTTGGCACTTTCTGGCAGACAGATCTCTGGCAAAGACTTTGAAGCCCTGGTTCTACTCGATTTCTTCTTCAATAAGAGCAGTATTAAAGTTGCGTAAGTCCCGCCACATGTATTTGGAGATCTTCTATTCAGTTGCTTGTATGCTGTCAAATCTACTGAAGACTGCAGCTTCATTTCCCGTCTAACAGCCATGAGATTAAGAGTGTGATCGGAGAGTTTTGTGTTCTTCTGCGGCGCGTCTTGCAAAACTTAGCTCCTACCGCATGGATAGTTTCCACGAGCTTGTCATTCATATCGTTGACTTCATTGCAGTCTTCTAGGCACTAAAAACGGTTTTGTAACTCGAGCTGAAAGGTTTTGGGACTTTAGAACAGAGCACGAGGGGGCGGAGCGTTGACTTCATTAGACGACACCTGGCCAACTTAATGTTTAGGTTCAGTGTGCCGCTAACTATTCGGCGGTCGCTACCAGATTTCGTCCTCGCGATCACTGAGACATCACTAAACAGTTGTCGTCTGGTCGTCATAATGAAGTCAATCTCATTTTTTGTCGAACCGTCTGGGCTCGACCAGGTCCACTTCCTGTGAGGCCGCTTTTAAAAGAAGAGTCATCATAAAGAGTCCCTCTTTCTCCAAGAAGTCAGCCAGCTGCTGGCCTCTTGGGTTCCGTTAACCTATTCCGAATTTCCCTACTTTCAGCTCACCGTTCTCTCTTGTGTCTAGTTTTGCGTTAAAGTCTCCTATTAACACCGTATAGCAGCTTTTGGAGGAATGCATGACTGTAGAGATATCTTCATACATTTCCTCCACCTTCTCATCATGATGTGCCGAATTCGGTGCGTAAACCTGTATGACCTTCAGCGAATATCGTTTGGTGATTCTGAGAATAAGGAACGCAACCCTCGGCGACAAACTCCCAATCTTTACAACGTTGTTAACGAGAGACTTGTGGAAGAAAAAACCGACACCTCCTTGGGACAGATGGTCGCCCTCCCGGTGTTAGTACAAGTTGCCGTATTCGAGGATTACCGTGTCCTCCCTCTCTCTTGGGATTTCGGATAATCCCATAATATTCCACCTTCTCTATCTCTTCTTCCAGCTCCAAGATCTTCTGGTCAGTCCTGAGGGTGAGTGCGTTATAAATTACCAGGTCAAATCGTCGTAGGTGGCAACCGAACCTCTACCGGAGGTTCGGTTGCCTGCCTCGCTGTTACCATGGTCACCACTAGCCAGGTAGCCAGGAATAGCGGGGCCGCCGGGGATTGCGGGCCAGTTTTTAGTGTCATTGCTCATGGGTAAGATATATTGCCATAGTTGCCACGCTTGACGAGCGGGTTGGCAGCCGCGGTTTTTTATTGCTATTTGCTGTTATCAGAAAATGCTGCTGCCCATATTCTTCATTATCATTATCCCTCTGTCGCGTTTTATGACACCTACGGGAAGATATGGGATAGTGGATATTCTTACCCGCTACTACACGGTGATGAATTTTGAATGAAGACATCGAGAATAAACTTAAAATTTTCACAATAAGGAAAAAGGGATTTGACGTGCTACAACTATACTACTAATATAGTTGCAGCATGGCTCTACCACGTAAAACGTGGTCTTAAGAATTTCCTTCCCAGAAGTTTAAGGTAACAACTAGGCAACTAGGTAACTAGGTAATGCCATCTGAATAGTTACGTTAAAATCATAGCCTCATAATTCTTCACCCGTAGCGGTAGAAGTCTTCCTACATATTTATATGGGACCACACCTAACACCTATTTAATAAAAAAATAATTTAAATGGGTTCATTCCTTTCTGAGAAATCTGTGAATATATAATACATAAAAGAACAGACGCGTTATATATAGGACCTTATTTTTTTTGAACACAGAACACATACATATATTAAAAAATACAGCCACCTTGAAAACCTCCTCCCACTTTGAAGTATATTAAAATAACCTTACAGATAAAAAAGGATAAAAAATATTTCATTTGCCTTGTTCATTTTTTTTCATAAAATACGTAAGTGTACTTCTAAGAGTCAGTTGACATCTATTAATAATGTGTTCCGTTAAGCGACGAGCAAGGTGTTGACTAGAAATTAATACAATATGTTACACACTTAAAATACTGTTAAATATCCCATTGAAATTTACGACATAATAACATATAACACAGCGACAATAAATCACTGTGACAATAAATGTCACTTTGAATGACAGAGAATGACATTAAGTTGATATTTTGTTCCAATTTACCCTTAGAATTTGCCTTACGGCGTGAAGCTTTACTTGAATCCTTACTTGACAGGTCATTTAAATGAATAATTTTCTTCGTCTGTCAATAACTTTATACATATAACTAAGATGTTTATATTACAGGGATAATGATATTATTCTGCGATTTACACAATTGTACTTACTAGCAACGCACAAACATACGAGCTTGTGCTGTTTAAAGGCAATATCTTTAATAAAGGCAATATGTTTAATGCAACACACATAGTGGCATCGTCGTCTTTTATTATGGAAACCTATATTTTGGTTAGAAAAATAAAAACTGTCGGATATTTTTTTAGAGAATAACACTAGTAACGTTAGAATAAAGTTAACGTTAGTGATAGGAGTTGTCTCCTAGCTCCACTCCCTCCCCAGCAGCACCAAGTGTCAGTTGGCGCTGATTGGGCTGCATATGTGCGCGACTATTCAAAACTCAGAGGGTTTAATGGGAACACGTCCGACATAATCCGTCCATGTCCCCGCAGAGCAAGTTTGCGTAGGCATAAAGAATGGAGTTCTGAAGTACCACAGCAACACCTACAGCAGTGAACTCTTGATAGGCTGTAACCGTATTTTTAATAATGTTATCTTTTAAATCATAATAATTATTATAAGAATTGCACACTATATCTGCTTAACATTGAACTGTCTGGGACTATCGGGCCTGAAGAAATTTTAATATGTTATAAGCAGTGCCATTGTACAAAAATTACTACTTTTATTTTGACATTGTAAAAATACTTGTTTATAAATTTCTAAATAAATAAACACTCGTACCAACTATAGCGAATATCCCTCCTATTAGGCAAATTCAGAGGCCTTTGTTCAGCAGTTGACTTTTAATAGGCTGTAATAATGATAATTAATATTTAATATATTTATAATATAGAAATAATTTTTCTATATATAGTATGTGACTTTTAGCCCGTTTTCAGTGTTATTAAACAAAAAGTAGGTTATTAATAGAATAAGGCGTTACTTTGCATAAATTCGTGAAATTAAAGTTCTAAAATTACTTTGCCTACATCTGCTCAAAGAAACTGCGGTCAGCCACCGCAGAGTCTAGTTCACCTAAGGAAGCCTCGTGTAGAGGCGAAACATGTGTCGTAATGTCATTGATGGTGTGTCTTGCCAAGTGTAGTGGTGTTAGGAGTAGTGGTGCTGGGATTAGTGGTGAAGGGAATTGTGTACGCAATTGAGGGAGGGCGGGAGGTGTACTTCAAACTAGATAAGACAAATAATTTTTTTTCTTTGATAGGATGTAGGCAAAGTAACTTTTACCAACTTTATTAAAAACTGTGTTTTAAAACGTACGTCATTTAAAAGAAATAAGTATAGCACATCTTAAGATAATTAATGTGTATTTGACACCCATTGCGATAACATCGAAAACTTTACGACAGTATAATAAGCGCAAAGTTTGAAAGCTCGAACAAGAATTTAATTCCCTAATTCATGATTTTACAACAAAGTTTCATAAGGTGTTGAAAACGTTTAAGAAAGTGATACTTAAAACTTTACGAATTTCGTAACCGTTCGTTTACCTTCAGTCATCTCCAAGTAAAACAGCTTTTGATAAACGTCGGTCATTCATGCGAAGAACATTGTAGCACCCACCACAGCTGACGTTGCATTAAAAGAGCTTCCATAACGTACCTCCAAGAGCGAGACAAAAGCTAGCAACATGGATCTTTTGCTTCATTTTTAATAGAGATCTTAGACACTTTAGGTGATAAGAGTAGAGTTTCTTTTTGTCTCATTTGTAAAATTTCTCTGCGCCACAAAAAGGACGGGAATGATAAGCGCTTTATAGACACTAATCTTCGTCTTCACCTTAAGATCATGGGACTTCCAGATACGATCAATACGAGATGGTATCTCCGAAGTGAATGTGTTGTCATGCTGGATTTGCCACTAAAATATTTAATGTAGGGCTTTTATAGGCGGCTGTGTGTGATAGATTAAAGAGTAATTTTGAGATTTTAAAACAGTGATGTTATAATATACGATTGTACCTTTGTAACAGTTATATTCTAAATTACTGTTAAATACCGTTTCTGTATTTGAATAATAACTGCAAAGAAGCGAATTTCAAATGAGACTTACTGAGGTTAATCCTTTAAGCTGCTAGTTGTAGCAATTTCAAGATATCTATAGTCAACGTTTTTATTGGTTGCTACAAATAATATGCTACAGACTAAGTTTTGGCAAAGACTGCAAGTCCCAACGGACACTATTCATCTGTGCAGGGTGATATAATTATACACGAGTGCATGCGCAAGCACAGGTGCTGTCTCTATTCCTCACAGTCCGATGTGGTGGCAATCCGATACAACCGGAGAGAGATCAGACGCAGACCAAGTTGTACGTGCTTTCCAATGCCCCATGCATTGGATAAGTGGAACACCATCAACTTCCTAACTCAGCAGTTGCGATCAGTGTGCTTAGAACAAAGGGGCAGTCTAGACGGAGACGATATACTACAAATAAATTCATAACAAAATATTAAAATAAAAAAAATATTCGAAACCGCGGCCCTGCAGCACTGCAAATTAAACACTTATCCACTGCGCTGCTGAGCCTTCGTACTCTGTCCTTACCAAGAGTGCATAACATTGTTAGTGTAGGGAAAGCAGGAATAGGTAATGTTAATGTAAATTAATGGTTGCAAATTAGCACATACATGGAAAGGCCTATGGCCAAAATTGGTCATACAGTGTAGTTGATAAATATGAACATTAGTATTAAAAGCAAAAAATAATTTCTTGCTTACTTTTCCTTAGCAATAACTAATAAAACAATACTTTCGTCTGAACGCGCTTAAAGTAAATTTCGTTTTTCGTACGTCGAATTGGCGTGATTGCTTTTACCGCGCTTGTAATAAAGACTAATCTAATGAATCCTATAACTTCAAAAGCTATTAAACTGCTTAGGCAACAGGGGGAGGAAGACAAATGGTTAATAAAAGTAAAATATGTTAAATAAAGTTCAACTTAACGTACAACTACCGAACATTGTTCTCCTCAGGAAACATGCAGGGTTTCTCGATCACGTGGAAAATCAAAATATAGAAATGAAGTTCATGATTAATGTATAATATATACATATACATATGTACATATATACATCCAATTATGTACTCGAATATAATGCTAATATTCTTATAATTACAGTTTATTGGTTTTGTACTGTTGTGGTGAGTTTATAAATAAACAAATAAAGATTAAAACTATGAAAACGTTTAACTTGGAAATTTCCTTAAATGCTATAATAAAAGAGAATTAATTAATTTACTTAGAACCGTGACAAGACTGCTTAGTCGAGAATAATCAGCACAACGTTTTAGATTTAGCAGTGCTGAATATACAGTGCAAATACTGTTCCTAATGTTGAAGTTTTAATCACCTTTACGATAATTAATAGAATCAGGCGTTACTTTGCGGAAATCCATTATATTAAAGTTGGTAACAATTACTTTGTGTTCATCCGCTCGATAAAATAAAATGATGTGTCTTACATAGTTTGAAGAGCACCTCTTGTCACTATTAATCCCAGCACCACTACACTAGGAAAGTCACACCACTGACGACAATACGACACGTGTTTCGCCTCTATACGAGGCATCTTCAGGTGAAGTAGACTCTGCGGTGGCTGACCGCTAAGAACTTACTTAGTCACTTAGTAGTAAACTTTAATTAATCACCTTTTATAATTGTTACAATTATACATCTTTTATGTTGTTGCTCATGGGGGGAGGGGTTTGCCATAGTTGCCACGCTTAGCCAGCGGGTTGGCAACCATAGTTTTTTTAATGCACTTTTGCTTTTAACAGAAAGATGCTGCCGCCTACCCCCCGAATCAGTTGACGATTTGTGGTAAGACTGCAGGCAGTCGATGGATGCAGGTGGCTCAGGACTATGTTCAGCAGTGGACTTATGAAGGGATGTAATGATGATGATGATGATGATACATGTTTTAATTTAGCATATTTCATCATGTTATTGAATATTGGTTGATCATGCAAACCATCATATTTTACAGCAGTTTAAAATTATTTGTCAGATGTTTTATAAATAAAGTATGAGTATTCATAACATTAAAAACCTCTATCTACATACTAAGCGCATTCGATTTTAAACATTTAAGCAACAAAGTTATTTATGATTATTTGAACAGTTCCAACTCTTTATATTCAACTCGTAGTTGCATGACATATTTAATGATATGTTTCACGGTGGATATTCTAAAACTATGTCACTGCTCACAATGACGAAATGAAAGTGCATTGTAATATCTCAGAACATGGCTTCGGTATCATAGAAAGCTCTACGTATAACTGTACAGTAAAAAATATATTCTAGATTCCATAAAAACATATAAGAAAGTTTAAAAAAAGTTAATGACGTTTTTAACTGCTCGTATATGACAATTTGTCCAAAATTAAAATTAACCGTTATAATCTTAATCACTTATAGGGTCTTTACTTTTGTAGTAAACTGAAAACGCGGACAAAAACTATCGTAAATGACATTGAAGATATTTACACTTGTGATGCTTGTAGATTTAAATCCACTTTATGAACGGAATATATTTTTATTAAACTTTTTAACTTTCTCAAAAAATCGTGGAAAATATATTTTATCAGTTGTATATATTATTGATACTAAATTTTTTAAACATTACTTATTTTCTAATAATAAATAATATAATGTTATATTATTAAATACATACCTCCGCTTTATAACGAAGCATTTAAGTAGGTTAACGTCTTCACTATTTATTCACATTATTACCGTTAATGTCACGAAACTTTTTAACCAACATTTAAACAATTTTATTCACATAAAAATAATTTTAATCACACAATCACATAAAATTAAATACGAAAATTTTATAACTAATTGCACACGAAAAGTAACTTTGCATGCATCGGAAACACGCGTTTTCTTACCTACAGCGTAGACGACCGTTCACGCGTAGCAGCCGCGTAGCACTGAATGAAATGAATTCACAGCTCTACCCATTAGTAGGCTTTTCAGCACTTAAGTTTTTTCCTTTGAGCTACGTAATGAAGGTCGTCCTCCTACTTGACTATTAAGCGTTTACACTTATCACTATATGAAATAAATAAATTTTAGTATTTTAAAAAAGTGATATAATACTGCTTAATTTTAATAAAAATGATAAAATAAATTAATTGTAAAGTACTCTTAAATCAATAGCGTAGAGCCACGATGCAGCTATAATATGTTTATAGCATGAATAGGTGTTGTATGATGAGTGTAGATATCCGGAGACCTTTTTTTATAGAAACGAGATTCCATCTCAATATTCCGCCCTACGAAAAATTCTGTAACAACAACTCTTAAATAATTAATTACAATTTTTAAATAAAAGTTTTTTAACGGATTTTATCGCGTATATTAACTTATTTTATATTCCTGATGTTTTTTGCACTTTACAATACTTATGGTCCTTTCTTCTCTATCAAAATAAGGATGTATTTTTTTTATTTCAATAGCCTCGCAAATCACACTCGGAAGGTCGGTGATGTTTAGCTAGAATGTGTGGTCTATCATTTTTGTTGTAGTGACTGGAGTGATCCTGTACGTGTTCATATAATGTAGAATTCTCGGATCGTCGATTCTTCGCATCAGGTATGTGTTCCTTTATGCGGGTTTTATTGGTCCTTTAGTTTGTCCTATATAAGAGAGACCACATTTACAATCAAGCTTGTACATTCCTGCATCTTGGAATATTACACTTGACTGATAATAAAAACTAAGTAATCTTCTTCGGTGGCTTAAAGTATGTTTTAATGAAAGCACGCTTCAAGATGTAGCCAATCTTTTCTGTAATACCTCTGACTTATGGCAGTATTCGGCACGCGATCGACTGTGGCCGGCTTCACTCGTTCACTGCGACGTAGGCGAAGTTTGTTGTCGTGCAAAACTTGCTTGACATATTGGAGCTCGGATCAGATACCTCGTGCTCTCTGTAACAAAGATATTCCCACGGTAGTTAACTGTGAAGGATAGTAGTGAGAATCACCGTTTAAATATCTATCTGTATGGGTCTTTTTTCTGTAATCAGTGTGGCTCAATGTGTATTAAGGTTATTATTCCGAATTACTAATATATCTAGAAAAGCTACAGTTTAAGTTTAATTATTTGCCTATAACTCCAAAGTGAATTTAATTTTAGAGTATATGGAGTTAAGGTGGTCTAAGAATGGAGTAACTTTGTCTGATGGTAAAATTGTAAAAGTGTCGTCTACATACCGATTGTAGAATCTTGGATTTACAGATGCAGTGAGAAGGACTTTCTCCTCGAAGTCCTCCGTGAATATATCAGTGACAATGGGAGATACATGTGAGCCCATCACCACACGTCTACTTATTTGTAGAAATCTTTATTCCACAATAGGTAGCCAGATGTAAGAAAATTATGAGTTATACTGCATATTCTATGTATAGTTAAAATTGAGATGCAGTCTAGAATAGGTAGTCATGTGAACAGTGACTGCACATCAAAACTGATCATAGTTTCATTGTCTGCCAGATGTACGTTTTTAATCTCACTGAAAAAATGGTAGCAATCCTTTGTGTGTAATCTTGTATGTCTCCTGAGTGGTGAGAGTATATTCGCTAAGTATAGACGATATAGACGACTCCGTGGCGCAGTAGCTTAGCAATAAGTTGCAGAGCTAAGGGCCTCGAGTTCGAATTCCGCAAGGAACAAGTATTTGTACGGCGTACAAATTCTTGTTCCGGTCTGGATGTTTGTCCTTTTGAAATTTATGTATGTAAACTGATACTATACACTATACAAGAAAAAATCCTAGTGTGGAGGTAACGTATAAAAAAAGTGTTGAGCCAATCTGTAAGTTGGTGAATCAATTTGGCTCATTTCATCCAGTGAATGGCATGGCAAGTAGCCCCCCCCCCCCCGCTCTCCTCCTCACCAACGAGGCAACCAATGGGGGAGGCCTATATTCACCAGTTAAATTTTATAGTCTGTAATGATGATTAAGTCTAAGTAAGTAAGTTTTTTTTAGAATAAGTGTAACAAACGAGCACATAGTCCACCTGATGGTAAGTGGATGATGTAGCCCATAGACATCTACATTTATCCTCGATTAAGAATCAAAATGCAGCTATGCGTTGTCACACTTGAGGACTACGATGGAATGCATCGTTTCCAGTAAAAAAGGTCTGCGGTTCTTTACACTCACCATACGAAACACAGCAACATTAATCTGCTATTTTACGCTGATATTCTGTGAGAGCATAGTTCTACCCCGTTCGAGCCGACCCATTCATGTTACAACCATAATATATGTCAACATCGAAATAGTTGAAACGGCCTTACACATATCCATATATTAAATAAAGTCATCACCGGCTGTGGTTAAAAAAATAAAAGTTACTGAAAGAACGAAGATTAGAAGAAAGAAAATAGCAGCCTAACGCTGCTGTGTTTCGTATGGTGAGTGTAGAGAACCGGATACCCTTTTTACTGGAAAAGAGGCATTCCATCTCAGTCCTCATGGGTGACAAGGCATCTGCATTTTGATTCGCAAACGAGGATAAATGTAGATGTCTATGGGCCACAGCAACTACTTACCATCATTTAGACTGTGTGCTCGTTTGTCACCCTATCCTATTAAAAAATTCTGTGCGAGACTGTAAATTAATGTATGTACCTACACTGATATTACCAATGATTATATCGATTACAACATTATAACCTAACGGCATAATAATTATGAAGGGTAGAGCATGACAAGTAATGTATTACCAATAATTGGTAATAAAAGAGTTAGTCTATAAAAGTTCCACTGCTGGGCACAGGCCTCCAGAGAGCGTCAGTCACGTTGCCCCCAACACGTGTTAATGGACTTCACATGTCTCCGAAATATACACTTTCACTACCCCATTACCACATTTCATCCCATAGGTGTCATAAGAGGCGACAAAGGTTCTCATTATAACAAAAATGCTGCTGTTTCCAACTCGCTTACCAAGCGTAGTAACTATGACAAAATAGATCTCCCATAGATTGCCCCATGAGGTAATCTATAGGAGAGCCCTATATTCCGCCAATTAACTTTTGATAGGCTAAAATGAATAAATGAATAATAAGTACACTCTCCTTAAACAGTTTCTAATGCATATAGGTCTATATTTAGTTGTTTGCATTAATGTGAGGCCTTCCAGTCCCTTGTCACGCACCTAACCTAAACGGAAAGGCTAATTAGTAGAATACAAGCTTAATTGTTTAAAAGGTTATGCTACACGGAAACACATTTACGGTGAAATGTTTCCTAGTTTTCCTTACATTAAAGAAAAAAAAATGGGCCACGTGTACTTGACCTCTATGCACATTTGAATTACTAAACTTTTATCTTGATTAATCAAGTGCGACTCATTATTAGTGTGGAGAAAACAAAAGTCATGTGTAACGTCCATGTCACACCTATGCCGGTTGTTGATGAGAGCAGTAAGCTCGAAGTTTTTGACGACTACGTTCAGGAGATCACGACACACATTCTCGTCAGGTATACCTCTACAACGCAAAGCAAGATTTTACAACCAGTGCGTGTTGCCAGTGATGACAAACAGATCTGAGAATTTTTCCTTCACTTCAGGGCGTATGAGGAAACTCAAGGTCGCTCAGCGAGCTTTAGAGAGGGCTATGCTCGGGGTCTCTCTGCGTGATGGACTTAAAAAACGAGGATATCCGCAGTAGAACCAGAGTAACCGATATAGCCCAACGTATTATTAAGCTGAAGTGCCAGTGGGCCGATCATATAGCTCAAAGAACCTTCAACGGGTGAGGAAGAAAGGTTCTCGCGTGGCAGCCTAGTATCGGGTTGGCGAAATGTAGGGGGTCCCTCGACTAGATAGAGTGACGACCTTGTAAGACATGCAGGAAGTCAATGGATGCAGGTGTCTATGTCCAGCAGTGGACTTGTGAAGGGCTGTAATGATGATGATGATGACTCATTATTAATCTCAATACTTGAATGGCAGTAATCGGCTTAAAAATACCCATAAACATACTAGACTCGCATCCGTAGGCCTTACACACCGAATACCAATATTTACTTGATCCAGTTAATTGACGAGCTCAGTAGACTTAACGTTAATGTCGGTTAAAATAGGCATATATTTTTAAATCGTAGAGCCATGCTGCAGTTATATAAAGGCTCCAGTACGAATATGTCAGCTCGTCTGGTCGTGAAAAATCAAAATGAGTTTAAAAACCTGAGACCCTTGTTGTGTACTTTGATAGTCGGTCGAAGTAGATGTCTATGTGCTACTTTATTCTTCATTATCATTATCATTATCATTATCTTATTCCTCATTTTGCCTTAGCGTTGAATTCGGGGGCCGATCTCTGGTAAATATTAAAAGGTCAAAATAACTTGGTGATATTGTGATAGAGGTTATGAAAGAAGACAAAGAAATTGAAACAGAGCACATGGTTTTCGCTATGAGATCAACATACTATGAACGCATATTCCTGAATATTGTGGGGCGAAAATTGCTTTTTTTTAAAGACTTTCTGCCATATTTTCTGTACTACAAACCTAACGTTATCGAATGTTCATGATATAGAAGTTGGCTAATAATTAAAATATAACTATCAAACAACTTAACAACAACTCAAAACAAATACATGTTAGCCATAAGTAAGACTAATATTAATCAACGTATTTTAAATATAAACGACTTTGTGTTAAATCTTAGTGGAGATATTTGTGTAAATAAATTTAAAACGTATGCTGACAAAGTAACTAATATTTAGTCGGCAAAATTATATAGCTGTAAAAATATGCTATATATTTTTGTGACTGCCTAGTTGGCTTAGTGGTCTTAAGCGCGAATGCTTAGCATTGATCCCGGGTTCAAATCCCGGGTCAAGTCACAGTTATAGGGTTTTTCTATCAAAATATTCCCAGGAGCAGCCCGGAGTCAGGAATACATAATTGAAAACATTAACATCATATGACAGCATACCACAAATGTTTCAATCTAGGTTAAATTTTAGAATGACCGTTGAAACAGATTGCTAGTGCCGAAAGTCATGTACTTGGTTACACACATACTCTAATGCACTTGAGGATTCAATTAATTGGTAGAGATTATAGCCAGTTCATGCAACTGTGTGTTTAGCTAATTGCGCTCACCTAAGTCACTTCATGAAAGTAAATATAACAACAAATTAGGTAAACTGAAGTTTGTAGTTTTACTATTCTTACTTTATATGCTTATATAACGATTTTTTACTTCATAACTTTACGATTTTAAAAAGATATATGAACTCAACGTAAACACAATATAATTTATGAAATATAATATTATTTAAACAAAGAAAGTTTAAATAAATTTCATTACATTTTTAGATTGTATTGATTATTATTTTTAATAATAAAACAAATCAGCTTTCAAATAAAATGTTTAAATTAATAATAATTTTATCATGCATTAAAATAATATTGTGAAGACGGAATGATTAAAATGGGCTTTATAAAAATTAATAGAGAATCCTCAAATGATAATATTAGAATTTATAAAATAGTTTTTGTAAATTATATCTAGTGGTGCTTGACAGAGCGCTATGATGAATATAACATTTTGAACATAAGAACTAGATATGTATTTATATTATGCCCTATATAATATATTACATTTCTTACAAAAAACAATATTCTCCAACTTGCTCTACGCAAATTTTAATTTAAATCAACTTGGTAATGTATCAGCCAAAACTTTTTCGATAGAACTCTTTCGTTACGTTACAGGTTAGAAGAGGTTTATCGGAATTTGCAAATGTACTTTTAGTATTAAAACAATTATAAATTTTATCAATTATCCCATTGCTATGATTTTTTTTAAATTTAAACATGCAGAAATTGCTAAATATTTCTAAAAATATTCCTTTACACGTCGCTGCTTTTCAAGTTAAGGTAACATTCTAATTGGCATACATATTAAAAGATAATTTATAGGTACTCGTACTTAACTATAGTATGTGCCATATCGATTGAGAAAAACGGACAATGACCTCAGATATGAGCCGAGTGTCAAAAGGCGTAACTTACAAAATCTCAATTTAGATGTGATAACAATATTTAAATATTGATATTATTCCCACTTCTAGGTCAGCACATATGTTTTGTTTTTTTGTTTCTTAAATAATATTGTCTGTGGTTCCTATAAACATAGTAAAATCTTACGGTACATCGCGAAAAATGTGTTATATTTTATATTTCAATTTATGGTAAGTAACGCAGCAATTCATTTAATAACAGTTTCATATTAAAAAAATATTTGAAGCAATATAATCACCATATTGAGCTTTTGCAAATTCATCCCTTTAAAATAAACAAAACGCGCGTTACGTCAGTTCGTTCTAAAAGAAACGTGACAATGGCAGCCAGAGATGCGTCACCTTTTTTGGGCCGGTCCGCCATTTTGTTTTCATTCGTGTTCGGATAGCGCTTGCGTGTGTACGTCTCGGGTAATTCATAGCATTCATTGCATTGTTTTAGTTGAGTTTTTACTGTTAAATTTGTTATATCGTTAAGTTTTTGTTTTTTGAATCTGTTATATTAGTTTTACTGTGACGGTCGTTACTAAATCGACATGAGTTCAGGAGAATTTGGTGAAGGACCCGGTCCATCAACATCAAGTGGAAAGAGACGTCGCCGACCCATAATAAACGTAGCAGGTACGTACAAATAGGTACAAATGCGACGACGTAGCCTTTCTATTTCTTAAAGCGCTCTTTTTATGTGACCATGTGGTATTTATTTTCTAAAACAATATGTATTTATGTGATGTAGTACTATGGTAGTATATTTTTGTCATTTATTTACAGGCCCATCTTCTGGAGCACCTTTAACGTCACCAGTAAAAAAGAGAAAACCTACCACTTTGTCGGTCGGGGAACAAGAGATTATCATTAATGTATACAAATATGTCAAAAACACCTGGCCCGAAGACGTGTATCCTTCAAACGTTAATATGGTAGAAAAGGTTTCGGAGATCTCAGGAGTCAGCAAGAGCACTATATATCGCGTATTAAGCGTGTATAGAGATTCCCATAAAATACCAGAAAAGGGAATAATTAATAAAAGAAAAAAGTCTGTAATTGACAAGTTGGACGATTTTGATAAATCGGCTATAAGAGCGAAAGTGCATCAGTTCTTTCTTGCAGGAGAATTACCGACTTTAGACAAAATTTTGCTCAGTATAAATCAAGATGACCAGTTGCCAAACTTGAGCAAAACTTCCCTGCGACGTGTGTTACGCCATTTAAAATTCAAATATATAAAGAGAAACAGAAAAAGTGGTCTAATAGATCGCCCAGAGATAGTTCTGTGGCGTACCAGATAATTGAGAGAAATACAAATATTAAGAAACGAGGGACGTAACATTTTTTACCTTGACGAAACATGGATTAACGCAGGTCATACTATGGGAAAGGTATGGGAAGACACCACAATTGAATCTTCTCGTCAATCACGGTTAGAAGGCTACTCTACTGGCGCGAAAGCCCCTTCGGGTAAAGGAAAGCGATTAATAGTTGTACACGTTGGCAATGAAAATGGCTTTTTGGAGGGATGTGATTGGGTATTTGAATCATCATCTACTGGTGACTACCATGAGAGTATGGACGCTCTCCATTTCGAGGACTGGTTTAGAAAAGTAATAGAAAAACTGCAAAGCGGCGATGTCATAGTTATGGATAACGCTAGTTACCACTCCAGACGTTTAGAAAAAACCCCAACAATGTCTTGGCGGAAACAAAATATGCAGGAATGGCTAGAATCTAAACAGATCGCATACGTGCCCTCGGACACAAAGACCCACTTAATGGAAAAAATAAAGGCAGTTAAAGATAACTATCGAAGTTACGTCACCGACGAGATGGCAAAAGAAAAAAGCATCACAGTGGTAAGGTTACCTCCTTATCACTGTGAGCTTAACCCCATTGAACTTGTGTGGGCAGATGTGAAAGGGTACGTTGCACGAAAAAATACAACTTTCAAGTTAAAAGATGTTAAAAATTTACTTAAAGATGGTTTAACTCAAATCACGCCAGATAAATGGAAAAACTGTGTTCAGCATGTCCTTAAGGTTGAACAAAAAATGCGTGGCATGGATGATAGAATTGACCAAACTGCAGATCGCTTTATAATTAATGTTACAGATAGTTCATCAAGTGAAGATACGAGTGATGATTGCACCGAATAAAAATAAAGTTCTTATATAATATTAAAAATAAAGTTTTATCTTTTGCATAAGTACGTACTTATTCGGTGTCGTTATCACTCGAATCTTTATATGTGTTATAAATTAATGTTTTTTGTTGTTAAATGAATAAAGTACTTTATAACAATAGATGATTTTTCTTCTACAGCGATCTTTCACATAACTTTTTAATAATAGTTAATAAATATATATTATATCAATCATTATAAAAAAATCATTATAAATAAAGAAAGTACTACATATAAAATGTGCCTATATATTGAAGGTTTGTAACCCCTGGTTAAACGACCGAAAGGTCATTGTCCGTTTTTCTCAATCGATTTGGCACATACTATACGTAATTCCCTAAAGCATACATCGCTGCACTAGCACTAAACGTAGCTTAGTCTTAACGCAACCATTTACGTTATATGATTTACGCTTAGATTATCTAACAGAAGTCAATAAAGCACATTATAATATTTTAAATAAACTACACAACTAAAATAATTCTACCCTATATAAATTATGGACCACCCTGAAGTTTAACCTATTTAATAAAAGAGAATCATTAAACCGGTTCACATTTGACGTAGATATCGAGTAACAAAGATACAAAATTCTTTGTGCAAAATAGTAAAATTTATATAAAAAAATAGTTAAGCCAGAATTAGTTTATTTTTTTAAGAATTTCACATACACTACTCGTATTATATCTAAAACATATTTACAACCCAGATAACAATGAAAATCTCTGTTTTTATGGCCATAAGCATTTTTGCGTTGTAGTATTAGAAAAAATAAATATTCGCTACAGCAAGATTATATTTTATTATTGAAGCGAAGCAACCACATTCTCCCTAGAATACATTATTTTATTAAATCCGAAGTGATCCGATTAAACACTGCTGACCTACAGCAGCGTTCAATTTGTTTACAAGCCATGTGACCAAACAGACGCAAAACGAACTATATGTATAGGATTAGCTTTACCTTGATCGACCATCATGCAGACGAGCCATTATGTTATCTGCTTTTATGCAGTCATAATATTGAAAATAGTGTCCCACATTTCCCAAAAAAAACTTATAACGGACTAATAATATGATTTACGATTGAAAATAAATTCTACTGTAAGTAATAACCTATTTACTTCTGTAAACTGCATGACACTTTACTAATGCCAGATTTTTATATATATGTTATATATATATATATATATATATATATATATATATGTGTGTGTGTATTATAAAATCTGTTCTTCCTAAAGGGGGGATATTTGCTCATATACTTTTATGGTTGTGGCACGAATGGATCGGCTTGACCGGGGTAGGACCACGTTCTCAGAGAATACCCGCGTAAAATAGCATATAATAAAATAAATAATAAACTTAATGCTGCTGAGTTTTGTACGATGATCGTAGAGACTGGAGACCCTTTTTACTGAAAACGAGGCATTCAATTTAAGGCCTCAGGGCTAACAACGCATATATATATGTCTATGGGTCACACCATCCACTTACCACCAGGTGGACTGTGTGTGCGTTTGTCACTCTTAGTCTATAAAAAGGGTGTCAAAATATTCCACGAAACCTTCAACTCTGAGTTGGAAGACGTTTCGAGTAAATATGGATTGGAAGTATATCAATATCACTGGCAAGTAATATCACTGACCTGCGATTCTCATTTACCATGTGAGTGGCAGTTAGGAATTTTGCATATCTGGTACATATTAAATTCGCCAACTCATTGGAACAGCGCGATGGTATCTTTCCTGACTAATAACTCCATCGAAAATGACATAACGCCTGTTCTACTCATTACAATAAAATAAGTAAACGGGAACTTAAAATCTAATGTTTATTTATTTACTTATTATAGGAGCAAACGAGCATGCGGGTCTCGGGATGGTAAGTGAATACCACCACCCATGATCAACTGCAACACTAGGTGAATCGCAAAATGGGCCTTTAAAAAGAAGAAAGCTCTTTTCTTGAACGTTCCTAAGTCATATCCGTCCGGAAAAATCTTACATATATCATAATAATATTTATTTCTATTAAAAAAGTAAAATAAAGTTGCAGCCTATTTAAGTCCCACTGTTGGGCACAGGCCTCCTCCCATTTCTGAGAGGGTTTCAGGACAAGGAAATGTCCGCCGCGCTGCCCCAATGCGTGTTAGCGAACTTCACATGTCTTCGAAATATTTTTTTCTTATTTCTCAGACATGCAGGTATCCTCACGATGTTTTTCTTCATCGCCAAGCACGCACTTAAAATTACTTAAGCACTTAAAATGCAACTAACAATTTCATTGGTGCCGGTGGGGATCGAACCCGGGTTGCGCGAGTACTGTGAAGCTTACAGCGAGCGCTAACTATCTTAACTACCACGGCTCTTTAACTTTGCCTTAATTTTGACTTTTACATTAATTTTGATTTTAATTTAAGAATGGTACCATTTTTAAATATTTAACAAGCGACTAAGAGGCATCAGTCTGTAATTATAAGGGTCTCACTGTTTGTTACTATGCCTCTTGGGATATTCTACTATTGTAGGCAAGGAAGGTCGTGTTGCTGAGAGGCGGCTGCCCTGTGTAACATTGAGATGGGTATTGATGCTGTTGGTTTGCATACTTTGGTGTTATCATGTAATTGGGTCCTGATAGTAAGCAGGGTTTCTTACCGAGTAGTGTTCTTGTATTTAAATACTTTTGACGATAATTTCTAACATCAGAAGTCGGATAGTATCTGTCGCCGCAAGGATATCCTCTGTGGATGACGCCTATATTTTGCGCTGACGTTTAGTTATTATAATAATCAATATTGTCTAATTATTAATATTACAATTAAATAACAGCAATTTTATCAGAAACATAATATGTAACTAGTTAGTTTTATAAACTTCTTTTGGTTTATAAATCTCTTTATTGACAAGTTACTCCATTAAAACAACTTTTTATTCAATTGTCAAATGTAACTCAAATATTGTTTTAAATTGTAAAAAACAAATAATTGTCAATTTGATTATTAATCATTGTTATTAAAAATAATTGTCAATTTGATTATTAATCATTGTTATTACAATTACCTAAGTAATCAATAAAAAGATATTGTTTGGTTTTGGTGAAATATTGACCAATCAAATATTCGACCAATCAGAGCGCTTCTAGTTTCTTATTATGGCTTCCTTAATAAATGAACGCGAGAATACGGTCACTTAAGTTTCTGCGCTCGTCGGTGTAGGTTCTATTTTCCTTATAAAAAGTTTGTGACAATTTTAGTGAGTTTATTATAAAGTGTGTGATTAGACCTTTTGGTTATAATGGAGCCAATACGCGGCAGCACAACTGAACCCTTGTCAAATGGGGACAGTGGTGCTGCTTCACCAAAAAAACAACCCCGAGGCTTCCGCTCCGACATCAGAAGTGGGATCGCACGTGCGATCTATGTGTGCCGGCAATCCTCAACGACTTGCATCACGCGAAGATTGCTCACCAGCAGCCCCCGAAGGTATTCCTAAAGAATTTTTTATGGAAATGGTCAATATGATGCGTTCCATGAGCGAGCGACTCGGTGCTCAGCCACAGGAAAAGATGAAAATAACTGAAGTCTTTCTACCCTCCTATGATCCTGATAGTAATGTGGGCGTTCGTGAATGGTGCGATCATATTTCGACTGCGGTCTCAAATTACAAGCTTAGTGATTATGATGTGAGAATGAAAGTCTCAAGTCTGTTGAAAGGTAGAGCACGAATTTGGGCCGATGAATGGCTCGTGACAACGTCAACGTGGGAAGAATTACGTCAGATTATCATAACTACGTTTGAACCGGAACATCGTTATTCTAAAGATGTGCTTATGTTCCGTGAGCATATGTATGACCCGTCTAAGGACCTCGCAGAGTTTTTATCAAAAGGATGGATGCTATGGAAACGAATCACTAAGGATAAACTGGATAATACGGACGCGGTTGAAGCAGTTATTGGGACAGTGAGTGATCAGCGCCTGAGGATTGAACTTATGAATGCCAGAGCCACTTCAGTACCGGAACTCATATCTGTAGCTTCCTCTATTCGCCCTAAGCGTTTGTATCCATCGTCGTCCTATAATACTAGTCAGCCGACCACCAAAAGACCTCGTTTAGAAAATAAGGTAACCCCTTTTTGTACATTCTGTAGAAAAGCCGGCCACTCAATTGACGAGTGTCGTAATAAGGTAAGGAATACTTATATTACAAAAGATAATAATGGTCCTGATAGGCTACGCTCAAACGCTTCGGCAAGTTCTATTTCATGTACGTATTGCTCGAAACCAGGTCATACTTTTGATGTTTGCTATAAACGTTTAAGGGCTATTGCTTCCGACACCCCTAATGAACAAATTACTAAACGTGTGAATAGTATTGCTAACTCAATTTTAACTTGTATGAACATCCAAATTGGTAATATCCAATTAAGTGCTACATTTGATAGTGGAGCAGAATGTTGTGTTATTCGCGAATCAAATGCAAAAAAATTACCCGGTCGTAGGTATGATGCCGTTAATTACCTTCAAGGAATAGGGTCGTTCCCGGTAATGTCTGTCGGTTCCATCGAATGTGTTTACATGATTGACGGCATTCATGTCGAATTACAGTTCCTTATCCTTCCGGATTATGAACTCACGACGGATATCTTAATCGGTACTAACTTGTTAAAGAAAACTGGTCTTAGTGTTTTAGTAAGTAGTAAAGGTGCTAAACTTATTTATCAATCGCGGATCATGCAGTTACAAAATAAAAACCCGTTATTTGAAAAACTAGATCATGATCTAAGTGATGAGACCGAAATCAAAGAGCTTCTCGTACTGTTAAACAAATACTCTCATTTGTTCATTCGCGGTTATGCTAGGACACGTGTCAATACTGGTAGATTAGAAATTCGACTCAAAAATCCTAATAAATATGTTGAGCGTAGGCCATACCGACTAAGTCCTTCTGAAAGAGAAAAGGTTCATAAGATAGTTCATGAATTGTTAGATAACAATATCATTCGTGAAAGCCAGTCGCCCTTCTCTAGTCCGATTATTCTTGTTAAAAAGAAAAATGGTGCAGATCGGATGTGCGTCGATTATAGGGAGCTAAACGCGAACACTGTACGTGATCATTACCCTTTGCCCCTAATAGCAGACCAGATTAATAATTTATCAGGTGGTAGATATTTTAACACGTTTGATATGGCTTCCGGCTTTCACCAAATTGTCATTTCGGATTGTTCCATAGAGAAAACAGCATTTGTTACGCCGGATGGACTCTATGAGTACTTAACCATGCCTTTTGGGTTATGTAATGCACCAGCAGTTTATCAAAGGTGTATCAATCGTGCTCTGGGGCCTTTGTTGAACTCTGGTAGTGCTGGTACTAATGACAGTGCTCCAAGTGATAGCGCTGCGCAAGTTTATATTGATGACGTTATCAGCAAGAGTAGAAACTTTAGGGACGGTATAATCTTGATGGAGCGTATTTTAATGTCCTTAGAAAAATCAGGTTTTTCCATTAATATCGACAAACGTTTCTTCTTTAAAAAATCTGTCGAGTATCTAGGTAATATCATAAAAGATGGCAACGTAACACCTAGCCCTCAAAAGGTAGATGCTCTTGTTAAATCACCGATACCCACTAACTTTAAACAGGTCAGGCAATTTAATGGGCTGGCTGGCTACTTTCGTCGGTTTATTCCGAATTTCGCACGTATTATGATTCCCCTTTACGAACTAACCAAGACCGGTGCTAGATGGCAATGGACTCACAGACAAGAAGAGGCGCGTAATAAGATCATTCATTATCTTACTTCCTCTCCCATATTGATGATATTTCGAGAAGACGCACCAATAGAACTTTTTACTGACGCGAGTAGTCTAGGAGTAGGTGCAATACTTGCGCAAGCAATAGACGGCCGACAACACGTAGTGGCTTATTTTAGTATGCGCACTACTGAAGCTGAAAGTAGGTACCACTCATATGAGTTGGAAACACTCGCCGTAGTTCGGGCAATTAAACACTTTCGTCATTTTCTCTACGGCAGACACTTTAAAGTGATAACTGACTGCAACGCACTTAAAGCCTCTAAACACAAACAGGAGCTTTTACCAAGAGTTTATAGATGGTGGGCATTCCTACAAAATTTTGATTTCGATATAGAGTATCGAAAGGGTGAACGCATGCAACATGCAGATTTTTTTAGCCGAAATATAGAAACGCATGGTGTGAATATAATGACTAAAGAACTAGAATGGCTAAAAGTAGAGCAACGTCGTGATGAAACACTGCGCTCTAAAATTGACTCCATATACAAAGGTGGGACTGTTAAGAATTTTATATTTGAAGATGACCTTTTAAAGTACAGAAGGCAAGATGAAGTCCTAGGTGAGCAATATTTGGTTGTAGTGCCAAAATCATTCCAATGGAGTTTGATAAATGCATACCATTCTAGTTTGAAGCATCCTGGTTGGGAAAAAACATTGGCAAAGATAAGAGAGACTTACTGGTTTGACAGGATGAATACTACTGTTAGGGAGTTCGTTGATAATTGCATAATTTGTAGAACTTCAAAAAACACTTCAGGATCCATTCAAGCACAACTGCATCCCATCAAAAAACCCACTGTGCCATTTGAGATAATCCATATGGACATAACAGGAAAACTAGGTACATCACCCGAACAAGAGTATGTGGTAGTTACAATAGATGCATACACTAAATATATTTTGTTGCATCATGCTAACAATAAAAACCCTCAAAGTACTCTTGCAGCCCTAAAACATATGATACACTTGTTTGGCACTCCTAAACTAATCGTAGTGGATGGTGGGCGTGAGTTTCTAGGTGAATTTAAGAATTTTTGTGAAAGGTTTGGCTTGGAGATCCATTCTATAGCCCCTGGCGTGAGTAGAGCCAATGGACAGGTTGAAAGAGTAATGGGAACCCTCAAAAATGCTTTACCAGTGATAAAAAACTACGTAACCGCTGACTGGCACACTGCTTTGGACAGTCTTCAACTCGCACTTAACTGCACAGCGCACCGAACGACTGGTGTTGCACCGCTTACACTGCTTACGAAACGCCAGCATTGCGTACCACCCGAACTGGCAAACTTAGTGCATTTAGATGACATGTCAATAGATTATGAGGCCTTAGAGCGACATGTACAGCGTAGAATGACCGAAGCGGCAATAGAGTCCAAACAGAGATTTGATGCTAAAAAAGCAAAAATACTAAGATTTCAAAGGGGTGAATTTGTCTTAGTAAAGAATAATCCAAGAAACCAAACCTCTTTAGACTTAAAATTCAGTGCACCTTATGAAATCTTCAGGGTGCTGGACAATGATCGATATCTTATTAAACCAGTGATGGGACGTGGTCGTCCACGAAAAGTTGCTCATGACCAGTTGCGACGGGCACCGCAACCTGGTGAGCAGACAGCCGTGTCGCCGAGGAACAACCAGCCTGTCAACGAGCCAATGAGTGATGGTGGATCACATGATTCGTTTTCCCCAAATAACTTGCAGCCTCAAAACCTGCAAAATGATGACAATGATCTGGTGGATAACGGTGATGGACCTTCGGTAATGACAGATGCTACAAATTAAATGGTGAGCAGTATCCAATTAACTGTAAGCTACTATCTATTATGATTATTCTTTCTATTAATTACATAGCTATTAAACAACAATTTAATGTCATTCATATTCAAGAGCCGTGGAGGCGACAATATATACTCTCATGTTATCCTGCTGGGACACGGCGTCCATGACCGCTCAGAACCCAGTTCCCCATTTTCCATCAAGTAAAGAGACTTCGTGCCTGTCACGGAGCAATGGTCCTAAGCTCCTTACCTTACTCTCCATCATATCAAAGACTTTGTGTCTATCACAGAGCGGTGTTCCTGATCCTACTTCATTTCTTCCTTCAAGTCAAAGACTTTGTGTCTATCACAGAGCATTTCCTTCACGTGAGAATGAAAACAAAACTCTATACCTACCTAATTGAGAGTACAATTACAACCTGTAACTTTACATATTTACAAATGCAATCGAAATAATGTGGTTTAATTAGTAAAGTTAAGTGTGCTTTTCAATACCTAACTTGCTATATGATCGTTTCATCATTATTGGGTATGGTCACAAATCAAGACCATTATTTACAAAAATAAATACTATGTTAACAGGTCAATAGAGATAGAAGATTATTCACGGCAGGTGCAGAGCGCGCACCGCCGATCAGAATGGCCGTGTCGCCGCAAGGATATCCTCTGTGGATGACGCCTATATTTTGCGCTGACGTTTAGTTATTATAATAATCAATATTGTCTAATTATTAATATTACAATTAAATAACAGCAATTTATCAGAAACATAATATGTAACTAGTTAGTTTTATAAACTTCTTTTGGTTTATAAATCTCTTTATTGACAAGTTACTCCATTAAAACAACTTTTTATTCAATTGTCAAATGTAACTCAAATATTGTTTTAAATTGTAAAATACAAATAATTGTCAATTTGATTATTAATCATTGTTATTAAAAATAATTGTCAATTTGATTATTAATAATTGTTATTACAATTACCTAAGTAATCAATAAAAAGATATTGTTTGGTTTTGGTGAAATATTGACCAATCAAATATTCGACCAATCAGAGCGCTTCTAGTTTCTTATTATGGCTTCCTTAATAAATGAACGCGAGAATACGGTCACTTAAGTTTCTGCGCTCGTCGGTGTAGGTTCTATTTTCCTTATAAAAAGTTTGTGACAATTTTAGTGAGTTTATTATAAAGTGTGTGATTAGACCTTTTGGTTATAATGGAGCCAATACGCGGCAGCACAACTGAGCCCTTGTCAAATGGGGACAGTGGTGCTGCTTCACCAAAAAACAACCCCGAGGCTTCCGCTCCGACATATCCTACAATATATATTATTTACTACATAAACATATCTTAATAAATATTATATAAAATTTAACGGAATCATAAAGCAGTAATAGTGAGCTCAATCAATAATGTGGCAGCGGTCCAGCGTAATGAATGCTCGAACATCTGGTGGCCACGTGATAGCGCCAAACATTCTGTTCCGGATATTGAGCCGACTTGCCGATAAGCCAAACCGCAGGGTAGATATTACTCGAGAAATGAGAAACTTCACTGCTAAACTTCTATATTTAACTAAAAGTGTTAAGTTTGGATTATTTTTTTATAATTACATAGATACTTATAGTCAAAGTACATACTTGGTTTTATACATTCCTTAAATTTAACAAGTTTAAATAAATTTACATTGTACGCACACCATGTCTTGTATGTAAAACACATAATAGAAATAAATCAAAATAGACTTACGATAAAAAGTAATATTTTTGTAGCAATGATATACTATTTTTATACTCATTATAAGCCAGTGCTTTCCACTAGGTGGTGAGTAAGATCAAGATAGTAAATTTACATACTATAAAATTGAAACTGGCAATACTAATGTAAACTTTTGTCTTAAGATTGTGAGGAATATCAGAAAAGACGATTTGTCGCAATTTCCCGAACCCAGCCCAACCAAGTTATATTCGGCGGTTGACCTCTATCCTAATCTTCTCCGTGGTTATCTTAAGACCTAAGTTGGGACTGTTGGGAATCACTACTGAGGGCTTTGAGCGAGTTCTAAGGTACTCGGAGTTTACCGTAATGACTATATCGTCGAGAAATTGAATATGAGTAATGAATTCGATATTGATTGTTGTATTGTTGATTTTGTACCAGTAGATCGTGGTTATGGTGTGAAGAGTTTTGGGAATATATCGCCTCCCCGTTTTACAATTTTTTGTAGTTAAATAAACACCATGCTCTAATTCTGAACTCTAGTAGATTTCAAGCACTGAAACACCTCGATATACCGATTGTTTTCATAGAGGGAATATTTGTCATAATTGCTACACTGGTAAGCGGGTTTACAACCGCAGTTTTTTTCGTGACCGATTATGTTCTAGTTATTGCCATCCAATTTTTCGTCACTAAATTATTTTTAATAAATTAAATGTACGCTAAACACCTCATTAAAAAAATTGTATCTTTTGAATCGTTATATTGATTAATAATAATAAAAAAACACGCCTGCCAAGCGTGACAATCACGACAAATAACCCTATTAAGAAATCAATTGTAAGCTTTTGTTCAGCAGTGGACTTTTGAGAGGCATTCATTTTCAAAAAGATCCATTTTTTCCAAAGGGAAGAATACAATTTGACAACACGTCAGATATAATTACCTGTTATTTTATCTTTCGGCGCCATTTGTTAATTATAGGCGACTAAACCACGTGAGTAAAGAAACCGTACCGGACAGAGACAAAGTTTCATACAACTACGCTATAATAGTTACGGTACTACAAGCTTGAGGAGCGTGTTTGCGTGAGCATTGGCAGCTCGTCACATACAGGGAGAAACTGCTTTAAACCGGCTTAGCCTGTGCTCAAACTCGGGGTTATGTAAAGAATAATAAGTGTAAAATTTTATTTTTTAAAAGAACTATTATTTGTAAATGAAATATAAAAATGTGTAAATTTGGTTTAATGTACTGTTTGTATGAACAATATAGAACAAATAAAAATATATCATTTTTTAATCATCCCAAAGACTTCACCAGGTAAGTGGTAACTTAACTATAATTTATTGTTTTTAATTAGCAGATAGATACCTCATATATATATATATATATATATATATATCTCAAAATAGAAAGAAAACTTAATAACACCAACATACTTATGAGTGATAGAATAGTTACTTTAATCGTCATCATCATCATCATTACAGCCCTTCACAAGTTGACTGCTGAACATTGGCCTCCCCCAAGGAATGTCACAAACCACGGTCCTGAGCCACCTACATCCATCGACTTCCTGCATATCTTACCAGGTTGTCACTCCATCTAGTGGGGGGTCGTCCTATACTTCGCCTACCGGTACGAATCTGCCACTCGAGAACCTTTCTTCCCCATCGGTTATCGGTTCTTCGAGCTATATGGCTGGCCTACTGCACTTCAGCTTACTAATCCGTTGGGCTATGTCGGTTACTCTGGTTCTACTGCGGATTTCCTCATTTCTAAGTTTATCACGCAGAGAAACCCCGAACATAGCCCTCTCCATAGCTCGCGGAGCGACCTTGAGCTTCCTTATCCAGCCAGCAGTGAAGGACCACGTCTCAGTTCCATTGGTCATCACTGGCAACACGCACTGGTTTTACAGTCTCGTTTTCAAGTTTTGAGGTATACCTGACGAGAAGATGTGCCGTAATTTCCCGAACGCTGCCCAACCGAGTTGAATCCGTCGATAAACCTCTCGGTCGAAGTTGGACTTACCTACTCGGACTATTTGTCGCAGTAAACATACTCGTCAACAACTTCGAGCTTAGTGCTTCCAACAACTACCGGCATAGGTGTGACATGGACGTTAAACATGATCTTTTCTTTGTCCATGTTCATCTTAAGACCTATTCGTTAGGAGACACTATTGAGGTCATTGAGCATAGTGCTTAGGTCCTCCAGCGATTCTGCCACAATGTCTATAGCAGTGGCAAATCGAAGGTGAATGATGTACTCGCAATTGATGTAAATACCGTATCCTTTCCAGTAAAGTAGCTTGAAAACGTCTTCCAATGCAGCGATGAAGAGTTTCGGGGATATAACGTCACCCTGTCTTAAACTTCTCTGCAGTTGGATAGGTTTCGTACGCTGGTTCTGTACTCGGATAGCTATCGTAGCCCTATTATAAAAACACTTCACCACTTCGCTATACCGACAGTTCACTTGGCACCGCTGAAAGGACTGCAGCACCGCCCAAATTTCAACGGAATCAAAGGCTTTCTCATAGTCCACATACATAATACACATTGGTAGAATGTACTCTTCGGTTTTCTGTACAATTTGTTAAGGGGTAATGTATGTGGTCTATGGTTCTAAAGCCTTTTCGGAAACCGGCTTGTTCGGAAGGCTGAAAGTCACCGAGTCTGCATGCGAGACGATTCACAATGACTGTCGGAAACAGTACGTCAACACGGCTCAGCAGGGAAATCGGTCTGTAGTTCTTCAAGAGAGCGTTGTCGCCTTTCTTTAATAACAAGACCACCGCACTTCTGCTCCACACCTCCGAAGTAGTGTCACCATGGAGGACGGAATTAAAGAGCTTCTGAAGGACTTCAAGTACCGGTTTTCCACCTACTTTCAAAAGCTCTGCTGTAATTCCATCCTCACCCGGGGACTTGCCGTTTTTAAAGTGCTGAAAAAACATTCTAATCTCACTCAGACTGGCGTCCGCGATATATTCGGAATAGTGTCGGATAAGACTCGCTCTTAGATCGTTACTCACACTTGCGTGTGGGTCCAACGTTGACGTGTACATCTAGCCATAGAATCTCTCAATCTCACACAAAATCTCAGGTGTCCCGGAAACTATGCTACCACATTTGGTCTTTAGCTTTGACAGTTGGCTCTTTCTGGCAGACAGATCTCTGGCAAAGACTTTGGAGCCTTGGTTCCACTCGATCGCTTCTTCAATACAAGCTGTATTGAAGTTGCGTAAGTCCCGCCACATGCATTTGCCGATCTGTCTATTCAGATGCCTGTATGCTGACAAATCTGTTAAAGAATGTAGCTTCATCTCCCGTCTAATAGCCATGAGAATAAGAGTGTGATCGGAGAGTTTTTGTGTTGTTCTGCGGCGGGTCTTGCAAAACTTAGCTTTGATCGCATGGACAGTTTCCACGAGCTTCTCATTCATATCGTCCACTCCATTGCAGTCTTCTAGGCACTGAAAACGGTTTTGTAACTCAAGCTGAAAGATTTCGGGACTTTGGATTAGAGCACAAGGGGAACGGAGTGTTGACTTCATTAGGCGAGACCTCTCCAACTTAACATTTAGGTTCAATGTGCCTCTAAACATTCGGTGATCGCTACCATTTTTCACCCTCGCGATCACGGAGACATCACTGAACAGTTGCCGTCTAGTATGAATTAAAAATCATAATGAAGTAAATCTCATTTTCTGCCGACTTCCAAAAAGGAGACGGTACTCAATTCGAGTGTATGTTTTTTTTTTTTTTTGCTTTTTTTTTTTATGTGTGTTACCTCATAACTTTGTACTGGGCAAACCGATTTCGATGATTCCTTTTTTATATGAAAGCTGATAGTTCTCGTGTGGTCCCATATGAATTTGATCAAGGTCAGACCAATGGTTATTGAGTTATTCTTAAATAACCTGTATTGAAGTCGCTTATATTGAAGTCGGCTGTACAACATTTTTAATTTTAAATTATTTGTTGAACCGTCAGGGCTCGATCAGGCCCACTTTCTGTGAGGCCGCTTCTGGAAGAAAGAGTTCATCATAAAGAGTCCCTCTTTCTCCATGAAGTCGGCCAGCTGCTGGCCCCTTGGGTCCCGTTGTCCTATTTCAAATTTCCCTACTTTCAGCTCACCGTTCTCTCTTGTGCCTAGTTTTGCATTGAAGTCTCCCATTAACACCGTATAGTGGGTTTTGGAGGAATGCATGGCTCTAGAGACATCCTCATACATATTCTCCATCTCTTCATCGGGATGTGTCTAGGTTGGTGCGTACACCTGTACGATCTTCAGCGAGTACCGTTTGGTGATTCTGAGTATAATGCACGCAACCGTCGTCGACAGACTCTCAATCTTTACAACGTTGTTAACGAGAGACTTGTGGACGATAAATCCGACACCTCCTTGGGACAGATGGTAGCCCTCCCGGTGATAGAGCAAGTTGCCGGATTCAAGGATTACTGTAGCCTCCCCCTATCTTTGGACCTCGGATAATCCTATAATATGCCAGCGTAACTTGTCTATCTCTTCTTCCAGCTCTACGATCTTCTCTTCAATCCTCAGGGTGCGAGCGTTGTATGTTGCCAGGTCGTATCGTCTTAGGTGGCAACCGAACATCCATCGGAGATTCTTAGCAGCCCCTGCCCCGCCATTACCATGGTCACCACCGTAGCCAGGAATAGCGGGGCCGCCAGAAACTGAGGGCCCTCTATTTGTTGCTCTCATTATTGGAGGGTATTTGCCACGCTTGGCGAGCGGATTGGCAACCGCAGTTTTTTTATTGTAATTTTGCTGTTATCAGTAAGATGCTGCTGCCCATCTCCTGCCTGTTTCCCTTTGTCACCTTTTACGACACCCACGGAAAGATATGGGGTAGTGGATATTCTTAACCGCCACTACACGGCACGTTGTTATAGTATACATAGTTATTTTAGTAATGTACGAGTATAAAATTGAATAATTGCGTTTATAAATTAAATTCGTAGGTTGATGTTTTTTCATTATAATTTCAGACGATAAGAGCAGTAAAAAGCTGTTCGACGAGAAGATCTCCTTTGATTATAAAAGAGGCAACAATATAGAACATGTTAGGATCACTGAAAAATCCTGTATCTATTAATTTTTCTAAAAAAAAATAACTGTAAATTATTTATTTGGAAATACTTTTACAATACTCGACTTGCCAATAAATGACGGTGCTTATTCGAGTTCCAGACAATGTGAAAATGTATCTGAAAGGAATCTATGAATTGCTTGAACAAAACTTTCGCGAATATTTTAATCTCGAAAGGAACATTGTAAATATTGGTTTTGAAATAATAAAACACTTGCATCATTGTATATTTTGTTATGCCATGTGAGTGCTATCTAATATATCATTTGAAAAAACATTTCGTTCGGTTATAATTTACCATTTAATTAAAAGGCACAAGAAAAGAACAAAAATTGTACAAACAAAACATTTTGAAAAAGTAATTGTTTAAAAAATAATCTAAAAGCTCATAAACATTTTGCTTATTTAATTTTATCCTCCTGCCAACCCTACCAAAATAGATAAACATTTTGACAGCTCCTCAGAAGCTCTGCTTTTACGATGTGTACGGTTTCTTTACTTATGTACCTAAACTAGGTACATGACAGCTCATTAGGTAACGTTTTGTGTACGTTTAACGATTAATCAATTATTATATACTCGTAGTATTTTTAATGTAAGCACTTAAGTTCTCATGCATATTAACTTGGCCGCTCGAGCCTTCGCCCGTGTGAATGCCAACCAAAATAATATATAGAGATAGAAATATATATAGATACTTTACACAGTAATAAAAATATCCCATAAATAAAACATGTATATCGTCGTTGTCAAACCAATATCTGCAATGTGCAAAAAGTATACTTTTGAGATATTAAAGAAAAAAGTTCTCCTGTAAAATTTAATATGAAGGTGAATTTTAAAAACCATATCAAGTTGAAGTCATAGATATCATACGATGTTTTGTGGTGTAGTGTTTTGAGTATTTAGATTATTTAGTTTATTTTATATTTTTAAATCACATTATTTTTTGCACATAACAGAATAATTGTCAATTATTTGGCACATAACAGGTATTAATGAAAAAGATATCTGACTATGAACTGAAAATGATATCTGTCAAACTTAAATTTTAAACAATCATAAATGGATGGTAGTCTTGGTCTATAAATGGTTTTAGTTCTTGTAATTGGTTGAACTTTGATTGAGTTATTTCTAATGACCTGTCATACAATGCCGAAGGTTCAGGGTTCTGTTGATCAAGCTGCCTACGTTGAGGCAAATTTGTGTACTCTTGTGGATGGTGAAGTTTGAAGTACACTTCACAGGTAAACTTATACAAAAATGCTCTGACATCATTCACAGTGGGATCATCCTTCCTTTTACCTGGTCGAATAGACTGAAAAGTGGTATTGAAGAAAAAAATCAAAATGGACTACTCTAATATTATAGGGTTGTTTGGGCCGTGCTTGATGCATTCTTGAAACGTAATCTTGAGGTGCATAATAGGCGGCGTTATATAATGTTCTTAGTAGAGTGCACAATATCAACTTCCATCATAGTGTGTCCCTTTTATGATTTTTAACACTTCTACCTTAAAAAAAACATAATAACATTAAGTAATTATGCTTATTTTATAAGATTTTGGTAGTACATCCATCATTAATAATTATAATGTGTTTATAGATATTGCAAACTGTTTTAGAGTAATCAATTTTACAGCTTGTAAATTTGTTGGACGTAACTCCTCCTTTTGCTTCATGCCAAAAATAAATAACCACATATCCAGTATGTAAGTCATAAATCGTAAAATTGTGACATTGTAGTTTTTGTTTATAATACAGTACTCCTGTAAGCAATTTCGTTGCTGAAAGAACACTTTCCACGTCAACAGATATTTCTAGGTTGTCTGGGTTGCCATTCAAGTTTTCTATTGCCTTGTTTTTAGCACAACGTGCTTCATCTTTTTTCTGGATATATGTCTCATGATCCTCTTGCGAAATATGTTTTAAGTGAAAAATAGTGCAGACTTCACATTGTTCCTTTCTTGGTTTGTGAATTGAAATGTTCTCTTTACTAAGTACACTTAGGAAGGTATTTCGTGAAACTGGCTTTTTGTCAAAACTATGTTCAAAACTAGCAAGCAGACTTACTTCTGCAGCATATGCCGTAAAAAAGATTAGAAGTCAAACTAGTGTTGAAACAGCTAGACTAGTTTACTTTAGCTATTTCCATAGCATAATGTCGTATGGTATTTTGCTACGGGGACACGCAGTTGACACTGAAATTATATTTGTTTTACAGAAGAGGGCAATAAGAGCAATTTATGATTTAAAGCCTAAAGAGTCGCTGCGACAAAAAATTAAGGAAATTAATATACTAACTTTGGGCTCTCAATACATTTATGAAAATGTAATGTACGTACATAAAAATAAAAGTAGTTTTACAAAAATAAGTGATATTCATTCTGTAAATACTAGGAACAGACATAAGCTAGTAGTACCAGTTACTCGACTCCATCGAGTCAGTAATTCATTCTTGGGGCGATGTATACGCTTTTACAACAAAATTCCAGAAAATATACAAAATTTGACCTACTCAAAGTTCAAAAACTTTATTAAACTAAGTTTTTATAAAAAGGGTTATTATAGTATTAAAGAATTTATAGATGATAATAACCCCTGGAAATGAGGTGATCGCTACCAAGCTATTTCTAATTTGTTGTGTTGTTAATTTGTGTAACATACATGATTGTAAGCTGTTATTTAAAAAAAAAAGTCCCACTGGGTTTCTTGCTGGTTCTTCCCAGGACAGAGGTTTTTTTTCGAACCAGTGGTAATTATACAAAAGAGTAACTTTTTTTTTATAGGATAAGGGTGACAAACGAGCACACAGTCCACCTGATGGTAAGTGGTTGCTGCGGCCCATAGACATCTACATCTATCCTCGTTTGCGAATCAAAATGCAGATGCGTTGTCACCCGTGAGGACTTAGATGGAATGCCTCATTTCCAGTAAAAAGGGCCTCCGGCTACCTGCACTCAACAAGCGAAACGCAGAGGTAAACCTCTACTTCACGCTGGTATTCTGTGAGGTCGTGGTACCACCCCGGTTCGAGCCGGCCCATCCGTGCGACAGCAAAAGCTGCCGCGTGGCTCTACCACTGTTGTAACTTTCAATAAGTATTATTTATAATCTATATTGAATAAAAAAGTTTCTGTTTCTGTTTCGGTTTTGTTCATTACACTATGTTTTATAAACTGCGTGCATGTGCAGGTGTGATCTAAAAGTTGACTCTACGTAAATGCGCTTTGAGGATACCCGGCAATAGTGGCTAAGCACTTTCCGGAGTAAATTGAGCTATTCGGACACCGTTCGCCGTGTACTTCTGGTGGTGGCCAAGACACTACGATTACGTCCAATTAAAATAGGGTATTCATTGTCATCTGCCGTGACTGTCACTCTTGATGTATCTTTAATCGAGCGTAAAAAAGAATCACTTCCGAGATCAAGTATGTTTAAAAAAACATTTTGTACACTTTTACTTTAGCATTTTGGAAATCAAACTTAGGTACAAAAATATCAAAAGCAGTTTCTTTACTGACAGTAATAGAATTATCACGTTTTCTTTGCTTTCAAACATCTCTTTTGGATACTAATCCTTGTATAAAAGCTTTTTTTTTCAGCCCAAGAATTCATATTCCAAAATTTGACATGCAATGCAGCTCTTTCTTCTTCTGATACTAAACGACACATAAAACTATATTTAGATTTTTGTTTTATTGCAGTATGATTACAAAGAATTTTTACAGATCTGGCTTCTTTTGTAATGCTTTGTTCTAGCTTCCTATCTTTTTTCTGGTAACCCATGTATTGTTTATCCAGTAAACAGCGGCGTTTAGCTTTCGATTGACGAAATATTGGAGTTTGAGAGCTGCTTGGCATTTCGATGCTCGCTGTCAACTCCTGGACAGCATTTCATGAATTTTCATCATCATCACTACTGTAAACAAAGTAACTCTTCTGTTTGGTGATTGTAGGAAAGGGTGGGCTATTACTTCGTTCAGGGGATGAATTTACCGACACGTTCTTTTCACAGCTAGAGGGAGGCTGGAGGGACGGCTGATCACTCTCCTGTGTAGCTGTGGTATTTAGCAGGTCTTGAATCAAAGGCATTGGTTCACTGCGAGGTTCTTGGCATGATGGATGTTGACTTTCTTCTTGTAAACATTTTTCATCATTGGCCGTTAAAACTAAATTTACTATTTTCTTTCCGCGGCTCATTTTGTAGCTTACACAAAAACCAAAGATTTCTTCTTCACTATATAACTTGTGCAAAGTACTTTACAAGTTAATACAGTTCATCAACAGACTGTGCTACGTAGTAGTTAACTCGAGAGATAAAATAGAACTAACTGTACAAAATGTATTTATTTGTACGAAACTTGAACATAGTGGGCGAATATTCAAAAATATGGTCCTTAAGATTAACTAGCTATTCCAAAAACACTTGAAAGAACTTACTTGCCTGTCAACTTATCAGTAAATTATGGGTGCAAACAGTTTAACCTTATCATCTAATTTATTATTTTGAAGGACGTACGATCCTTGGAACTAATCAGTGGTTCAAAAATGAACTTATCTGCCTGTCAACTTTTTGGTAATTTATGGTTACGAACTACTTTAGTTTCTTGTCTTATTTATTAGTGTAAAATTTCTTGTGACTAATAATAGATTTATAAAATATACGCTTATTTATCTATTACTTATTAGCTAGTTAATGTAATGGTAATGTTGTTTTGTGTTTAGACTGAACACATAGCAGAAATTTACTAAACAATCACAATTGACCGTGGTTAAATAAAATATGCTATGTGCATGTTTGTCACATAGCAGGTATCAATTGACAATATTCTGGCTGCTGCACATAGCATGTTTTAAAAGTTATCATGGTTCGCTATACAGTCCTTAAAATCACATAGCAGTTATTTTATGCGAAAGATTGATTGGTGAACACTACTCTTTCTAGTCAAAATGTTAAATTCTCAAATAGTGCAAATAGCAGATTTTGGTTTCACATAGACGATGTAATATTAGATGTATAGAATCAATAGGTTTAATTATATATTTGTTTATTATAAATAAAATTTCAGTTAGTACTTTATTTTGAAATAAATATCCAAACTGCTCATTTAAAAGAGATTATATGTTTTAATGCTCTGATTAATAAATTCAATTGTGGTGAGAATCTAATTACTAGTTAATATCCGGCGAGTTACATTCCATTAATTTCCAATCTGCGGTTTTAGTTTTAACGAACAGTAAAGCATTTTATTTATTACGTGACAGATTCGGTTTCAAATAAACAAAAACGTATCAAGAAAATTTTTCAGTCCGAATAAAACCTTTGGGATTATTCATTACTATGCTTTTAACATTAATGTGCTTTTCTTGCCGTATTATATCGGTATAAAAATAACAAACTTATTAAATATGATATATGATATATATAACTGTGCCTTTAAACGGGTAGTGCGATTTTGACATATGGACAGTCAAGTCTAACCATGGTGTAGGAAGAATTATGAATTTAAGGGATGGTTATAAGAATATAAACAAATCATGGTCTCCCCTTAGTTATCATCAGCTCTTACACAGTCACATGTTGAACATCAATTTATTAAGTGAAAGAAAGATTTCCCGTCGTATCCGTACAATTTCATTCTAAAAGTCTCACACGTTTAAAACTTAATAGAGGTACGCTGCAGCTGTATTTCACCTCCAATGGATCAGCTCGATAGGTAAACCACGCTCTCACAGAATAACTTTGCAAAATAGGAGCATAATGCAACTCTGTTTCATATAATGAAACGCGAGAACTAAAAACCCTTTCTACTGACAACGAGACACATAATGCATGTAGCATTAATCAATTGAGCGTATGTACTTGTACTTCATATCCTGTTTTCAAAGGCTACACTAATTTTCTTAAGTATAAATTGTACAGTGTAATATTAAGTATAAACTTTGCAGCTTAACATTCCTCTGATACGAAAAACCTCGAAAAGAAATTCACTAATTAAGCCGAGTATAGTGGCCTTGATCATTGAACCCCACTACACCGCAACGAAACCACACGAAACATCGTGTTTTCGTTGCGCTTATGACGCAATACTCGTAAACTCGTAATGTAAAAAGGACTGAATATCTACACCCTTGGATTATTAATTCTATGTCGGTACCGTATCATTTATAACTTTTTTCATTGATATATAATATATTTTTATATATTGGAATTAGGCGAAAATTCGATTTAAATTATTAATATCAATCAATAAATGAAAACTTTTTAAGTTATTGATTTATGTTAACACCATAAGTTTATGAAAGAGTGCTGACAATGCAAAAAATATGCATTTGGATTCTCAATAAAAGAAAGTTGTGTGCCTGTGGGTCACAGCATCCACTTAGTATCAAGTGGACTGTGTGCTTGTTTTTCACTCCCACTTGTTAAAAAAAATCTACCTATAAAGATAATATAGTTATTCTGTCACGAATTGGAAGCCAAATTACTATAGGGACTTTTCCTTGATTGCTTCTTGCGACATTTATGATATAAATATGGCAAAACGAATTTCGTTTAACAGCTACTTCAAGACGAATAAAAGATGTGTATAGTAACTAATTGAAGTTTAATTAACTTTCACTTATAGGTGCTTAAGCAAATGATATTATTATAAATTTATGTAATTTCTGAGAAATTAAGGCCTTCCCTGTAATTGTTAAAAATTAAAATTTCATGACAGATAATGATGATGAGAATAGTTTTGATAATAGTGGTGGTCGTCATGATGGCCACGACAATATCGTATTAACAAGAGGGTGGATGTTGTAATCAATGCACGATTAATTTTAATACTTAAAAGTAACTGTTGCAACACCTTAAAATTCCGTGTTTTATTTTTATTTTTACGTTATTAATTAACTGTCATATTAATTTTAATAAAATCTTGTTTCTTCCCTTCACACTAGCTATGAAATCTATACCGACGCTTAGCTCTGGCGCAAAATGTACACAATCGAATCGTTCATATAAATAAAATTGCTAGCGGTTCTGAGCCGGGTCTATTAACCACAGCTGCGGGAATATCCACTCGATATGACCGCCACTTCGAGTGGTTGTGTAGTTTGCCAAGTTCTTTTTACGTTTATTGTTCTATTTACTCCGTTTTTATTTTGCAATAATAATCATTAACTTTATTAACTTCAGTTTTTTGTTCATTTATTCATTATTCAGTACAGCCTATTGACAACAGTCAACTGCCAAACATGGGCCTCACCCACAGATTGCCCCACAGAAGGATTTTTGCCAGGCGAGTTGGCTTCTGCAGCATTTTCTTATTTTCAGTTGTTATCGGGAAGACGCTGCTGTGCACCTCTTGGATGATATGGAATAGTGGATATTCTTACGCCACCACACAACATAGTTTTTGTTAATAATTTAATAAATTTAAGAAAACTAAAGAAACACACTAAAGGTAAAATTATTTTATTTTATGGATACTAAGATAAAGTTATCAAATTATTATTAGAAAAACAGTGGTAATAATTTACAGAAAAATATTAACAGAGACACATTTTTTAATAAAGTAAATGGATTTCTTCAAATTGTGTGTCTCTCCGTAATTATGTTATACTAAATAAATTATTTCAAATTAAGTTGTGTTTAAAAAACAGAATTTTTTTAAAACTATTGCACTCTTTACAATCAGGATTTGTGGTATTTTTTTTTATTACAGTACTAGCTCACATGTAACAATATATAATTTTGACTACTATTTTTTCGCAAAATATTTATTTTTTATAGAGAAGGGGCAAGCGAGCATGATTCTCACATGATGGTAATTGACTACCGCCGCTCATGAGAAACTGCAACACCATGGGAAATGCAGGTGCGTTGTGGATTTTTCGGAAAGAAATAAGCTCTTTTCTTTAAGGTCCCTAAGTCATATCAGTCCGGAAAAATCAACGATACCATCGGTGATTTTTGAATGATTCCAAAAAGAGATCGTACGGGGAAGAAAACTCCTAGTAAAACAGCTGGAATTAAACCAAGCAATTCCTCAGATCATCCCATGTTTCCATCCAGTGTTTAATGCGATAGAAAATGCAAAGTTATGTAAAATACCTTCACAGTGCAAGTGAGTCAAACCGATCAGAGATAATTCGGTCTTCGACGATTCAAGCCGTTCTGCGCTGGATGTGGCCAAGTGAAAGGAGCTGGCACTGGGGTACTCCGGCCCAGAGATGCGAACACTATTCCACGTGAGGCCGAACCTACGCCTTGTAAAGTTGCAAGTGGTGTGCCGACATGAAATACTATCCCGCCCTCATTGATAAGTACGCCAAGCTTTTTAGAGGCCAATTAAGCTTTCTCTTCCTAGTGACTACGAACCGACACGTCATTTGATATGTTGACGCTGAAGGTTCGAATATTTGCTAAAGCAACAAGGGTAGTGCCCTGTGCCTTCTAGCAGTAAATGCGTAAACCTGTATTTTCTGAGGGTTAAACTGGACAAGATTTGGTATTCCCTAATTCGAGACTTTGTTTAACAACGACTCGACTTCAGTCACAATTTTGTTCCGATACTCGACGACATGATCTTAAGAAATATTGGCAGGGCCGGTGTTAAACCATTACCAATGCTGTCTTTCGAATCGCAATAAATGCTACTCGTGTGCAAAGTATTATTAGTAAGTAGAAGAAACAGCGTAGATGATAGAACGCAGCCTTGTGGAACAACAACATTAATATGTTGTTGTTCGTTGACCTTGATGCTTCGATCTTCGACGAAACTGGTGATCCAATAGCACAATTTCTCGGGAAGCCCATAGGAGGGAAACGAAGAAGCGATTTGTGCCAAACTTGGTCGAAGGCCTTCGCTATTTCCAATTTAACGACCAAGGTTATAATATACATAGGTACCATAGGTCTTTGGACTCAACTGTCTCAGCCCAGTCAGATAGGCCAGAAGATTACCCGCTGATCGAACCCGATGAAAACCGTATTGGCGGTCTCTGGTCAACTACCTCATGAGCTTGCAGTTTATAATGGATTCCATTATTTTGGTAAAGAAGGAGGTGATGGCGATAGGCCTGTAGTTGGACGGGTCTGAGCGGTCGCCTTTATTTAGGGATCGGGTACACCAAAATAGAAGTACCGAAAAAGTCGCGTTAGAGCCAATTATTATTAGTTTTGTAGGAAGATCAATTTCATTTTGATTTTACTGTCTCCGTTATTTTAAATACATAAGTAAGTCATTTTATACGTATTGAAACCTATTAGAAATTGATATACTCGTATATATATTTAGTTTTCATCAAAACTATAAAAGAATCGGAGAACCTTTTTACTGGAAACAAGGTATTCCATCTTAGTCCTCAGGGTGACGACAACGTACCTATATTTTGATTCTTAATTGAGGATAAATGTAGATCTATGGGCTTAATATAAGGTGGAATTTGTGCCATATTCTATAAAAATAGGCTACAAATTTCTACATATTCTAATAACTAACTAGCGTTAACGCAGTGGTTCATACAGATATTTAGCCTCCGAAAATAAAAGTTACTTGGGTATATCTATCGCCAACTCCTTCGTGTTTCGGACCTGAAGTTAACGCAGGTTCTTATATTTTTTTTTCTCAGCGGTACCTAGGATAGCAGTCTGGCTGACGGCCAACCAGCATTCCCAAGTTCGCCGGTGGCACCGTCCGATTCTTTCCCATTCTTTCTAGATGACCGAGCTAGCGAAGTATGTGAGCTTTTGTCTCACCAATTGTATTCGGCTGATGTACCAATTCTTTGATTTCCTTATTGTTTTCTGCTTCTAAGTTCAATCCTCCCTCCTTACTAATCTCCATATCTTTCTTTTTTTTTTGTTGTTTAAATTTCAACGTTTGGACTTGCGAATGTGACACCACGGGCAGTAATTTTCATAGAGAAAATACTGAACATGGGAAACGTCATAGCAAGATGCTATATGACAGCTAACATCCCCTCTCGCCTCTCAACATCCCTTCTAGGCATGGAGTATAGAGTAGACTACTCTGTACTCCATGCTTCTGCAAGCTGTTGCGGCCATATTGCTTTTGTTTGTTTTGTTTTGTCATTGTCACTGAGCACTGAGTGGTATTACCGATAAATTTTCGTATGTTGACGATTTATTTCCGCCCTATCTTTGCATTTACTTGTATCAATCGATTGCCTTTTGCTGTAGTGAAGGATCAACTATTGAAATGAAAATAGTAGTGATGAGACTGGACTTATTCCACTAACATTAGTATCATATGAAGGGGTTATATTCAGATCTGCTCTTAAACTACTGCAAGAGGAAACTAGATCAGTTCAAATACGAGAAAATAAAAACACTGGTAGGTACAATTAATCAAAACCTTACCGCCATCTTTTAATAGAATTGCCTATATATGTTTTATATTTTTAGATGCCCTGATACATATAAGTGGTATTTATATGCTTGTCATATTTGAATCACCACATTTAATCAAAGGAATACGAACCAATTCTTAACAAAAAATGTACAATACCAAGAAAAGATTTCTACATGGACAGATAAGAAAGACTGTGAACACAGAAACACGATTATTACACAAACTTAACGACAAACATGTTATTCCTGGAAAAGAAAATTAAGGTATAAAATAATTGCAATTATATTTTAATTACATATAATTTAATTTTTGTGTGTGTAATACACATTTTCCTTATCAAATTGTTATGAATTATTCACAGGTTTAGAATTATGTTCCTATATTTAGTAAAACCATGAAAGGACCCTTTACTTATACCTCTGCATTTTGTAAGTTATCATATTAATTATTTTATAAAATATATTAATACATAGCACCATAGAACTGAAGTGTTTTACATGGCTAGTGGTTAGAACCAGATACCTTTTTTACTGGTAACAAGACATTCTTTTATCTTCAAGGATGACAATGCATTTTGATACTTAAAATGAGGATTAATGTATGTGTCTGTTGGCCACAACACAGCAGTAACTAAAAAATACTGTATAGAGTACGTAATGATATTTCATTTAATAATATTTCAAATATATATTAGAGTACATTATTCAGATGTGTGGCCAGTGAGCAGAACAGAAAAATACTGCAAAAATATTATCTTTCATGGATGAAATGTTTGACAGTGTGAATGGAAGTGCGGTGATAAATAATAAAAGAAGTGGGGAAAGATTGGCAGCAAGCTTTTATGAAACTACAAAATTTAAAATTTGTTCATAAAAATGATCAAGAATGTACAGGTGTAAAGGACTGAATGAGTACCATAAAAAGTTTTATGAAATTGTGGCAGTGTTTGTCCAAGAAAAACATGAAAATTATGAGACCCCGCTATATAAATTCTGATGCAATCGAAAACTTTTTCAGTCAAATAAGATCATACAATTTTAGGGGCCATAACCCGACTTGCCACTATTTCATAAATGCTTTTAAATCTTTATTAATAACAGGATTCGTTAAGTTTTACCGCTCATCTTTTAATTGTGAAGATGATGTTAGTGCACAATTATTAAAAATAATGAGCCTGTTAAAGGACATGAAAGGAAAGTGAGTACTGAGTGGTGAAACTGGTGAATCTTATGTTGATACTTATCCATTAATTCTAAATTATTAGTTTTAGTTTGTTTAATTTTGGTTTTTTAATATTGTACATATTAATTAAATAATAATTATTAAATTTTAAACAAAATTATTGTAAAGTAAATATTAATAACTAATAAAAAAATATTAAATTTCAACACTGTTTTATTTTCAATATAATAAAATTATTTTTTTCAAGTGGCTATTATTTGGGACGACCTTTACCTGGTATAGCTGCTTCAAATTAAAAAAAAAAAAGAAATGTCATATATTATTTTGCTACAACCAATCAGGACGCAGAAGTTAATTCGAGTAAGTTTAGTTCGTGAGATTTTCGTCTGATTCGGGTAGAATCTACTAGTTAGTCTGTGTATGACACTGACTTATGACGTGTTTGATAAATTACGCTCCTCATAAATAGTATTTAAAAATGTAAAATAAACCCGGACTGTGCCTTTACAATCAGCCCAAGTCTGCTAATATTTGAGTGGAGGGCTGCGGATATTAATTCTGTTGAGTGACCTATAGTTTTTACAAGGAAACCAAAATAAAAAGAAAATCTTGTTTGTTTTACAAATTTTTGTAATCTGTACGCTATGGTGACGATCAATCGCCGAGACTCCTATTGGTTGGCAACCTAGTAATTCGTAACTGCCTACGGTCCACGCCTGCACTTTCCAATCGAGGGGAATTTATATGACATATATTTAGAGACATTTTCTTTTTCTTTCAATAATTTATTTATTTATTTTCACTCTGTAAATAAGTGTATTGGTGCTGTAAATACAATGTTTCTTTTTTATACTCTATGTACTTACAGACATTTTATAACTTTATTATTTTTTTATTATCTTTGTATATACATATGTACTAAATGTAATAAGTTTGAATGTCTCTGGCTGATAAGCTTTTCTCAAGGGAGAGGTAACGGCGACCGCATCACAAGAGCACGTGCAGTGTACATACTGTTCACAACCACGCTTTTTCAAAGGCCAAAAAGACTTAAAAATATTCACAAAATCAGAACGCACAAGCCATTACAAGTTGAAGATTGCCTCCCACAAACAGATTCGGTACGACTTTCCATTGACTCCCGTCGAGTTGGGGGTTGATACGATTTTTACAGAAAAGTTACACTATTATAAGCACACACACAAAGTTACAACATGCGGAAGCATTTTTAACAGTGGTAGAGCAACGCGGCAGCTTTTGCTGTCGCACGGATGGGCCGGCTCGAACCGGGGTGGTACCACGACCTCACAGAATACCAGCGTGAAGTAGGGGTTTACTTCTGCGTTTCGCTTGGTGAGTGCAGGTGGCCGGAGGCCCTTTTTACTGGAAATGAGGCATTCCATCTTAGTCCTCATGGGTGACAACGCATCTGCATTTTGATTCGCAAACGAGGATAGATGTAGATGTCTATGGGCCGCAGCAACCACTTACCATGGGTGGACTGTGTGCTTGTTTGTCACCCTTATCCTATAAAAAAAAAAAAAAGCTCGTAATTTTTGAGAAAAAAGTTATTGAAAATCAATTATTCTTGCATTTTTTATGTCTAATCCTACAATAAAACTGACGCCATTTTTATTGTTATTGTCAGGAAGGATGTCAATTCTTTCCGAAAAAGATCGATTTTTAAATCGATTCAAATCGTAAGCTGATGTGTCGATTCACAAAAAATCGATTTCTAAAATAACTATATTTTTTATTTTTGCATTTATAATGTAAATATAATTCCATTTTATAAAAAAACAAGAAAGATACCATAATAACGGATCTCTTATTGAAATTTGTTTTATTTTCTGCCAACTTCCAAAAAGGAGACGGTACTCAACTCGACGCGTATTTTTTTATGTGTGTTACCTCATAACTTTTTACTGGGTGGACCGATTTCGATGATTCTTTTTTTATATGAAAGATGATACTTCTCATGTGGTCTCATATGAATTTGATCAAGGTCAGAGCAATATTTTTTGAGTTATTTGAGTTATTCTTAATAACTCATATTGAAGTCGGCTGTACAAAATTTTTAATTTTAAATTATAACAGTACCAATTAGGGCAGATAACATCCTCGCCTCCGCAGCTTCGGCTTATTGGTCGCCTTCGGCGACCAGCCTCAGCCGCTCCGGCTCGTCCGATGCCTGCGATTTGTTACGCTAAGGCGTAGAGGCTGCTCCCCCTACGCGCCTCCGGCTCTTTAAAACCACACTAGGGGTAGTACATACTCGTACCAGGTGGAGTCGGGGTCAATCAATTCGTTTCTTTGACATAAGTTGAACCTAACCTATTTTATTTGTTATCTGCCCTAATTGGTACTGTTAAAATAAAACAAATTTCAATAAGAGATCATTTATTATAGTATCTTTCTTGTTTTTCATAAAATGGAATTATATTTACATTATAAATGCAAACATAATAAATATAGATATTTTAGAAATCAATTTTTTGTGAATCGATACATCAGCTTACGATTTGAATCGATTTCAAAATCGACCGTTTTCGGAAAGAATCGACATACCTACTGACGACAATGACATTACATAATGGCGTCAGTTTTATGGTAGGATTAGACATAAACAATGCAAGAATAATTGATTTTCAATAACTTTTTTCTCAAAAATTACGCGTTTCCGCATGTTGTAACTTTGTGTGTGTGCTTATAATAGTGTAAGTTTTCTGTAAAACTACGTATCAACCCCAACTCGACGGGAGTCAATGGAAAGCTAAGCCACATATTCCGCATCGAACGAAAACATTTTCTTAAAATTAAGTTATTTAAAGTTGAATTGTCCAGTTATACCAAGGGGTGCAAGAAACACTGTAGCCCTCTCATTGTCATCATGTATCAAAGCCATAATCAATAAAAATGATTCAGAAAGCTGGACAAAATTACTAACGTTTTCATATCGTACACTGCACGTTGCTAAAGATGATCTCTCTCACACAAAGAATAAAAGATAATTGTTTTAGCTCAGTAGACTCACTCGACAAAACTAACCCACATGATGAATTTATAAATAAAATTAGTTACAATATAATTAAATAAAACTGAATGATGGCGATTTGCGAGGTGCCTTCTTTTCTCAAGTGATGCGTTAGCCCCTGCCACTCCGGAAACTTTGTACTCCCTAAGGGCTAAACATCCACCCCATCGGCTGCCTTAAATTTACCAGATGCTCCTGATCCTTCTGAGCATACACCGGAAGCCTTTGCTGAGAAGGTACAGGCTGCGATCAGTTTCTTTAATAATGGATCGGCCAGTGGTCTCGATGGTCTTTCACCTCAACATTTAATAGATCTTCTATCAGGTGCTAGGGGAAACACTGGCCGAGACCTTCTAAATGTATTGACGCAACTTGTAAATTTAATGCTTTCCAGAAAAGTTTGCTCAAATATAACGCAAGTAATTTATGGGGCAAACCTGTGCGCTCTTAAAAGAAAGGATGGGAGACCATAGCAGTTGGTAGCACAGTTCGCCGTATTGTTTCAAAGGTTTGCTGCAAATATATCCAGGCAGACCTCGCGGCCATATTCCAGCCTGTGCAGCTAGGTTTTGGGATTAAAGGCGGATGCGAAGGGGCTGTACATGCAGCACGTACCTTTATGAAACACGGCGGCGGTGAGGTGCTACTGAAGATGGATGTTGAAAATGCATTTAACTCAGTAGACCGAGGCACTCTGCTGACACAGGTAAAAGAAAATATCCCATCCATTTACCATTACCTGCAATGTTATAGTACACCATCTACACTCATGTACAAAGAACACCAAATGTTATCCTCTGTCGGATGCTAGCAGGGTGACCCACTCGGTCCGGCAATTTTTAGTTTGGCAATACATACATCAATTTATTTCCCGTCTCAAGTCAAAATTCAATGTCTGATATTTAGTTGATGGGACACTAGGAGGCGAAGCGAACTCAGTGCTTGATGATTTAACCTTTTATTACCTATTAGTCTTATTTCTTGTTTCAGTTCTATTGGCCTCAAATTGAATTTTTCAAAGTGCGAACTTTTTATTAATGAGAATTTACCATCGTCCGAAAAAGATCGTAAACAAATTTAACTCCTTAGTCCCAAATATAAAGATAATTAACAGCAAATCGCTTAGCCTTCTCAGTTCTTTTATATAAGTTTTTATAGGATAAGTGTGACAAACGAGCAAACAGCCCACACATGGCATATGCCATACTAAAATTTTGTCATTTTGTGCCAAATTTTACGTACGTACTGCGGTGTTCAACTCTTTGGATGCATGTCCCATTTTTAAATCGTCTCGATGATATGATTAGGGAAACTATGATTGAAATTCTAAATTGTCCATTAAATGAAACAGGGCCGGACCAGGTTTTTCCGACAAACTCAGCTTCACAGAGGCTTTGGGATGAGGCACTCAGTATCCAGGTTCAAAAAAACCTTTTAGAAAACTGCGGAAACCCTACAAAGCGAGCTTGTCGCCTAGCATCTGAGGAGAAGGAGTTGGGCTACTGGTTGAATGCACTGCCCTCGTCAAATATCGGAACACTTTTGGATAGTACTACTTTCTCTCTTGCTATCAGCCTGAGATTGCGTTTAAAAACCAATGAGCTCCATCGCTGCCGCTGTGGTAAAGAGGTCGACATCCTCGGACACAACGGCCTCGCGTGCCAGCGAAGCGCCGGTCGAATCCCTTGCCATACAGCCATTAATGACGTCATTAGACGGGCCTTAAGTAACAGTGCCAACGTACCTGCAATATTAGAGCCAAGCGGTATATTGCGGGACGATGGCAAGAGGCCTGATGGAATGACGCTTATTCCATGGAAAAATGGGCGCTCCTTAGTATGGGATGCGACTTGTGTTGACGCATTAGCGCAATCACATCTCGCGGCGACTGCAAAGAAGGCAGGCGTGGCTGCTGCTGTTGCCGAGTCTAACGAGCGGCGCAAATATGCAGACCTCAGAGAGGGATACATGTTTGTGCCGTTTGGTGTAGAAACACTGGGACCGTGAGGTCCTGAAACAAGGCATTTGTACAGAGACAAAAGGTGGCAGATGTTTTGGTCAGCGGAGACAACTCAGCTAGTTTTTTGGGCACACTACCAACAGACAGCGGTGATTTAGCTAGTATTTTTTAATTAAATTAAGCTTTACATACCGTATAATTTTGTATAACATTATTTTTTCCTTTAATTTATTTATTATGAAACAGAAACAGAAACAGAAACTTTTTTATTCAATATAGATTATAAATAATACTTATTGAAACTCACTCTTTTGTATAATTACTACTGGTTCGAAAAAAACCTCTGTCCTGGGAAGAACCAGCAAGAAACCCAGCGGCACTTTTTTTAAATAACAGCTTACAATCATGTATGATACACAAATTAACAACACAACAAATTAGAAATAGCTTGGTAGCGATCACCTCATTTCCAGGGGTTATTATCATCTATAAATTCTTTAATATTATAATAATCCTTTTTATACAAACTTAATTTAATAAAGTTTTTGAACTTTGAGCAGGTAAAATTTTGTATATTTTCTGGAATTTTGTTGTAAAAGCGTATACATCGCCCCAAGAATGAATTACTGACTCGATGGAGTCGAGTAACAGGTACTACTAGCTTGTGTCTGTTCCTAGTATTTACAGAATGAATATCACTTATTTTTGTAAAACTGCTTTTATTTTTATGTACTTACATTATATTTTCATAAATTTATTGAGAGGCTAAAGTTAATATATTAATTTCCTTAAATTTTTGTCGCAGCGACTCTTTAGGCTTTAAATCATAAATTGCTCTTATGGCCCTATTCTGTAAAACAAATATAACTTCAGTGTCAGCTGCGTGTCCCCATAGCAAAATACTATACGACATTATGCTATGGAAATAGCTAAAGTAAACTAGTCTAGCTGTTTCAACACTAGTTAGACTTCTAATCTTTTTTACGGCATATGCCGCAGAACTAAGTCTGCTTGCTAGTTTTGATATATGGGGGCTCCATTGAAGCTTCGCGTCTAGTGTGATTCCAAGAAAAATGGTGGTATCTCAATCAGTCTCAGTTTCTCCACATTTAAAATTACATTAGTATTTAATTGTTTGACATTTGGAGTCATAAATTTCATACATTAATGTACAAGTGCCAGGGAATTGTCATGTAGTCTGCGGTGAGTCGAGAAGAAGGCAAGTAATTTGCGAGAGTGCCGTGAAGCAGAGGCGGGCAGAAAGGCTCAGAGCCGCGCCAATCAATGTAGCGCAGAGAGTAGTTTGAAGGAAGAGGAAGTATTCCAGTGCTAGCTTGCAGAAATGTGAAGACTGCAGACAATATCTGCTCGGGAGTAAGTGAAGTTTGAAGTTGAGATTTCTCGTTACGTGTTCACATCACATCGGTTGATCACCAATTTAGCCATGAAAAAGAAATGACAGACTGCGCCGCAAACAGGCAAAAACGTCATGGAAATATTAAACCACAATTTGAAATATGACTGAAGTATCACAGAAGTTGAAAAAATACTTAGTATAAAAGTAAAAGATACTTATAATCTAAAGCTAAACTATAGGTAATCAAACAATATTTCTTAGTATTCTATCATAATTTTTGGTATAGTTGATCTTAGTAATTTGGTTGCTGTGTAATTTAATATTCTATTTTGTACGTTATACCTTATCTTGGTTTATCTTTCCTTGGTATAGAAAAAAAAATAATTTCCAAAAAGAACGATAACTTTTTCATTCAATTTTTTAATAAGCTTCACGTTGACGCTGTAGTCGTAAATATTCAATATTTAATTTTACTTTGTCGAAAGGGATAAGCAAAGTTTAAGGTGAAAACAAATTTAAATAATAGAGTAGAAGATCAAGACACGAGGTAAATTACATAGTTAACTATGACACGAGTTTCACCTCTTAAAGCAGCAACATCAGATTTAATAGACTGTAATGACTAATCGCTAAACCAAAACATTACATACTAAACTTTAAGCCAGGAAAGAAAAGAACGGAGGTAACTGAAACATTTAAAATTTTAATGGATCAAGTGCCTGTTATATGCAATTATTACTCGATGTTACCCCCTGTGGGCAATATTTTTTGGGTAACACTATTCTAAAACTATGTGTCTACATGAAACTTAAAAAACATCTCTCATACATGAACAGACACCAAGGTGATGCCCTAATGGTCCAGAAAGATATTTCATTACTAGTATTATTTTTATTTTATTTTTTTATTAAGTATAAAAATATAATAAAAATAAAAACAAATGAGCATAGACTCCGTGAAATGGCAAGTTCAATTTGGATTAATTTCAAATAAAAGTAAAAGCCTTATGTACTCGTATTTTTTAAAACTTTAATTACGGTATATCGTTATTTATATACTACTTAAGTTTATAATTTGGCTACTCTTTAAAAAATAATTCTGTATAAAGATAAATATTATTTACGAACAATTTTTAACGTAATTCCATTACAGGCATACATATAAATCACAAACAATTTTTATTCGGTAATCGTATCTAAACATTTCTTTTGTTAATTACAACAATTATATGCATTGTGCATAATGATTTCATTTTCACATTTTTATATTTACGCAAACATTACACATTTACACGTTTACTACGTCCCGAAAATAAGATAAGTTTATTAAACGCGAAAAAATCCGTGAAAGTAGTTTTGTTCAAAATTCATATAATATTTAAAAAATATTTTAGGCTAAAAACTGGAGACGTTTTTCATTTATAAAAATTGTTATTAAATACAAGTTTAACCTAACATTTTCTAAAAGAAGCACATATTCTCGATAATTTTTTTTCACATATTTCGTAAATAATATCATCGTATATAATTAGTATTCATCCATACAGAAACATTTTCATCAAGAGTCTAATGAATGTAACAACACGTCAGCAAATATTTCACATCTTACTATTGCATTAAAGAAATATTAAATATATTTCCCGGTTCCTTTTCTTTACATTTTACAGTGCTTCTATTTTTCACATTCGTTTTAACTTCTTTAGATATGTTGTATGTGATATGTAATTTCTATTTGCTGTAATGATGATTTTGTTACAGAATAGTTTTTGTCTGGAGCTATCGTTGTTGTATGTAAATCAGTACTTAAAATTACCCGGGTTGCTCGCGTACAGTGAAATTTGCAGCGGGCGCTTAGTGCTCGCTAGGTCAGATACTAGCATGCATGTATTTGATTGTACGTCTCTAAAAATCACAAAAGTCGTTTAAAATCAAATGTAAAATGAAGTCTTGTGTCTTTTACGATTTGCAATATACGCTACCGTGATAATCGAACGAGCCAACGTTATCGTGCATTCCATTTAAAAATATACTAGTACGAAAAGTTCTACTTTTAGATTTTAACTTTTGCCTTCAATCCTGTGTTTCTAATCTACGTGAAAGCGTTGCTGCAAATTAAAGGACGAGTAACAAAAGCATGTAGCAATGAAACGTCAACGATGAAAAGCAATATCGGGAAATACCAACATGGAAATATAGGACGATGAAAAAACAAAATAACCATTATGTAACCTAGTAGTCACTATTTGACTTTTACATGTCAAGTCCTGGTTCCGAACCGAACATTAAAAAACTCTTATTACGTACAATGATTCAAATAAATATTTTACTTATTAAATATTTTTTGCCACTTTAAGGCATTTTAAGCCTCACGACGGATTCAATCTGTAATAAAATATAATCTCACCTACTAGATAATATTTTATTTAGAATTATAGAATTCTTTAGTCAAAATTTCACCGCTCCATAAATTGACTGATAAAAGATGTCTAAAAGCAGAAATAAGTAAGGCCAAATCCGCAGTCCACAGTTCATTCCCGTAGAGCTAATGTTCATGTCAGGAATAGATAGTACATTTTGACAATATTGGGTTGTTAATGGTAACGATGTCATGTTAATCCTCGGGGGTTAAAACGTATCTGCATTTGGATTTTTGTGCATCTATATACAGAACTTATCATCAATTGGACTGTAGATAAGCTAAACTTAAATTAAATGCCAAAAACTTGACGAACATATCGAATGAGATAGAATATAAGAGAGAAACAATTTAATTGTACAGTATTTTTTGTTTTTTACGCATGCGAGTTTCTTGATAGTATTAAAACGGAAAATGACTTAGTAATTGGATTATACGTGTACTAGCAGAAATTGCACGCCAAACGCGTACCAAGGGAGCTTTTAACTTTAAACTCATTTTTATTATCGTTCTTTTATTTGAATAAAACACCTTGAATATTTCAAATTTGCAATTTAATAGTATAATGTAATGTTAAATGTAACATTTATAATAGAAGTTTTTCAAATCTAATAAAAATGTTCAGCAGTGGACTTGTGAAGGGCTGTAATGATGATGATGATGAATATAAAAAATTAAAAATGACCTAACAAATAACACGCTCAAAACAACTAGTGATCTCATAAAGAAACACTCCGAAAGATTAAATCTAGACGTAAAATCGATAATACCTACGTGTGCCAAACCACCGAAATTGTATGGGTTACCAAAAATACACAAGCCCAATGCTCCACTACGTCCTATAGTGAGCCAAATCGATTCACCAACTTACAAATTGGCTCAACACTTAGCGAATATACTCTCACCGCTCAGGGGACATACAAGAGCACACACAAAGGATTCCTACCATTTTGTCAGCGAGTTTAAAGACCTACATCTGGCAGACAATGAAACTATGGTCAGTTTTGATGTGCAGTCTCTGTTCACATGCTTACCTGTTGAAGACTGGATCTCGATTGTTACTAGAAGGCTAGAGCAAAACAACATGCCCGTAGAATATGCAGTATTACTTAGACACTGCCTTACATCTGGCTACCTATTGTGAAAGGAGGAGTTCTACAAGCAAGTAGATGGAGTGGCGATGGGCTCACCTGTATCTCCCATTGTTGCCGATATATTCATGGAGGACTTTGAGGAGAAAGCCCTGCGTACTTCTTCCGTAAACCCAAGATTCTACAAGCGGTACGTAGACGACACTTTCACAATTCTCCCTTTAGATAAAGTAACTGCATTTCTAGATAATCTTAACTCCTTAAATTCTAAAATTCAGTTCACAATGGAGTTAGAGGCAAACAATTCTTTAGCTTTTCTAGATGTGTTAGTAATTCGGAATCCTGATAACACCTTGAGCCACACTGTGTATAGAAAAAAGACCAATACAGATAGATATTTAAACGGTGATTCTCACCACCATCCTGCACAGTTAGCTACCGAGGGTAAATCTTTGTTTCAGAGAGCACGAGGGATCTGTGACAGTAAACACCTGGCCGCCGAGCTCCAACACGTCAAGCAAATTTTGCACGACAATAAGCTTCGGGTCCCGCGCCTACGTCACAGTGAACGAGTGAAGCCGGCCACAGTCGAGCGAGTGCCTGCTGTACTGCCATATGTCAGAGGTGTCACTGACAAGATTGGCTACATCTTGAAGCGTGCTTCCATTAAAACATATTTCAAGCCGCCGAAGAAGATTAGTCAGTTTTTACCATCAGTCAAGTGTAATATTGCAAGATGCAGGAGTGTACAAGCTTGATTGTGAATGTGGTCTCTCTTATATAGGACAAACTAAAAGATCTATGAAAAACCCGTGTTAAAGAACACATAGTTGATGTGAAGAATGGACGCTCCGGGAAGTCTGCAGTCTGTGAACACGTACAGGATCGCCCCCGTCACTACATTAGATTTGATAGACCACAAATCCTCGCTAAAGAACACCGATTCCTTCCAAGGATGATTCGCGAGGCTATTGAAATCAAGAAACATCCTAATTTCAATAGAGAAGATGGCTGGGAGCTACCATCTGCTTGGGATCCCATAATTAATAAAATTAAATCCCAACCCAAGCATACAACTGCAAGACTTCATGATACTGTAAGTTCATACTGCGTAGATCGGAACAAAAATTAATAATTTTTAATCTGGAGGTAGCCGTGGTTAACTATGACATTGGGACGTCATACACCTCAGTCCCCCCCGTGACCATGGGTGCTGTAAAGTGCTTGAAACGTCGGGAATGTAAAATAATTTAATATACGCGATAAAATCCGTAAAATTAGTTTTATTTAAATCCGTATAGATAGTTCTTATTCTTCCATCTCTTTATCATCAGTCCGTCAAAGACCACTAGTAGAAATGGGCCAATAGGGTCACGCAAGCCAGACGGATCGTTGATTGCAGTACCAGACTTCTCGTATCATTCACGCTGCTATCTGTCGGTGGTATGGTCGTACGGTCGGTACGCATACGTCTGGAAGGTATTTTAATTGTATTTTTATAAATATTTTTTGCCGCTGTTCGTTTTTTTGCCGCACGGATCTTGAACAGCGCCTCCTACCGTGTCTACTTAGGAATCTAAACTATTCTCATTTGAACTTATTAACACACACAAAATGTCATCAAAATCGGCTTAGCCGTTTAGGAGAAATTCAGTCACATACACACCGACAGAAGAGTTAACGATAATTACTTACTACAAGCTCTATCCAGATGGTTATAAAGTTTGAAATCTGAGTCATGTTAACAAACAAAATTATTAAAATATCTGTATCAAATGAGCTGAAGTTCATAGCTAAGCTTGGCATTGCGTCACAGCATATTATATAGTTACTATTTATAAATATTTAGTGCCCTTGTAATTTAAAAGCAATTTTACATATTGCAACTTTACTCTTAATATACAACTCTAACATTCTTATGTTTTTCTTGTACACGTTCCGAGCAATTGAGTTGACACTGACATAAGTTGGTTCTACAATTATGAAATTTACATTTCGATATCTATGATAATGTTGAGATAACGCACCTATGCACCTTGTTTAATATATTTCGAATGCTTAATATATTAGAATATATCAATATATTGCATATTGGTACAAGGCAAAGGTAAATATATTTCTTTGAGGCACGGTTTATTTCTCCAGATTTGTAGACCCGTAAAACTTAACTTAATTATTATATATAATTATTATAAATTTTTCAGTTTCCCATAGAGAAGTAACGAAAATATAGTATATAAAAATATATAGTATATAAAAATATAATAGGTCTTTACATATGACATTGCTGTTCTGCAGTACTGGCCATTTCAAATCAAAATAGTTTTTGTTTTGGATAAGACTTCTAATTTCAAATTAATTTTAATTTAAAAAGTGGATGTTTTTTCAATATTAGTCATTTATTTATTGATTGCCGTTATATTTTATCGCATTTGAATCTTTTTTGTCATCGTGGATACGTTGAAAATTCGGGTAATTATGGAATATGAGTACCGTCACGCAACATCAACGATGTTTACGGAGCGCTACAAACGAACGCACCATTTGTAATTGGTTGGCCCGCTTCCATTCTGGGAATTTAGACCTGAAAAAGGAACCCCGTGGTCGTCCGCAAACTTTGGTCAACAATGACGAATTAAAAGCGATTGTGGAAGCTGATGATACTCAATCTACGGCTGAATTAGCAACAGCTTTCGACGTTAGCATCAAAACAATATTGATCTATTTGCGTCAAATTGGCAAGGTAATAAAGGTTGACAAATGGGTGCCCCATTAACTAAATGATCGCCAGCACGAAGTACATGTCGAGACGTGCCTTGAACTGCTCAACAAGCGCACAAACGAAGAAATTTCGAACAAAATGTAACTGCAACGAAAAATTAATTATGTTTGACTATCTCAAGTGCTCAGCAATTTGGTTGGATCCTGGTTCAGCACCTAAACAATGCCCTAAACGAAAACTTACTCATAAAAAGTGACGGTCACTGTTTATTGGTCTAGTGATGGTGTTAATTTCACCAATCGAGATGAACATTACTCAAGATATGTACTGTGAAGAACTGAACACAATGATGGAGAAGCTCACACGTCTCCAACCAGTTTTGCTCAATCGCTCGTTCCCGCTGCTCTTGCACGAGAACGCTTAACCTCAAAATGCACAACAGATGGTCTCCAAGTTACAAAAGTTGGGGTTGGACGCTCTCCTTCATCCACCGTACTCACCAGACTTTGTGCGTACAGTCTTCTACTTTTTTAGAATTTTGATAACTTTTGGCGGGAAATAATTAAATACCCGAAAGGCAGTACAAAGTGCCTTATAAGAATTTCTTGCCTCCCGTCCAGCTGATTTCTCCAAGAAGGGCATGAACTGCCACTGCGTTGGTAAAGATGCATCGATTGCATAGGTGATTACTTTGATTAATAGAAATAAAAGATTAAAAATAATTATGTGATGCATTATGGCCTCTAACGACTACTATAAAATATTTTAGAGCCTGCATTTATACCGAGCTTCTTGTAAACAGAAACGCAGCAGCAGGTCGGGCTGCTGTTTAACAGCATACACAAGTAAGATAGTGGTACCAACAGAAACAGACTCTTAAGCCGAAGAAGAGGTCTAAATCATGTATAATACTTACAGAAATATTCGTATTGTAAGATCTGTAATAATATTTTTTAATTTATTATTATTCATTTACTTTTCCTTTCCTTTTTGATTTACAGCGAATCAACATTTAATTATGACCGAAATCAATTTTTTTAACCTTTAAATCTATTTGGGTATGACAGTTCAATTGTTGTAAAATTATAATAAGTTTTCTAACAATTAATACATAGATATAATGTATATTGTTCTTAACTATTTTTACATCAATCTTTCAATTTACAACTATAAAAACATTTATTTATGATTGTGGAAATTCTTTCTTCTTTAAATTTATCGTGATTAGTCTCCTCCTTCCTGGCAAAAATGTAATTTTCTTTTTCTTAACTATTATCAGTCCACAGCTGGACGTGCTCTTCTCCCGTTGTAAATAAGATTTGCCATAATCGCCACGCTTGGCAGGTGAAATAGGCAAGCCTGTCAACAAACTTCTTGCACCTTTGACGCTGCCCATCTGGTCCGGTGATTTATCCAGTTAACCTGATAGTTACCCCACCATCTATTACAAACTTTGAGTTCCTTCTAGTATTTTCTATTGTCGTGACACTCAAAAGGTATACCATGTAAAATACTAACAGAAATATTCCTATTGTAGGATCTTTAGTATTTTTATTAAATTTATTATTATTAATTTACTTTTCCTTCCTTTTTCTGGTTTACGGAAAAACAAAATTAAATAGTAGAATCTTAGCATGTCAAAATCATAGACAATTTTTTTAATCTTTAAATTGGGTGTACCTGATCAATGGTTTTAAATTTTCAGGAGTTTCCCAACGACTGATATAAAGATATTATCTATATTGTTATTAACTATATTTAACTATAATTTACAACTATGATTATCTAAAGCCGTTCTTAACGCTTCTGGAACTCCTTTCCTCTTTGGATTTATCGAGCTCAAAATTCTCTTTTTTCAATAATGTACTTTTTCCTTCTTCTGCAGTATCGTCCCAAATTCATGGAAGACAGCTTTGGTCCACCCGATCCCTAAAAAAGGCAACCGCTCAGACCCGTCCAGCTACAGGCCTATCGCCATCACCTCTTTGTTCTTCAAAATAATGGAATTTTTATTTTTTATATTTATTTATAAACTGCCAGCTCACGAGGTACCTTAAGGATCACCAGCTGATTAGCGACCGCTAGTACGGTTTTCGTCGAGGTCGATCAGCTGGTAATCTTCTGGTCTACGTGATTCATAGATGGGCGGAAGCAGTAGAGTCCAAGGGGGAGGAATTGGCTGTTATTTTGGACATTGCGAAGGCCTTCGATCGGATCTGGCACAAAGCGCTTCTTTCGAAGTTTCCTTTCTATGGGCTTCCCGAGAAATTGTGCAAATGAATCACCAGTTTCCTTGCTGATCGGAGCATCAAGGTCGTAGTAGACGGTGCATGCTCTGATTTCAAGGCTATCAACGCTGGTGTTTCACAAGGCTGCGTGCTATCACCAATGTTGTTTCTCCTGCATATCATTGATATGTTGCAAACTGGTAACATTCATTGCTATGCAGACGACAGCACTGGTGATGTATTTCTCGGGAAAATGTCGCCAAATACCGGGATAAACTTGTGTCTGAAGTCGAGTCTTTGCTGAACAACGTCTCGGATTGGGGGCGACTAAATCTAGTCTAGTTCAATCCCAGAAGATACCAGTTTGCGCGTTTACCGCTAAAACACCCCTTTGTCTTATCTCCTCAGTTTCAAGGCAGTCCCCTTGTTGCCTCTGCCAGTATCGGAATCCTCGATGTCGACATATCGAATAGTGTGCAGTTTCGTGGTCACTTGGAAGGAAAGGCTAAATTGGCCAATTGGCTCTAAAAGGCTTGGCGAGCTCAGCGAGTGAGACTGCCTTTCATGCCGGCACATCGCTTGCAACTTTACAAAGCGCAAGTTTGGCCTTACATGGAATTCTGTTCTCATCTTCGGGCCGGGGCACCCCAGTGCCAGCTCCTTCCACTTGACTGCATCCAGCGCAGAGCGGTCCGAATCGTCGACGACCGAGTTCTTTCTGATCGGCTCGATACACTGGCACTGCGTTGGGATGTTGCATCCCTTTGCATTTTATTTCGCATTGACCATGGGGAGTGCTCTGAGGAATTGTTCGGATTAATCCCAGCCGCCAAATTTCACGAATGCACTTCGCAGCAGAAATCCCGATTACATCCACACCATCGGGATGATTGGCGTGATCCACCACTGTGCGATTTAGAAGATGTTTTCTTCCTCGCACAACTTCATTGTGGAATCAATTATCACAAGCAATTTTTCCGAAACGATTCGGCTTAGGGACCTTCAAGAAAAGAGCCTACTCCTTTTTAAAAGGCCGGTAACGCATCTGCAATTCCCCTGGTTCCCCTGGTGTTGCAGTTGTTCATGGGCGGCGGTAGTCACTAACCATCATGTGAGCTGTCTGTTTGCTCGTTTTCTCCCTCTTCTATAAAAAAATCGTCGAGGCGAATAAATTCAGATTATCCATATGGAATAGGTGGTTCACTTTTGTCCCTCTTTTTCAAAGTTGAAATCCCCTCCCGAAGCCTTTCAATAAAGTGTTCAATGAGAGGCAGAACCAGATATTACTCAAAAAATCACCCTAAAAAATACCCCCGAAACCAATGATTCGATTTTAATAAAATTTCGTAAATGTTTATTGCTTACTTCAACTTGAGAGATAGTTTTTCTCCCGATTAGTGACACTCAATATTTTTAATTGCGATTTAAAGATTTTCTAAAGGATAAAGGTTCATCGGAAAGAGCAGAAAAAAGTCTACCCATCTAGTTAGTAGTAAATGTAACTAATTTTAAAGGATTTTGTTGCATATGTTATTTTAAATTCCCGATGTTTTGAATACTTTACAGCACTATTATATATTTTCTATCGAACTTACCACGAGGAGTTACTGTGAGGAATTGTTCGGATTAATTCCAGCCGCCAAATTTCACGAACATACATCGCGTCAAAATTCACGATACCATCCTCACCATCTGGATGCTTGACGGTCCACGACTGTATGTTTTACTAGGAGTTTTCTTCCTTGTACAACTTCTCTGTGGAACTGTTTACCACCGGTGATTTTTCCGAACCGATACGACTTAGGGACCTTCAAGAAAAGGGCTTACACCTTTCTAAAAGGCCGGCAACGCATCTGCGATTCCCCTGGTGTTGTGGTTGTTCATGGGTTGCCACACCTGGCAGGCAAATTGACGAGCCTGCCCCTAACGTCTTTCACCTTCGACGCACTAATCGGGTCTGGTAATTCACGTCTGCCGTTGACGTGATAGTTATCTACCAGAAGCTTTGAAATTGCATTTATCGACGTTCAAGCGCACACGCCTCGCCTACGCCATGTGCCCACCTCGCACACACAACGCGCCCGCCTCGTTCCCTCTCCGCGCTAATCTCGCACTCACCCCGCACACGCGCTTTTTATACAATTTCAGATTTACTGATTTGTCATAATACTCAAATTATATGCAACAAATTTCAAAGCGAGTTAGACGCGGGTGCTGACGCGCGTGGCGTGCGCGTAGCGGGTGCGTGTCGTCGAAACGCACCCTTATAAGTAGTTGAAATACAGAAACAATGTTGCTGCAAAGCAAGTCGCCTACAGGCACGCAACAATATCAGTATCGCAATATAAATGCTCTAAGTGAATCGTGAATTGTTATACACAATATAGTAATTATTTACAGAAATACATACTAACGTTATTTAAAAATGTACCTTTATTAATTTTTCCATAACAACAAAATCTGTTACTTGAAACTACTCTTGAAATATAAACAGGGTAGTAATAAGAACCAAAGACTATTTTAACGAGTATTGAGTCGTTTTATCTTAGTCCTAAGCCACTGCGCCATGCGTAGGAGACCTAGGTGGGTTGACACAAAGGTGAGTTGCAACAATGTCGATATCTCAGTAAGTATAAGCATTAGAAATTCGGCAATGGCGCATTTGGAGGTTCCGTGATACACCAACCAACACCTTGGTACACGCCAACGGCGTCCGACGAGCGGTTGTGTAGCCACGAAGATAGTGCTCAAAAATCGTACAAAAGTAAGTTTTCGTCTGTAATTTTGATGGTTTAAAGTACTTATTAGTGTTAGCTATTTTGTGACAAAATTGAGATCTTTATTTAGGTTAACTATCGCACTTTAAAATTGTAACTTCATTCTGTGCTTAGATTGTGATTTTCAAGGTTACTTTTCTGATCATGTTCAGAAAGTCGTAAATTATTTTACGGAGGTAAGTTGAAACAGCTTGTGTCAACTCACCTTGTTTGTTTCAACTGTCCTCGACAGTAAATTTATGATATACTATTTCAAGTGCTTAGCTTCTTAATCCCCGAAAAAATAAAGAGGGTGTTATAAGGTTAAAAGCATGCGTGTTTGTGAGATGGTTCTGATGGTTAATTAATTGAAAACAGTTCAGGCGTTTCCAAAATGAGTTTTTTTTATCTTAGTATTTTTTTGTTTCTGAATGGCTAATAAATATACTCGGAAAAGTAACAGAGGAGAAGCGAGTATTGAAATTTATAAACTAGCAGCAGATGAGGTTAAATTGATAGGAAAAAGCCTTCGAGATGCAGCTAAATGTTGCGACTTAAACTACTCATCTTTATATCGTTACATAAAAAAACAAAACAACCATAGCAAAGATGACCCAAAACCAGTAACTATGCGCAAGCTTTAGTATTTACAACAGAAGAAGTAAATATTCTGTGCGAGTATCTCCTCCTGTGTTCAACAGCTAACTATGATCTTAGCACTAAGGAAGTTAATAAAAAGTTCCCTTCTTCCTGGAACAGAGATGAAATGGCTGGAGAATTGTGGTTAAAACTATTTATAGAACGGCACCCAACCCTGTTTTATTATAATTTAAAATAAATTATAATATTATATTATTTTATTATAATTTTAAATAAGATGACGTCCTCAGTGATCTTCCTCATATTTTTCAAAATTTTAAAAATATTGGTCTTGAACCAAATAGCAATAAATGTGAAATATTTTTTTCCAATAATTTATCTACTTCTCATAGAGACACTTTAATTCAAAATTTTAATCATAATTGTCCAGGAATAAAAACTCTCAGTACGTAATCACTATACCTGCTAGGTGCCCCGTTGTTTTTCGATAGTATTAAACCTGTTTTAAAAACAAAATTTGATCAGTTTTTAAACCACGTTGATAAATTGTATAAATTAAACCCCCACATAGCTCTTACTATTTTAAAATATTGTATTCTTGTACCTAGATTTACATACTTACTCCGCTCGAGTCCAGTCTGGAAATGTTCGGATATTTTACAAGATATTGATAATAATCTTAAAATAGCTATTGAAAAAATTCTAAATTTAACTTTAAGTACTACAGCCTGGACTCAAGCTACTTTACCTATAAAATTTGGTGGCATTGGTGTGAGAAATCTTTCTAGCATTGCATTGCCTGCTTTCCTTGCTTCCGTAAATAGTGTCAGTGACTTATGTAACATAATTTTAAATAATAAAGCAGACCTATGCTTTGCTACGGAGGCAGGGCAGACATGGCAAACGCTCTTTCCTGGTGAAAATGTTCCACTGGAAGTTAACCAACAAAAACAGTGGGATATTCCATTGGTACAGGGCGTGCAGAAGGATTTGTTTCATAATCTCCAGAGTGACCTAGATAAGGCACGCCTTCTAGCTGTTTCGACTAAGGAATCTAGTCACTGGTTACACGCTTTACCATCAAGTAATCTCGGCACATTACTTGATGCGGAAAGCTTACGCATTGCCGTAGGAATCCGACTAGGAGCGGCGATTTGTCAACCCCATCGGTGTCCCTGTGGTAGCAGCGTCGACAAGTTTGGGCTCCACGGACTTTCATGTAAGAAAAGCGCTGGTAGATTTTCACGACACAGTTCTTTGAACGATGTCATCCGAAGGGCTCTTGTCTCTATAAATGTTCCCTCGGTTTTAGAGCCTTGTGGAATATTTAAAGTCAAACCTTGATCAAATTTATATGGGACCACATGTGAAGCACCAGCTTCAATAGCTTCAAGGAAGCTTCAAAGAATCATCGAAATCGGTTCACCTAGTAAAAAGTTATGAGACAACACACATAAAAAAATATACAGTCGAATTGAGTACCATCTCCTTTTTGAAGTCGGAAGAAAACAAAGACTGTAAGAACTGTGCCTTAGTATTACTTAGCTATTAGTGTTTTTTATCGATTGGTCTCTTATAAATACCTCAATTACTTTGTTATTTTCTCAAATAAAACATTTTTTCGTAAAAAAAAACTTTTTATTTAACTATAAACTAATTATTCAAATTTACGTTTCAACTCACCTCTGAAACTGTTTCAACTTACCTCGGTACTAGGAGAGTTGAAACACGGCGAATTGATGTGGATTTTCGGAAATATCTTTTAAACGGGCATATTTAATGTGTGCTATGTGCATGAATTTAATAGTGTACAGATCTAGGTATCTAATCATACAATTTTCACTTATATAGAATTATATAGTGCCAAGTTATGCATTGTAATGTAATTTTTGTGTCAACCCACCTAGGTCTCCCCTACATTTTGATTTTGAATCAAAGATAGATGTAGGTTTCTATAAATCACTTCACCTGTTTCTTTATGTATAGTGGAGAGAGTTTAAATATATAAATTGCACAAGAACAAACATTCAGAACCCAAAACAATTATTTGTAGACCATACAAAGCAATTATTTGTAGGCGATACAAACATTTGAGCCTGGTATGTGCGGAATTCAAACCTACGGCTCTCAGCGCAGCAACCCAATCCTGAGTCACTGCGCCACGGACCCGACATTAGTTTTACCACCAGGTGGACTTTGTGCTCTTTTTTCACCTGTTTTTCATAAAAAAATCTCCTACTTGTAGTTGAATCTAATAACTTTAATGACATACTTTTTTGTGTGTAATCGTAACTTTATTATATCAAAAAAAGTTGCAAATAATTTTAACTGTTTCCTTGTATCGCGTACAGATAAACTTTTAAAAACAGACAACAGTTAAAAAATCGAAAAGTTCATATAATATGATTCATGTGATAGCAAAACGGTTAAAAATAGCCACTTCTACTTTATTAAGTTACGCTTCAATACCAAGTAACGGGCTTGCGGCAGTTTACTTTTTTCAACTTAAATTGTCTCGATGGTTCCCACGTTAAACATTTTATTTTAGTTATTTTTCAGTTCTACTAATGAGAATAAGTTTCAGCTGTTTACAGACTTTGTATTTCTTTACGCTTTATATTTTACTATATATCAGGATTGTAGTGAAATAGCTTTTTTGTTCCTTTTCGTGGTAAAGAAATTCCTAGAATATAGCAATCACGCGGTTAGGCATGAGCACCGTACAGAACACCGTTCTGCCCTCGCTGCAGAAATGCAACGGCAGGGGTGCATGTTAATAACAGCCGAATGCCACCAGTGCAGAAATACTAAATTCTAAAGACCCTCAGTAGAGTAAGACCCTCATTTCCTTTCCTCTATCTCTGCATGTATAACATGGCCTCCCACACCCAGGTCTGCCAATTGGAGGCCTTGATAAGGTAAACGGCCACTTAAAAACACCATCCTTTTCAATCCCCCCATGACGGGTCTGGTCTGTGACTCCACCGTAGACTTTATTTCAAATACAATACAAATACAAATTCTTTATTTGCAAGAAACACAGTTGACAGGGTCTTAAGTTAAATCTAGTGTACATGTGTTTAGTCTGCTCGCAGACGTGCAAATATTTAGGTACATAATACAAAAAAAAACTATCTGTAAGTGGATCACATAAATCATTGAACTAATTTTTCCATTCTAAATATTCTTTTAGGCTATAGAAACAAATTTCCAATAACCATTTTGTTAAATTATTTTTAAAAGAGACTCCTTCTTTTTCTTTTTCTTAGGTAAAGTGTTATACAATAATATACTCATGTTATATACATTTCTCTTATACATATTTTTATGACAGGGAGGTTGATATATTAGGTCTGCATATTTACTTCTTAAACGCCTTGTTGTAGTATCTTGGCGGGTTTTAAAATACTTAGGGAATGATTTGACAAAAAGACAGGCTTCTTTGATATATAAACAAGGTAATGGAAGAATATTATATTTTTTTAAATAAGGTTTACAACTATCAAATACCAAATGTTGCTTAAGGCACGGATGCATCATTTTTGAACTAAAAGTGCTCTTTCTACCTCAACAGAGTTACCCCAAAGCAAAATCCCATAACTAAGCACTGGTGATACGTAGCCATGGTACGCGGTGAGGGCAGTCTCAACTGATATATTTTGCCTAACACTTTTTAAAGCAAAAGCGAATCGTTGAAGCTTTTTACAAACGATACCAATATGCTCCTTCCAGTTCAGATGTGTATCAATATTTACTCCTAAAAATTTATAGTTGTCTACTTCATCAATTTTGTTATTGTCGTATAGAATATTAAAGTGTTGTTTAGATGATCTGTATGACCTAAATTGCATAATCTTCATTTTTGTAGATTGACTCTTAAATCATGAGCCTCTAACCATTCTATGATATTTGTTAGTGCCGTATTTGCAAGCGAATCTAATGAATTATTACCATCACTTTTAACTATTATAGTAGTATCGTCTGCAAAAAGGATACATTCGTGTGAAGTGGCATTGGGAAGGTCATTAACATACAATAGAAATAATAAAGGACCGAGTATACTATCCTGTGGTACGCCTGTTTTTTTATACAATAATTGAGAACGATGAGTTTCTTTAATTAAAATGTTATTTTTTTGTATAATTTTTGTTATCTCTGTACCCTGTCTTCTACTTTTTAAATAACTTTGAAGCCATGCATACGCGTTCCCTCTAATTCCGTATGATTCTAGTTTATGAAGGAGTTTATCATGATTTACAAAGTCAAAGGCGCAACTCATGTCAAGTAACAGTGACAGTACCGGGGTATTATTATTTATACATTCAGTTACATATTTTATAAATTCAAAACAAGCAAGAGAAGTAGAACTACCTTTACGAAAGTTGTAACGTTGTAAAGGGTAGCGATAATGGCGCACCGTAATGACGACACTCTCCCATTGCACCATTTCATCTAGAGTGCGTTGCTACTCAACGCGCGACGACGTTTAATAGCTCATCTGACTTCTCCTTATATTTATTATAATATTTAAATAACAACCAATACAATAGTGCACCTGATGGTAAACGATTACTATGGCCAATCGTCACGTGCAACCAACTTTAAATAAAAAATGCCACAAACGCATTGTTAATCCTAGAGGACCCTAGAGGACTATAGTCTGCTCGGCCAGAAAAGATAAAAATGCAAGACTCATAACAAATTGCAGCCTGCTAGTTAATTTTGCTGATAAATAAAAGTTGGAACACCCACCTGACCTCGCACTTGACAATAGCTGCTAGCAGTTGAGTCTCGTACCAAAAAACTCTGTGCATGCGGTGATAAGCGAGTCGGTCACACATATTACGATACTAAAGCCGCAGTAGCTCTTGCGAGACGTTTTCAAAATATTTATCGCCGAACAGACTAGATGAGACTGATATAGAAATTAAATGTCTTAAAACCTGTATAATATAATCTGATCCTGAAATTAAATGACCAAGGAATACAGTAACTACTGCCACGTTGACTCTAAGCTCGTTTGTTACTTTAATGTTATAAGAATGTATTTACGGATTCCATCATGGGACTTTATACGATCTGTCTCTTTATCAAAGTTAACCATAATAATATAAAAATTACTCTTATAAATAAGATAAACTTAAAAACATGAATCGCCTTCATTATCACTCAGGTTGATTTAATAGCTCTGTATAAGTACTATTAATCGATTTTTTGAGCTAGGACTTGAAGTACTACACTAAATAAAGCAGCTGTCAGCTTAAAAGTGTGATAAATTAGTTTATAAAGTGATAAATTTTTCGATAAATTATATCCATAAAAACTGAAAACCAGACGGTTAGCATTTTACTTTGAAAATGCCCATTTAACAAATGCACATTTCCGTTATATTGTTGTGCCCATTTTACTACTTAAATATTGTTCATTTGTTGGTTTTTTACTGCCTCGTTAGCACAAATTCTAATTATGAGATCCTAGATTTCAATCTTGGATCGGTTATTCTATTAAGAAATTTTCATTAGCAGAGCTCGGAGTCAAGAAGTTGACTGTGTTTCACTCTTCTGCCGTGTAAAGCTCGTAAAAGTCAACATCGAAGGTCCTGCCCTTGACCTCTCTATCTGTAGTCGTATCATCACATCAAGCTAAGAGAGTGAAGGAGTAGAGAGTGCACCTGTGCTGGCGCAAAGACTAGTACACTATAATCCTGACCTGGCAGATGACTATACTCCGTTGCGTTTGGCCGTTGTCTCCGAAATTCGGTTTGGAGGGCTTATTATATTATTGATTTAGCAGTGATGACGAAGTTCCGTTGGTATAATTGAATTATAGTAATATTAGTAATTTTGTATTTTCGAGAAGAAAGACAAAAAATATAGGAGAGGATATATTATAGAAGATATAAAGTAACAGTTTTATTACGGATTTACACGGTAGCGCTACGTTGCAATGTATACTGGCTGCAGTTGAAGAATTCTCAATATTTGGATGGTCATGGGATGTCTAACATCAATCGCGTAGAAAAACTGAGTACACAAGTAGCAAGACACACCAAAAATAATCGCCATAACTTATTATAATTCACTTAACAAACTATTTTAAATAAACTTTAAAAAAATTACTTATTTTTATTTATAAATCTGTATTCTCAAATGAACTTACAACTCATATAATGGTAAGTGGCTCCTGCAAACCTTGAACACCTGCAGGGAACTTCAACGCTACAGATGCATCATGTGAAGTATCTAGTATTAGAAATATTATAACCTTTTTAATATGATAATTAAACAAAAAAAACATTGTTTATGATAATGCCATGAGACGGAACCGGTTTTTATAATTAGTTGTTTAATAATATATATGTATACTAGCTGGCCAGGCAGACGTTGTTCTGCCATTTTCGACAACCCTCCATATAAAAAATCCTTAAATTCGTAATAAAAAAATATTGAGTGTCACTTATCAGAATAAAAACTATCCTATCTCTCAAGTTGGATGAAACTGGTTAGGGTGTACAAAATTTCATTGAAATCAGTTCAGTAGTTAGAACTCCTAGCTCATCGCGGACAAACAACGTGACACCTAATTTTTATATATAAAGATTATAAATATTGTGAAACAGGTACAAGTGTTTATCCAAATCACAAAAATTAAGCTGCAGTGACAACAATTGCAAGTATAAATTATATGTTCAATATATAACTACCCTTACAAATTTTATTACTGTATTATTAAAACATGAAATGACTTAGTAATTGCTTTACACGGGGTGAAATTACACGCTAAAAATGTACCAAGGGAACTGTTTATATATGGAGCTCCATTGTTGTTATTTTATTCAATGACGCTTATTAAAATTTATTGTTTCATATCACAGTACTTCAAAAAAACCTAATATTATATATTAATGAAACAAATAGAAATAGTATTAAAACTGGCTAAGAAATGTTCTCATTTCTAGAACGTGAAATTATATATATATATATATATATATATGGTTTTTAAGCTTTCAATGTAAAATCTCCAGCACGAATGGGTCAGCTCAATTGGATAAAGATACGCTCGCACGGACAAACGTAAAATAGCGGCTTCTCTGTTTTACTACACGTGATTAGGGACGAGAACGGGAGGCCCATCTTACTAGTAACAAGGCATTCAAATTAGTCTTTAGGGGTTACAATGCATTTAAATTTAAATTCCTAACCCAAGACATTTTTCTACAAACAAAAATATTAATAGTATTTGTTTGTCTAAAATATGATTGGAGGAAATTTTCAAAGAATTCATTAAGTTCGCGATCCAAACCCTGGACTGATCATGTCGCGCTCACGACCACTAGACGAACGAGACAATCAAAATAATCAGCCACAAGAGACTATGGACATAGGCGCTTAACGCACCTGCATTTTGACTCTTAATCAAGAAAAGAATCCAGTCACTCTGACTCGTAGGGAAGATATTTACCATAGTTGCCACGCTTGGCAGTCGGGTCAACGGCAGATTTTTGTTATCAGAAAGATGCGACTGCCCTTTAATTGCCCTCTGTCGCTTCTTACGACGACCTCGGTATGACATTAGGGTATTGGATTATTTGACGCCCCCAATACAAGATGAATAATAATACATAATATGTAGTAATTCATATGTATAATAAATAGCTCATATGTAACAGATACTGATCTCCTAATATACTAGTCCGCTGGACTGGTTATACCCTACAATAGGTTTGTGCCGTTTTTAAGAGCCGCCATTAAGATTTGTGGCAGTTCCCAATTTGGTACAATTGCAAATGGCCGGTGTTTTACTCAAAACATCTAAAGTAACGTTTAGATACCCGCCGAGCACAGATGAGTAGGTACGAGTACGAGCATTTAAATGCCTCGTTCGGGTGTTCTCACTACTGGGCTCGAATATTCACTGTCGCTAAGATGTCGATTTTTGGCACGAGTAAAAGGAATGCGATGCTATGTATTCATATCAGTGTTTACATACTTACATTCGCTTGACCCGTGAACTTTTAAACTTTATTTTTCTTATAAAAAATAATAGTATTAAAAGTAACCACCTGCTGTGATTTTTTTTACAGTATAAGGATGACAAACAAGCACATAGTCCACCTGATGGTAAGTGGTTTCTGTAGCCTAAAGACATCTACATCTATCCACGTTTGCGAATCAAAATGCAGATGCGTTGTCACCCGTGAGGCTAAGATGGAATGCCTCGTTTCCAGTAAAAATGTAGGTAACGGTGGTAGAGCCGATAGGCGAGCAAGAAGACCAAGGCGACCCCTCCTATGCTATCCGTGATTTTCATCTTGAGACGGCGAAGCCGGCCTTGCTCTTTCTGACCGAGACGCAGGTGTCCTCTCTGGCTGATACTTCGTATCTCTCCTACCCGGGTTACAAATTGGAACACTCCTTTGTGCCTCGGGCTGGACTTTGCGTAAACGTCAGAGAGGATATCTGTTCTCGACGCCTCGGCAGTCTTGAAGGTGACGACCATCCGCGCATCTACGGGTGCCTCTATAGGTCCTATAGCAGTAATGCCGAAACAGACTAGACGAGACAGACTCATCGACCACGTCCAAATGGCTACAAATTCCAAATTACAAATCCCATCCACAGAAATCATGATACTTGGCGATTTCAACGCCCATCATATCAAATGGCACGGTTCACGTTTAACTGATCATGTGGGGAGATCTGTTTATGACTTTGCCTTGGCATATGGTCTGACACAACTGGTTACTTCGCCTACGCGGATTCCACATATGGAGGATCATTTACACCTTCTCTGTTTGACCTTCTGCTGACCTCTCATTCGGACGGATATCAGGATTTCGTCGATGCCCCTCTCAGCTCCACGGACCATTGTCTGATCTGGTATGGTGCCACTCACGCTCCTCTCGCGGTTGCGTTCTGCTAGTTGCCGCTGTGTTTGGCATAATAGGGCGGCGGATTGGAACGGAATGCGGTCTTTCTTTGCATCCAACCCATGGGGGCGGGTTTGCTTCTCGCCGAATGATCCCAACTTTGTTGCTAATTTTGTCATTGATGTGGTACTTCACGGAATGGAAATTTTGATTTCATCATCTGTGGTGCCTATCAGAGGCAAACCTTGGCCATGGCTTGGACACTCCTGTAAAATTGCATTACCTGGTGTGATGAAATTTTATAGAAATGACATTTGCTGCTGTATATCACTCCTGTATGAGTGCTACTGGGCCTGGGGTGACGAATCAACGTCTCTGGATGCATATACAAGCGTTCTTAAAAAGAAGTATAACTTCGCCTTCAGGTCCTTCAAAAAAGTTATTGCCAAGGCAAAGCCAGAGCACATTGGCAAAATTATCGAGTTTTGATTAGTGATTAACAATTTTGATTAGTGATCGCCAGTACGGTTTCCTTCGGTTGTTAACCTAACACATAGATGGGCGCAGGCGATCGAGTCCTAAGGGGAAGGCATGGGCCGTTAGTTTTGACAATGCGAAGGCCTTCGATCGGGTTTGGCACAAAGCGCTTCTTTTGGAGCTCCCTTTCTATGGGCTTCCCGAGAAATTGTGCAATTGGATCACCAGCTTTCTTGCAGATCAGAGCATCAAGGTCGTTGTAGATGGTGCATGCTCCGACTACAAGTCTATTAACGCTGGTGATCCACAAGGCTGCATGTTATCACCAACGCTGTTTTTTCTTCATATTAATGATATGTTGCAAAGCGGTAGCATTCATTTGTATGCGAATTACGGCACTGGTGACGCTCTATACACCAGCCGTGCCAATATTTCTCGGCAAAATGTTATCGTCTGTCTTCGTTTGCGTTAGTGTTTGTACATGGTGTGTGTACACCTTTTTTGGACTTGCTGCGTTCGGAATCCCGAATTGAAATTCCGAAACGGAATCCCGAATCGAAATTCCAGTATGTATGTGGCCAGCCTTAGAAATTAACTTACCATCCAAACATTTATTTATTTAATTACCTTAGTTAACAAAATTATAAATTTTGTCCGATTTTTAAACTATTTGCAACACAATGTAATATTACGTATTTCTATTTGTCTTTAGCAAACCTTATGTTAATATCGATGTAGATGATAGCATTATTTACAAACCTTTGTGGTTTTTAGATGATATTTTAGTAATATTTTTGTATTCAACTTTGAAGCTGGGCTGCAATACGTGTATTGCAGGGTGTAGTGCAACTTGTATTGATAATATGTTTACAGGTGTTGTACCAATCAACAAATCAATAATTTAAAAACTTAGTTCAGATCACTGTGGACAACTGGGTTTGTTACCTTATATGCACAAAAAGCAGGTAATTGGAAAATTGTGTTTATTCCTTTTAATGCAAAACGTCTGAAGAGATTTAGATGTAATATGGTAAAAATCCTTCCATCGCTTTCTTATAAGAACAATGCAGACTATTTATATGGAGAATTTTTTGCCCTTATAAACAATGAATTTAATAAAACATTTACTTCTAAAACACTCTCCGGAAACAGTCGCAAGGCATTTAATGAGTGGGCGACAGTAGGAATTCATAAAAGCAGATGAAGGTTATATGACCTTTACGATGAAAGATCATATAATTTTTCCGATGCTTTTAAATAATATGTAAAAAATTATTCTAAAATGTTTTAAAGAGTTTGCTCCACAGCCAAATCATTACATATTAGTAACAAAATTAAGACGGCTAAGAATAAAATTAAAATGAAGTGGAGTATAGTTAACAGCGAAACCGGTAAAGAGAAACCTCGTAACTCAAATTATCAATTAAAAGTTAACAATGAATTGACTAAATCAAATCAAGAAGTCGCAGTGGTGTTTGAGAAATATTACACTGATATTCCTATCTTGACAACAGAGTCATTGAATACTTCTCTGAATGTTACTGTTAACTGAATGTTAATACCTGTTTAAAAGAATTTAGATTTGAAAAAATATTACCGCATAATATTGTAAAATACTTCAAAACCACTGATGTAAAGAAAACCGCAGATTTATGGGGGGTTTCCGTTACAATTATTGCGTCCATATTAGATTTAATTGCACCTCATCTTGCTATTATTTTTAATACATGTATCGATTCTGGTGTGTTTCTTAATTTAATGAAGTATAGGAAAGTAATACCTTTATTTAAATCTAGTAGTACATTGGGCCCCGCTAATTATAGACCTATTTCTGCACTACCAACTCTCAGTAAAATTTTTGAAAAAATTATTTTGGTTCAATTGTTAATTTTTTTAATACAAATAAATTACTTCATAAAAACCAATTTGGTTTCACAAGGGGTCGCTCGACGTCTGACGCCGGTGTTAAACTTATGAGATATATTTTTAATGCCCGGGAGAATACACAATATATCTTACGTATTTTCTGTGACGTTTAAAGGCTTTCGATTGTGTTCATCATGAGACATTAATCAGGAAACTACAACATTACGGTGTAAAAAACTTGGTGCTTAGACTTATTACTTCATATTTAAGTAACAGAACTCAAAAAGTCGTGATCAATGGTAAAGGTTCCTCTGGATCGGTAGTATCAATGGGTGTTTTTCGGGGCTTGATTCTTAGCCCATTCTGTTCTTAATCTATATTAGTGACTTACCTTATCCTGTAGGGGACAATCACGATATAGTATTATTTGCAGACGATACCTCTTTAATTTTCAAACTCAAACGACAATCAATTAATTATGACGATGTAAATAATGCTCTATCGAAATTAGTACATTGGTTTAACGCCAACAATTTGCTCTTAAACGGCAATAAGACAAAATGTATTAAATTTACAATACCCAATGTAAAACATTCGAAAACCAATGTGCTCTTAAACGGGGAGGAGTTATGGATACCACTGTTTTTCTTGGTATTACTATTGATGCGAAACTTCAATGGGGCCCCCATATATCTAAATTAACAAGCAGATTTAGTTCTGCAGCATATGCTGTAAGAAAGATTAGAAGTCGCACAGATGTTGAGACAGCTAGATTAGTGTATTTTAGTTACTTTCATAGCATAATTTCTTATGGAATTTCGCTACGGGGTAATGCGACTGATATTGAAGCTATATTTGTTTTGCAAAAGAGAGCCGTACCGGCGATTTATAACCTGAATTGTAAAGAGTCATTCAGAGTAAAATTTAAAGAAATAAACTTATTAACTTTGACATCGCAATTTATTTAAGAAAATATAATGTATGTACATAAAAATATAAATAGCTTTAATAAGAATAAGACTATTCATACCTTTAACACTAGGAACAAACATAAGCCTGTTAATGGCAGTTACTAGACTCCACATAATTAATAATTCATTTATGGGGGAATGTATATGCTTTTACAACAAAATCCCAGAACATTTCATCATTCATCAGTTTGTCAATAAACAAGTTTAAAAGTTTTATTAAAGAAAAACTGTACAAAAAGGGTTATTATAATATCAAGGAATACATGAATGAAAATAACCCCTGGGAATAAGGGGATCGCCATAATGCTGGTTCTATGAAAATTCATTTAAAACAAAATTATTGTTAAGTGAAATGTTAATATTATTCGGGGAGTAGGACTATATGATAATTAAGTTTCTAGTTTTAGTTTTTTTTTTATTATTATAGTTTTGAATATTGTATGTAATAAAAATCTTTGTAATTAATTTAATAAAAAAGCAATGAGAAGAGGCCTTTGCCTAGATTGACTTTAGTATAATATACGGGAAGGAAAAATTTATACTTTTTGGAATATTTGTGTTGCCACATGTTATATACATACCAACGCTAAAGCACTGCCGTACTCGTACTCGATGGAACACTTATGCAATAAGATATAAGAGAACCGGACCCAAAACTATATGTGGTTTTTTTTCAGGAATGGCTACAGCCAGGATTCGACCTAGAACCTGTAGCGTAGAGGCCAGCTACATTAATAAATAGGGCACACTATCTCATATTTAATTTAAGACAAGAACTATCTTAGGCATAACTTAAAAAAAATTCTACGAACTATAATAACCCTGGTGGTCGTTACAACTTTCACGTCAAACTTATGTAAAATTGTCAAATAAAAAGGTAAAAAGGAAAAATAAAATAGTTTTCAAAACAAATACAAAAAAGAAAACATATGTTAGCATTAATATCCCTGTATCTTTTACCTCAATAAAACGATCGCAATTTGTCGTCCATAAACTGTTACCACTTTAAGTTCGTACATTAGCTAGAGCTGTCCGTACAGTTATTGCTGGCATCAAAAATATTGCTTGCGCGGAATTGTTGATCAATTTCTAAATTATGTTTTCTTTTCTGTTGATTTAAAAGTGTAGTCAATAGTCACATTTTATGTTATAAATGGAAAACTACGGAATATATTATGTATTAAATTATATATTTTTCTTTATTATTATTTTTTCGCTCTAATTTATTTTGACAAATTTCAAAACTTTTACGGTTTCGCCGTCAAACTGGTTACTGCACCCCATGGATACTTATAACTTCTCTTAGTTAGTTCAAATAAAGCGTTGAAAACTCTAAAACTAAGATGGAATGCTCTATATCTTTAAGACCTAAATGTATAACTTTTATAAGAAGCCTTAGACGCCATGAACTACACCGCAATTGAGATGCTTTTTTTCATTATGTAACCTAAAATACGACACCAAATATATACAATACAAATACAAATTTTACTGATAAATAAATACTATGCAACGAAACCAAACAACAAATCTAAGTTAATCATTATTCCCACCAGGAGTACACATTCACACTATGGAATGCAGCAGTGGATGCACCGCTGTTTAGCGGCAGAAAATATAATAAATACATTAAATGTCATTATATTTTTTTCTACACCGTGTTACGCTCAATGTTCATGGTTCAAGGTCACTGACAATAAGCATTTACTTTTCCTTTAATCTTATTGTGCGCTGCTTTTCATCCAGGTATATAAATGCCATTGCGTGACATGAAATAAAAAAGTAAAAGTGGAATAAAGTAATTAATATATAACATTACGCAAATTTACGTTTTTTACCCTCACTGTTCTATTAAAGTGTTTAAAGTTAAAGTCCAAGTAGTTATCATCTTCTTTATATATAAAAATTACGTGTCACGTTGTTTGTCCGTGATGGACTCCTAAACTACTGAACTGATTCCAATTAAATTTTGCACACTGTGTGTATTTTGGTCCAACTTGAGAGATAGGATAGTTTTTATCACGCTAATGACCCTCAAAATAGTTTATTACGAATTTAAAGATTTTTTATATGAAGGGTCGTCGAAAAGGGCAGAACAACGTCTGCCTGGCGAGCTAGTTATACATAAAAACAAGTAAGAAAAAAAAAACACAAACTTAAAAAGTTGAAGGTATCCTATTCTTTTGCCCGATCAATTAAGGGAATGAGTTTCCATGATTATTTTCTGTCTCTCGTTTCTTCCATAGCGGTGTTGTGTATGTGTCCGCCAACGTTATCAGCTTGTTGTTGCGAATAGGTCATTTTTTTCGTATGATGGCTACGAAGCCATTAGTTTGGTACTCCGTATATACCTTGAAGATATGAGTACTGGACGCGTAGGGAATCCAGCTATTTTATGTTGTATCTTAACCACAAATTATTAAATTATAATTCCGTGATCAAAAGCTAGTGGTGCTAATGTTTTTATCATTAACGCAACGAAACCAATCACTTAAACAACGTTAAAACAGTACATTTTTTTAATAGGATAACTTTTCTAGTTGATGCATTGTTGGAAGAAAGATTAAGTTAAACCGTGAACAACCTATTCATTCATTCATTCATTACAGCCTATAAAAGCCCAGTGCTGAACATAAGCCTCTCCCATAGATTGCCTCAAAGGGGGATTTTTTTATAATTTTGAGTTGTACTCAGGATGATACTGCTACCCATCTCCTTTTCCTGTTTCTCTCTGTCGCCTTTTACGACACCCACGGAATATCGGGTAGTAGATATTCTTACACTGCCACTACATGGTCAGCAACCTATTATGCCACAAACGTATTAACGCTCTGTAAAAGATAAAATCTTTAATCTTGAATTTTATTAGGCACGTATTCACTAAGATATTAAGTTTTGTTTTGTAACTGGTTGCTCAATTTTTAACCATGGCTAAATTAAGAGTGATATTTTCTTGTTTATCACTTACTATGTTAATTTTACTAATTAAACCTGCATATGTACTTACTATACTATATATGTACTTATAGAGCCGTGGTAGCTCAGATGGTTAGCGCTCGCTGTAATCTTCACAGTAAACGAGCAACCTGGGTTCGATCCCCGCCGGCACCAATGAAATTGTTAATTGCAGTTTTAAGTGCTGATTTACTTACCACGTGCTCGGCGGTGAAGGAAAACATCGTGAGGATACCTGCATGTCTGAGAAATAAGATAAAAAAATATTTCAAAGACATGTGAAGTTCGCCAACACGCATTGGGGCAGCGCGGCGGACATTTCCTTGCCCTAGAACTCTCTCAGAAATGAGAGGAGGCCTGTGCCCAGCAGTGGGACGTAAATAGGCTGCAACTTTAATTTTAACTTTTATGTACTTTGAGGTCTACTTCATTCGAGTGTCGTATAAATATATAAATAAATGGTCTTCTGGTATTTTCTTTTTTCAAAAAATTACGTAAAATGCAAGAAAACATCGCAGAATTAAATTAATGTTATATATTCTTATATAATTGTTGCTATTACTGATAACAAAAATCAGTCAATTAATAAGTGCAGAGTGATGATATCATACTTGATACTTGATGATATTAATTATATTATAATGTTAAAATATGACATGAGAAATCACTCGATGTTTTAGAAATAAATAAACTTATTTTGTTCTGTAGTTATGTTATATCACTTTTTTCTAAAGGTTTTTCAATTATATTTATAATACAATAATGCCTAGCGAACTGCAAGCCCTAAGTGCTCTTGTATTACAATTCATAGCTCTGTAACAAGGGCGCTCGTTTAAATAACTTACTGCGTCCATATGCTATTTTCAATCATGTTTAAAGTATACGCGAGTTTCAATTTTAGTTTGCATTTTTATTCAAATTGCTAATGAGTTAATCAATGATAATTGAAGATCCTTAAATTTCTGTTATCTTTATTTAATTTTATTGTCAGCCTATACACAAAAAGCGTATTTCAATATGTTTGGTTTAGAGTCTTGTGATTTAATTAAATTTTTTAAATAATCTTATATTAAATAACTTACATGATGCTCTCGAGTGGTCACTGTCAACTGTTTGAACAATCGTTTTAATTGCATGAGCAATTATTTCATAATGCCCATAACCGATTTGAAATAAAATATCTTTATTTCCAACGTAAGAAAGGTAAATTTCATTTCTCAAGTGTCATTAATTTAATCAATCCTGTTTACAAATGAAATACCCATGACAGAACTGAAAAGCTGTATAAATAATCTGAAGAGAATCCCCCTTCGTGTCATATTCTAAACAATTAAACGCAATTTTACAGTTCATCATTATCATCATTACAGCCCTTCACAAGTCCACTGCTGAACATAGGCCTCAAGGAATGCCATAAAGCACGGTCCTGAGCCACCTGCATCCATCAACTTCCTGCATGTCTTACCAGGTCGTCACTCCATCTCATGCGCCTACCGGTACGAGCCTGCCACTCAAGAACCTTTCGTCCCCATTGGTTGTCAGTTCTTCGAGCTATATGGCCAGCCCACTGCCACTTCAGCTTACTAATCCGTAAGCCCTCTCCATAGCTCGCTGAGCGACCTTGAGCTTCCTCATACGGCCAGCAGTGAAGGACCACGTCTCAGATCCGTAAGTCATCACTGGCAACACGCACTGGTTGTACAATTTCGTTTTAAGGTTTTGAGGTATGTCTGACGAGAAGATGTGTAGTAGTTTCCCGAACGCTGCCCAGCCGAGTTGAATCAGTCGATTGCGAATTGCTGAATAGATTAAAATATAATAATAATAAAACTAAGTCGTTATTTAACGTGTACCCTGCAGAGATTCCCCAATAACAAAGATGAAGAATTCCACAAAACTGTTTAAAATTTATATCAATTAAAAATAATTGTTATTTTTGGAACTGAGTGTTGAGAACACATTTTATAAATATCTTTTTATTTTTGTATTACGTAAAATATCAACAAAATCACTACCCCGTAGACCAGACGCCCAGGCCCACTACCCAGGCCAGAGCCCGCCGAGACAACTTTAAAGCTGGAGTTACATTATTTTTTCTGAAATTCTCCCCTCTTTATTACTAATTCGCTCAAAACACGTATACATTATATACAAAGTAAAGGAGAAAATTAAGACTATAACTAAAGGAATAGTTAATGCCCAATAGTAGATTGTTTATGGGCTGGCAAAGAAATAATATCAATCGTATTCTTTGTAAATTTACAATACAACATTCTCATTTCTTTACATATTAAACTAAATAATTTTAATCCGATCATAAAGCTAATTTATAAAATAATATCAAAGTAAATTATTAGAATTACTCTTTTTCTCTACACAAATATATGTACCAATCTCGTATATCATCATCTCTGAACTGATTTTTACTTGGGAGACAACTAATGACAAACTTGAGAAGTAGGGAGTTATTTACCGTACAAAAAATCTATGGTACGCAAGATGGCCGCAAGTGTCGGCGCAGTCCCAGAACCCATCTGAGAGGTAGATAATAGAAATTCCAGTCATGAAGAATTAATATTAACAAAATAATACTCGATAAACAATTCCTGTTCTTACACAAATATTAATTGAGACAGTCAGTCTGACCACTAAATTACGTAGTCATCAGTTAGGTACGAGAACATGTCACAGCCATTCTGTTTAATCAGCCTGTTAAGTGAATAGCTGGATGTTAGTTAAACGTAAACATTCAACCATGAGGAAAATATCTTTTTATAGTATAGTGTAGTATTCTGTTTTGAATAACTTGAATTACATACAATTATATTTTCTGTTTCATATTGATTGGCAGAATTTATTTTCATGATTTATTTCTTTTTTAAAAGGTTACCCTCACTCTAAGAATTTCCCCTTTATCGCGGAGGCAGTTCACAAACATAAATTGTACTAGGAAACATCCAGACCCGCAACAGTTATTTGTAGGACATTTTTTTTATAGTAATAGGGTGGCAAACGATCACACAGTCCACCTGATGGTAGGTGGTTGCTGTGGCCTATTAACATCTACATTTATCCTCATTTGCGAATCAAAATGCAGATGCGTTGTCACCCGTGAGGGCTAAGTTGGAATGCCTCTTTTCCAGTAAAAAGGGTCTGCGGTTCTTTACACTCACCATACGAAACACAGCAGTGTTAAACTACTATTTTACGCTGGTATTCTGTGAGAGCGTGGTCCTTCCCCGGTCGAGCCGACCCATTCGTGCTACAACTATACTACTAATATAGCTGCAGCATGGCTCTACCACGTATAAAATACATACAAATACTCGTTCCATTCGGGTTTAGAACCCGCAACCCTCAGCCCAGCAACAGAAGCTATATATTACTAGTACGATTAAAGGAGCGGTGGTAATACAAGGGCTTACCCAAGGGAAGCAGTGTAGGGCATGTGCCCTCTCCAGAACCTTCCATATCTGAAGGTAAAAAATACGACCATGCATAGGCAGACAAAAAGCTATAGAAAGAATTAAATAGAGCGAAAGTAACCGTTGAAAATTTATTATATCTGATTGCTGTTTATTATTTAAATAGTCATAAACTAGCATTGCTAATTGATAAAATTAATCAAGTCCCGCCATCTTCACGAAAAACAACCAACAAAACTCCTTTGTCACACACAGACACAGAGTTAACGAATTGCAAATATCAGGGCAATGGGTTGAACTGAATGCCAAGAAAAGAAACTAATTTTGATATTCCAGTATAGATTCAGAGTATTCTAGTATTGCATACGTACTTGAATTCATTGCCAATAAAACAGTTTTTCAAATAATTAAATTAAGCAATTCAATTTATAAATTATTGTGCTATTGAGAGAGTAGATAATATAAAATATCTTGGGAGTAATTAGTGATAACAAATTCAGTTTTCAAATCCACATAGACATGTTAACAACTAGAATAAGAAAGTAAATATACCTTTTTAAAAACGTTAGGTACATAGCTGACTTAAAAATCATCAAAATAGTTTACTTTTCCTTATGTCAATCGATTATCACATACTGCATAACGTCCTGGGGTGGTTCTGAAAGGACAAAAATAATAAAACTGAAAAAAGTACAGAGAGCTATACTAAAAGTATCCGCCTCACTTCCCTCTCTTTACTCTACTGTAGTATTATACAAGCGTTGGAAATTCCTATCTGTCAGGCAGCTCTTTATTCTACAATGTATCATTAAAAAACACTCACTCTTACAATATAATTCACAACTGATAAAAGATAAGTGCAGAAATGATCTAGTCTGTTACTACAACACGCATTACACCAAATTTTCACATAAGTTCTTTATCTTTCTTGGTAATTATCTATATAATAAAACAAACGCTAGAATTGGTATATATCCACTTAATAGAAATACTTGCAAATTAAAAGTAACCCAATGGTTGTTAAGTCTGGACTATGAGACCACTGAAAACCTTCTTATTTCATATGCATAACTATAATACTGGATAGATCATACATACATACACACACTCACACACACACACACACACACACACACACACACACACACACACACACACACACACACACACACACACACATCACATCACATCACACACACAAACACACACATCACACACACACACACACACATCACACACACACACACATCACATCACAAAAGTAACTAATAATACAATTCATGTCTCCCATTTGTTAATCATACAAATAGCATGTTAAGTTATGATGATAGTATCCTGAGGGTGAGACCCTGGTTATCCGTAACACAGACTTCCGCCTAGTACAGACACCAGACTCTAAGCCCATAGTTTACATTGTTTTTAATCTACTTTGTAAACTTAAATTGTGAGAGTAAATATATAAAATAATTCATGTTTAATATTTCTCTTTTAACGTTTTTTGGTAACATAATTTTTTCTTAATTTTAATATTATAAGATCCTCCTGATCATTTCTAATATAAGCTATATTATTATTTAAATAACTTAATATTATTAAATTATAGTTGAAATTTCAATAATAATAAGATGGTGTAAGAATATCCACTAACATATCACATCGTCCCGTCGGTGCCGTAAGAGACGAAAGAGGTTAACAAAGCAGGAGTTTAGCAGCAGCGTCGTCTTTTTAATATCAACTAAAAAAAATAACTGCGGTTGCCAACTCGCCTGCCAAGTATGGCAACTGTGCCAAACATATGAAGCAACCTATAGAGGAGGCCTTTGTTCAGTAGTGTAATTTTGATAAACTATAACGGTAACGATAACAGTCTAAGCTACAAAAACCAACGGTATAGCTAGATTTTGGATGCAATATCGACCAGTCACCAGAATGTTTTAATAGTCCTTGGGGTAATACGGCAGCTTCGGCATGATGAGGCAACTCTCGGTATGCCGATTCTGAATGTTTGCTTCCTAAGATTATTGACTCAAATATCTATTATTAAATATATATGTTTCTCTCTTTTTCAGCAATAATTGCTTTGAGCACTAGATCCCAATCTACCATTTTGAATACGCTCATACAATTAGCTTATTAGCTTGCAATATTACAACTGTATCGAAAAGTGCTTGCTCGGTGCGAGCATATATTTACGACGGTATGCGGGCATGCCTAAATACATCGCGGCATTGTCGTTAGTGCCGAAGGATCACTTGCCTTTCCGTTCTGCTAGTGATCGCTGGGCCTTATTACCCTAAAATATTATCCCAGAGATGCGAAAGTTTATTTACCATGGTGAGGATCGGATTCAAATTGCTTGTGTATTATGAAGTTTCAGGCGAGCTTATCAGGTGGTAGAATTCTTTTCCATCCTAAGAATCTGTGTGAGTGGGTACCACCCTCCCACCTGTTCTGTCTCTTGGGATCCGAAAAATCCTCGCATATGCCAGAATTGAAATATCTAGACTAATTAAAGTCAGAGACACTTCTGGAACTAAAATTCCCACAATAAGTAGGTTTTAGTTAGAGCTCTCTTCCACTCTCCGGCCCATAATTTATTTCTATGCAAAAAAATTATGTCGATTGTCCCGTTACGGCGTGGAAAAAGGACAATCAATTCAATCGCATTTATAAAAGTAGAGATAAAGTACACTACGTGAATTTTGTTAAAAAATCTATTTCCGTAAGAATATTGCAATTTTTAAAAATTTATTTACTACTAGCTGTTCCCCGCGACTCCGTCCGCGTGTAATTTAATACGGTTGGATTTCAGGGTTTTGATTTCTTTGCGCGAAACCGTAATTGATTTTCTAAAATAAAAGTAACTTAAGTTACTCCTTATAACATTAGCTATCTAGCAGTAAAAGTGCCGTCAACATGAGTCAAGCCGTTCCGGAGATCAGCTGGAACAAACAGTCTACCTGCCTGACTGACAGGCAGGTAGACAGACAAAAAAAATTAAATTGTTTTTTTGTTATAAGTACTGTATATTCTTTCATATTATGTATTTAGTAAACCGACACTTAAATTGTATTTATTTGAATCGATTTAATAAATAAATGAGTTTGTGAACACGCAGTAGGGCAAAGCGATGAATTCTTAACAGTTCCAAAAATAAATTACATATAACCGTCTTAGGCATATGAAAATGTCTGTGCCCAGCTGTGAGACCAATAAAAGCTGTTAGGTTACTTTTTAATTGAAGAAGAATATTTATTAAATATGTATTAAATATGAATATATTTATTAAGTTATTCCGTATTGTTTTTGGATACATACATACATATATATATATATATATATATATATATATATATATATATATATACGATAGAACATTATTATACATAATTTAATTACGATTTATGATATAAGATTATAAATGCACTTGATGACTCAACGCTACCATTGAACAAATTCGTACCTATACTTCGTACTCGTACTTCAGAATATTGATCATAACTTTTGATAGAATAAACCGATTTTAATAAAACAAAGACTAAATTTAACACAAAGATATGCTTTATGATAATGTTAACGATTTTGTTAAAATAAATCTGTATTTTATACGTGATACGTTGACAAACAAACAGACAGACGGACAGACAGACGGACACTTCTAAAAATGATAGAAATGTATTTCATTACTTATTTTTAGTCCCTCTTAATAACTTCTGTTACAAAAATATGAAATGTACAGACATCTGCAATTTAGATTTTTATTATATGTATAGATAACTATTTATTTAAGTACAAAATTACCAATTAACACTACGTCAACATTATGGAAACTTATGTTGGTTGTTGTTTTATTAATCTAGCTCATAGCAATCGCTTGCACAGATTACACTTTGTGTAGCAGTGATTACGTCAACAACGTAAAAACTGATCATTGTTTTCGTTCCAATTTCCTAGTTCAATTCGGCCGTAGTATAGCAACAGGACAGAATAAACCATTTAGATTTTTCGTTTTTTTTTCTTTCGAATAGCGAAACAAAGCTATAAAACTTGGTTAAAAACTAAAGTTTAGATTTAAAGGAACGATAAAAAATATATCTAACATTTTCCGCTCTTACATTTTTGAAAATTAAATATATCCTCTTCTTATTCATTTATATTCAGCCTCTAACAGTCCACTGCTGGACATGTGCGACCTCTATTGTGTGAAGGGTGGTCGCATCACCAGATATCTCGCATCTTTACGCTAATTGCTGTCACTGGTCCTGACATTTTACATTTGGCAAATACTGGATGGCTCCGTGATACAGTGGCTTAGCACTGAGTTGCAGCGCTAATGGTCTGGGGTTCAAATCCCGCACGGAACAAGTATTTGCATGGCATACAAATAACTGTACCGGATCTGGAAGTTGTACGTCATCGTTGGAGCCACACGCAAGTGTGAGTAACGATCCAAGAGCGATTTTTACCCGACACTATTCCGAAAATATCCCGGACGTCAGTCTGAGCGAGATTAGAATGGCTCTCCAGCATCTTAAAAACGGCAAGGCCCCAGGCGAGAATGGAATTACAGCGGAGCTTCTGAAAGCAGGTGGAAAACCGGTACTGGAAGTCCTTTAGAAGCTCTTTAATTCCGTCCTCAATGGTGGCATTACGCCGGAGGCGTGGAGCAGAAGTGCGGTGGTCTTGTTCTTCAAGAAAGGTGACAATGCTCTCTTGCAGAACTACAGACTGATTTCCCTTCTGAGCCGCGTCTACGTGCTGTTTTCGAGAGTCATTACGAATCGTCTCGCACGCAGACTTGAAGACTTCTAGTCTCCCGAACAAGCCGGTTTCCGAAAGGGCTTTAGCACCATGGACCACATACATACCCTTCGGCAAGTTGTACAGAAGTCCGAGGAGTACAATTTGCCACTATGCCTGGCGTATGTGGACTATGAGAAAGCCGTTGATTCCGTCGAAATTTGGGCGGTGCTGCAGTCCTTTCACCGGTGCCAAGTTGACTGTCAGTATATCGAAGTGCTGAAGTGTTTGTACAGTAAAGCTACGATAGCTATCCGAGTACAGAACCAGAGTACGAAACCTATCCAATTGCAGAGGTGTAAGACATGGTGATGTCATATCCCCGAAACTCTTCACCGCTGCATTGGAAGACGTTTTTAAGCTTCTGAACTGGAAAGGATACGGTATTAACATCAATGGCGAGTTTATCACTCACCTTCGATTTGCCGACGATATAGTCCTTATGGCAGAATCGCTGGAGGACCTAAGCACTACGATCAATGACCTCAATAGTGTCTCCCAACGGATAGGTCTTAAGATGAACATGGACAAAACAAAGATTATGTTTAATGTCTATATCACACCTATGCCGGTAGTTGTTGGGAGCACTAAGCTCGAATTTGTTGACGAGCATGTTTGTTTACCTGGGATAAATAGTCTGACAAGGTAAGTCCAACTTCGACTGAGAGGTCAACCGACGGATGCAACTCGGCTGGGCAGCGTTCGGGAAGCTACGACACATCTTCTCGTCAGACATACCTGAAAACCTTAAAACGAAATTGTACAACCAGTGTGTGTTGCAAGTGATGACTTACGGATCTGAGACGTGGTCCTTAACTGCTGGCCGTATGAGGAAGCTCAAGGTCGCTCAGCGAGCTATGGAGAGGGCTATGCTCGGGATTTCTCTGCGTGATAAACTTAGGTATGAGGATATCCGCAGTAGAGTAAGAGTAACTGACATAGCCCAACGGATTAGTAAGCTGAAGTGGCAGAGGGCCGGCCGTATAGCTCGAAGAACCGACAACCGATGGGGAAAAAGGTTCTCGAGTGGCAGCCTCGTACCGGTAGGCGAAGTGTAGGGCGACCCCCCCACGAGATGGAGTGACGACCTGGTAAGACATGCATGGAAGTCGATGGATGCAGATGGCTCAGGACCGTGCTTTGTGGCTTCCTTAGGGGAGGCCTATGTTCAGCAGTGGACTTGTGAAAGGCTGTAATGATGACGATGATGATGATCTTTCTAAAAGTTTAAATATAGATCGTTTAATAGATAGCGTGATTGTCTTAGTTAGGACCCTTATTTACGTTGTGTTTGCATAGTAACTTAGTTTTTTTAGGTATCCCTTGGAAGAATGGATATGCAGCAGAGCAGTCGAAAGCTATTGGTAGTGCTTTATAAGCTAAAGAACCCCGTTCACGAAGACAGGGCTCAAAAAAAAGTTAAGAACATTAAATCATCCGTATTCCACTTATATCAAGTTCACAACAGTTAATTCCTTATTAATTAATCCCTTATCGCTTGGAAAAGGCTCACAATATTAATATAAAATAACAGATACAAGGGAATTGCTCTCCTACATTAAAAAAAATGGGGGAGGCACACGGCTCCACACGCCGTTTGCGGTGAACGCCATCCAACCAACGTGCTCCTCCCGCAGGGGACGTTAAGTTTGGAACTGGACCATAGTCCACAGCAAAATAACTGGCGTACCAGTAAAAGAGGTTTTGGTCCTTTGTTAGTGCGTAAACACAAACATCGACCGAAGTCGCGCATCTCAATGCGTGTAAACACTATACAGAATACGATCGAATCCAGCCACAGTGAATGTACGTCACACGGATTAGGCAACAATAGGCAAACTGGCCATAAAAAGTCCTTCGTGAGTGCCACCTCCTGCCAGAGCGCCGTTTCGGCACTGTCACTGACATTGAGTATAAGCATTTTCTATCATGTTTGTCTCACCCACCAACAAGTTTCCTTCAATTATTCAAAGGTGGAAAATATACTGAGAAATATTATTATGTTGTAATATAAAACATCATGGAGGTCAGACAGTCTGCAGCCCCGTAATGAAGAGACCCGATTTGGGTAAAGCTACTTAGATTGTTAGTCAAACCAAAACGCAGAGAGTGCTATTGAAAATAGCGACCCGCCAAACAACATTCGCAAAGACACAATGCTGGAGAACGCAGCAAGCATAAATACGACTTGTCCTCCGTATAATCCCAGCAGACATCACCACCCGCATACCTCCATCGACCAGAACCACAAGAGATGCGTCGAATCAGGCGCAGCACACCTGTAGATCTAACACAAGACCCAATACCGCAAAAGCAGTAAGTATCAATGCAATTATCATACGGATGGCACCCCCTCACAACACATTCACATGATCCCTATCGAGTTAGTAACAAAATTGGTACTGATGTGAACTAAAAACACCAGCAGCGTATCATAGTAGGACGCTACTAAGACTACAGTAGCCAAAACCCCACGTATCATGGCGCTATTGCACTAAGACATGAAGTTGATTATGCTTGCTGCACAGAAAAGTACTACCAAACACACTCATCCTAATCCGAAAGATAGCCGACATATCATAACGCTATGCGCTAAGACGCCTCCCACATCTGGTAGGAGTGTGCGATCTCCACGGGAGATTCGTATTGCTACAACAAACCCGCTTACCACCGGCACTACGATGATATGTCTAGGATACATCAGTTAGCGAGTCCAAGTTTACTTCGGTCTCGTACGCTTGGAAGCAATCTACACGCCATTATTATAATCCTTTTCAAGTGCCATTTCTTTCAATATAATGCATATACATATTTGAGACCTTCTACATATTTGCTTTATTTCATAGACTTTACTATTATATGTCTTATATATATGGAACTTCAAGTCATGCTATTATAATGCTTGACCTTCTACGACTACTACTAGTACTACATTGTAGTACTAGTAGTAGTCGGTCAGTCGTCCACTTCATATATACCCATACATACCCATGGAATATGTCTCTGGCAACGCCCTTCATAAAAGCAATCATTACATGAACACTCTCCAGTAATATAAGAACACCCTCATTAACTTAAAAAAAATTTGAGTAATACAAGGACAACTTCATTAAATTAAATTTTTTGACCCATTTTTTCAATTATATTACAAATGATATTTACCTTTATTATTGCAAGATAATTGACTTATATTATTTAATAAATATCGAATATAGTTTAAGCAGAGTTTTAATAAATTTAGAGATTATTAAAGACAATATTATGCGTTTACTATACTATAATATTCAATATTCGAAATAAATATATTTGAATTTTACGCTTATTAATGCATTTTAATTGTTTAAAATATAATTTCTATGATATTTTTAAATGTGTTCATATTGAATTAAATTATTATTTATTAATAATAATTATGAGCCGTCACAACAGCTGCTCGGATCGTCTACTCGTATGCCATTAACTCGGCTTTAACGTTGATAGTAGCTGCCTCGTAGTTACAGGAGACTGCGAGTTGTCGGTATATCGATTAAACAAGGTGCTTAATTAAAAAACTGTAATGAGGTGAATGATGACATTATTATGTGAAGAATTGGAAAACGTCTATAAAAAAAACTTGAAAAAAAGACAGAAAGAAAGGGATTTGGGTAAGATTGGATGTCAAGAAGATCTTTCGGGACAACATGTACCATTTTAAAGGAACTTTATTATAAAGACCCCCCGAGAATATAAAGCAGTGATGAAAGTGGCACATAAACAAGTCGAAACGGTTTTAAATTTAATAAAACCGAAAATGGAACATCATGAATAGAATAGAATAGAATAATTTTTATTCAATATACATTACATGTATAATTCTTATTGAAAGTCATTTTTTACTTTACCACTGGTTCGGAAAAGATAACCCTCTGACCTGAAAAGATCCAGCAAGAAACCCAGGGGGACTTTTTTTAAATAAATTTTACAATATAAATGATTACAAACTGTTTACAAAATTTATTTTAGAAACTGCTTGGAAGCGACCACCTTATTCCCAGGGGTTATGATCAACCATGTATTCATTTATACTATAATAACCCTTTTTATACAGTTTTAGCTTAATAAAACATTTAAACTTGGTAACTGAGAGAACCTGTACACTTTTCGGGACCTTGTTGTAATAGCGTATACATTGGCCCAAGAATGAATTACTGACTCTTTGGAGTCGAGAAACTGGCATCACTAGCTTGTGTTTGTTCCTAGTGTTTACAGAATGTATATCACTTTTTTTACTAAAACTACCTTTGTTTTTGTGAACATACATTCAATTTTCGTAAATATACTGAGAGGCCAAAGTTAATATATTTATTTTTTTAAATTTATCTCTAAGAGACTCTCTCAGATTTAGATTGTAAATAGCTCTAATGGCCCTCTTCTGTAAAACAAAAATTTTCCCCATAACAAAATCCCATAAGACATTATGCTATGGAAATAACTGAAATAAACTAATCTAGCTGTCTCGACTCTAGTGAGACCTCTAATCTTTTTTACAGCATAGGCTGCAGAACTTAGTCTGCCTGCTAATTTGGATATATGGGGGCCCCACTGAAGCTTTGCGTCGAGAGTGATGCCAAGAAAAACAGTGGATGCAACATAGCTCAATTCCTCCCCATTTAAAAACACATTGGTATTTAGATTTTTAACATTCGTTGCAAACGTTAAAAATGCAGATTGTTAACGTTAAACCAGTGCACTTATTTTGATATAGCATTATTCACTTCGTCACATTTAAATGATTGACGTTTAAGTTTAAAAATCAAGGAAGTATCATCAGCAAATAATACTATATCATGACTATCCCCTACAAGGTGAGGTAAGTCATTAATATACACCAGAAACAGGAATGGGCCGAGAATCGAGCCCTGAGGGACACCCATTATTAAGTTCTTTTACTTTTACTTTTACCATTGATAATAACCTTCTGCTTTCTATTACTTAAATATGAAATAATAAGTTTAAGCGCTGTGTTCTTGACACCATAGTACTGTAGCTTCCTGATTAATGTCTCATGGTGAACACAGTCGAAGGCCTTGGAAAGGTCACAAAATATACCCAAAGCATCCTCTGAATTCTTTCATGCACAAGACATATATTTAATAAGCTCAACTCCAGCGTCAGTTGTCGAGCGATCCCTTGTAAAACCGAATTGATTTTTATGTAGCAATTTATTAATATTAAAGAAACTTAACATCTGATCTAAAATAATTTTTTCAAAAATTTTAATATTAATTAAATAAAAATATTAATAATAAGTGGGGGTCACTGTAGAAGCGTGCTCGTCGCGACCCCTGCCAGCCCTTTTCAGGGCTGCAATTCTACTTAGCTGCGCACCCATGTCAACGAGGGTTAGGGCGTCCCCCCAAGGCGACGCACACCAGCTCGTCCCCGTTGGTGTGGAATGCAGCGCGCAAAGCGGCGATGGGGACCGCCACTCGTCACGCACAGCCCGACACGGCGGAAGGTGGAGGACAGAGTGCAGAGTTGGCACGTGGAATGTTAGAGGAGGCATGAGAGATAAGACGAATGAGTTGATCGAAATAATGAAAGAAAGAGAATTAGATGTCGTGTGTATGTCGGAGACCAAACGGAAGGGCAGTGGTACTGAAGAGCTCCCTGGCGGGGCGTTAGCTCTATGGTCCGGAGTCCCGGAGAGCGAGAGCGCCCGCCAGGGAGTGGGGGTGCTGCTGTCGTCTCGGTTGGTCGATGTTATGACTGAATATAAGGTTGTGAACTCAAGACTTCTCTGGGTTCGCTTTAAATTGGGACTGACGAAGTTATTCCTTTTGGCTGTTTATGCGCCGGTAGCTTCGTCGTCCAGGGCTGAGCTGGAGGAGTTTTGGGAGAATGTAAGAGAAGTTCTAGATTTGGCTAGGGGAAACGAAAGAATTGTTGTATGTGGTGATTTGAATGGATGGGTTGGTACCGCTCGACCAGGGTACGAGTCGGTGCTTGGAAAGTTTGGCGATAAAAGGGTTAATGATGCTGGCAAGCTTATACTGGCGGTATGCAAGGAAAAGGGTCTTCTTGTGACAAACACTATGTTTAATCACAAGAAGATCCATATGTATACTAGAGAAAGTAAGAATGAGAGAAGTATGATCGATTTGTTCCTGGTGGATGACCGACTGCGAAAACAGGTGATGGATACGCGAGTGTTCAGGGGTGCTGACCTGGGAACGGATCACTATCTAGTGATTACTAGATTTAGGGGTCTGTTCGCGGGTTGGCGCTACCGGACGGCAGTAACAGAACCACAGTCGGTCTGTCGCATCCGAAGCTGGAAGCTTCAGGAAGCGGATACTAGGGACAAATATCATGCGAGGGTAGCCGAAAAGCTTGATAACATCGATGGCAGAAAAGAATGTGTTGAAAGAACATGGCAGAACCTTAGGGATGGAATGGTAAGTGCAGCGGAAGAAGTGTGTGGAACGATTAAAAGAGGCAGTAGTAAAAGAAGAGATGCATGGTGGAATGATGAAGTGAAAGAAGCTGTAAAGAAGAAGAAGAAAGCATGGTTAGACTACTTGGCCTCTAGTAATGATAAGGATATGAGAGAGAAGATGAAAGAAAGATATAAGCTGCAGAAAGTTCACACGAAAGCATTGATTGAGGAAGTGCGTGAAAGGTGTAGAATGGAAGCGGACGAAAGGTTGTCGCAAAACTTTAAGGAGAACTCCAAACTCTTCTGGAAAGAGGTTGGAAGGACCCGAAGTGGTGCGACGGCCTTAAGAATGAACAAAGTGCTTTCGGGAACTAATGACGTCCTCTCAGAAAAATCGGACGTCATGCAGCGATGGAGCGAATTTTATAGAGAAATGTATGCGTGTGATGATCTTAGTGAGGGATCCGGGGATGACGTCGAGACTGGTACGCCAGACCTGGACCTCGATGACACTGAGGTCATCAGTATGAAAGAGATTGAACGTGCGATTCGAAGTTTGAAATGTGGTAAGGCTGCGGGACTAGACAGAGTTACTGCTGAAATGGTCAAGTATGGTGGGCCTCGCGTCTGGGACAGCTTTCATCTGCTGTGCAATTTGTGCTGGCGGACGGGGGATGTCCCGGATGATTGGCGATCCGCAGTCATTGTGCCTTTATATAAAGGTAAAGGTTCACATTTTGACTGCGGGTGCTATCGGGCGATCAGCTTGACCAGTTTAGCAAGTAAAGTTTATTCGAAGGTTTTGACACGTAGGATGCAAGAGAAATCGGAAAGATTTCTATGGGAGGCACAATGCGGATTTAGACCTGGAAGAGGATGCACGGATCAAATGTTTTCTCTCCGCATGATCACGGAAAAGCTTCTGGCTGCTAACCAGAAGATTTTCTGTGCTTTTGTGGATCTTGAGAAAGCATTTGATAAGGTTGTAAGGAAGAAAATGTGGGAACTGTTGCCGGGGTATGGTGTGGATGGTCGATTGCTAAGGGCTGTGCAGTCACTTTACTGTGACTGTAAAGCCTGTGTGCGGGTAGGGCATGACCTGTCACCCATGTTTAGCGTCCAAACGGGCGTAAAACAGGGTTGTGTCATGTCTTCCTGGCTGTTCATACTGTATCTCGACAGCTGTTTACAGAAACTGAAAGATAGCTGTTTGGGTGTGAAATTGGGTGACATTAAAGTAAATTGTCTGCTGTATGCTGATGATGCAGTGCTTATTGCACCATCAGAGGCAGAACTGCAGGCATTAGTCACGTGTATGAAAGAGGAATGTGAAATTAAAGGTCTCCGCTTGAATGCTAATAAAACTAAGGTTCTGGTATTTGAAAGGGACGAAGAGAGAACGAAGTGTGAAATATGGGTAAATCAGGAATGTCTAGAACAGGTAAATGAAATTGTATACTTGGGGAGTGCTTTTAGCCGGGATGGAAGATGTGATTTAGATGTGGACAGGCGTGTCGCTGCCGGGAACAAAGTCAATGGTGCCCTGACTGCGTTAGTCAAAAGGCAAGGCGTAGTGAAGAGTGCACGCCTTGCAATACATAACGCAGTGTTGGTACCGACTTTGTTATATGGCAGCGAAACCTGGGTATGCCAGAAGAAGCATAAAAGCAAGTTGAATGCAGTGGAGATGCGATCTCTTCGTAAAATGTGCGGCGTCACCATGGCTGACCGAAACCGAAACGAAGAGATTCGCAATATGGCAGGTTTGAAAGATGACCTTATCACAAAAATTGATAAGGGCGTGCTTCGATGGTTTGGGCACGTTGAGCGAATGAGTGAAGACCGAATGGTGAAGAAAATATATAGCGCGAAAGTTAATATTAAAAGGTGTCGAGGTAGACCGAGACTAACTTTCGAAGACCATGTGAGCAAATTGCTCGAAGAGGGGAGGGTCAAGAGTACTCGGATACCTAGACGTGCATGTATGAAGAAGATGATGAATCTGAAAGAAGCGAAAGAGGTATGTAAGGATCGTGACACTTGGCGATCTGTTCTCTCTGGCTACCCCGTCAGGGATTGTGCGTGACGATAAGTAAGTAAGTAAGTAAAAATTTTAATAAATGTTGGTAGTACAGAAATTGGTCTATAATTGGCGGGGTCTAATGTACTACCAGATTTAAATATGACTTTACTATGTTTTATTAAATCAGGAAACACCAGATTCGACGCTTATATTAAATATAGTGGCTAGATAAGGTGCTATTATATCTATTATAGATAAAATAACTTTAACGGAAATCCCCCATAAGTTTGCCGTTTTCTTAACATCAATAGTTTTAAATATTTAACGATATCTTTTGGCAATACTCTATGGAATGTAAAAGTATTTGAAAAAGCCTTTTTGAGCAATGATTCGGCGACAGTAGGAGAAGCATTTAATGATTTTGTTGTCAAAAAAGGAACATCAGTAAAATGTTTCTCAAAAAGCCATAGCAACTTCTTGATCAGATCGCATTAAATTATTGTTAATATTCAATTGAAAATCCGAGTTGCGCGGTTTGACCTTGCCCGTTTCACTATTTATTATTCTCCAGGTCATTTTAATTTTGTCGGATGCAGTTTTAATTTTGTGGTTTAAATGTAAAGCATTAGCAGTGGAGCACACTTTTTTAAATATTTTAGAATATGTTTTTACATAATCTCTATATATAACACTACTATTATATGATCTTTCTTCAAATAGCTCGTATAACCTTTGCCTACTTTTATAAATTCCTACTGTCGACCATTCATTAAATGATTTACGACTGTCAAAAGAGAAAGTTTTAGAACTAAATATTCTACTAAATTCACAACTTATAATTTTAAATAATGTAGCATACAAATAATTAGCAAATATTTTTAAACGAAAGTGATAGAATTTTTTTTATTATATTACTTCTAAACCTCTCCAAGCGATGTTAATTTCTTGTTGTACAAACACAACTTTCTTATTTTTCTGTTTTTTGTGTATGTAAGGTAGTGATACCAACTGTCCACAGTGATCTGAACTTAAATTTTGAATAATTGATTTAAGCAAAGGCTTAACATCTGTAAAAATGTTATCTATACAGGTCGCACTAGGCCCAGCAATACGTGTTGGTTCTAAGAATAAATTATCAAGATAGTACGATTTAAACAATGATCTAAACTTAATACTAATGGAAGAAGTTTCAAGGAGATTGATGTTAAAGTCTCCACATATTATAACAGACTTGTTCTGTTTACTAAGTTTGAGTAAAACTTCTTCCAGAATCCTTTCAAAATAGTCATAAATAGCACATGGGGGTCTGAAAACACTTACAGCAATGAGGTTTTTGAGCTCGACACAAGCCATTTCTACAGTTTGCTCAACAGAGCGGCGCACAATATCCTTACGTTCTTTATATAATAATGATTTATCTGTTAATATTAAGGAGCCACCACGTAAATTTTTTTCTCTATTGAAGGAACTGACCACCTGATGATTTCTGAAATTAAACATGAAATTATAATCTTTTAGCCAATGTTCAGTAATACAAAGGATGTGTATATTGTTACTATTTAAAAACAATTCAACTTCCAATTCTTTGCCCAACACGCCTTGTATATTTTGATGCAGCAGGTGTAAACAATTTTTATTACTTATTTGTGGGTTGTATTCAAAATTAATTAAACTCTTATTATTGCTAGAGATTGCCTCTATTGTCACATTCACTAATTTAAATCAGTTGGAACTGATTCCAAATTAAATGTCAAATGATTATGCTCAATAAAAGCAGTCTTCGTAGCCAAAAACTTGGCTGAGTTAAAAAGTAAATAATAAGATAGCACATTTGCTCCAGTCTTAAATTATATTTGGATAGGTAATACCAATCTTTTGTCCAAAACTTTTTTATTAAATTATTTATGTCAATTACATGAAATTTATGATTATTATCATTACAATTATATATCAAATTTAAATTATTATTACATATTAAATTATTCATTTGTATATTCAAATTATGTCTTAAATTATTTTCCTGTGGCAATCCCTGTATATAAGGCAGTGTGAACAAGACAATTTTTTTGTACATTTAAGTTATTAAGTTGTTCAATATATCTTAATAACTGTTTGTTGTTTACGCTGGCTCTTATACCAAAAAAATTATTATTGTTCTATTTGGGCAAAATTTAGTAACAATAATTTTATTAAGGATGTCACTAAAGATGCTGAAATAAGAAGAGGCATGCAGCAATTTATAACTTTTTGTCCCTTTAAAGAGTTATTTAAAGTTATGCCTAGATGTTTTCCCATGTTATCGCTATACACAATTATATTACTTATAGTAATATTTGCGTTTTTTACTATTTTAATATCCTCTGCTATGGCACTGTCATAGAGTTTTGGTGGTGGTATAATATTGACAACAATAACACTGACTCTGAAGAAGCTGGCATTAAATGCTGACACTCACATTGATATTTAACTAAGGAGTCAAACCGCTCTTCATTATATTTACAAGCCTTTACCAGATTATCCATAGTCAATATGTGTTTTTTTATTTAATTTTGGGCTGATTTATATTTACTGTATTCAGTTTATTCAGTACACAATGACACATTGATGGGAGATGCCATAGCAGCAAGTGTAAATGTACACGCCCCTAGTTGCCCAGACAAAGGTCGACAGGGGCTCATCAGCTGCAGATTCGACGGGCAACCAAGGGGGGGGGGGGCTGAAATAGCCTATGGATATTTAGTATATAAGGGCTAAGTAATTAATACGAACTTACCGGGTTCCGAATCGAGGACCGACCCCAAGGCGCGGTCAGGCGTTAAGTATGTGCTTGTAAGTTTGTGTTAGAAAGTGTGTATATGTAACCTGACGTAACCCATTTAATCGGCAGCAACCCTGACACCCGGCACCACCCCACGATGTGGTATCACTCCAGCGGCGTCACCTCGATGTCACTCAAGTCTAGCGTCACTTAGCACAATCTATAATCTAATACGAACGCTGTTTCTCGCGGTCACAAAGTTTTAGCGTTTTAACCAACAAAGGAAAATGTTACTACCGATTTATATCAAATGTCACACGAGCAAAATTAATATTGTCAAATGCTCTTCAACAGGCAATCACTATACAAATTGACGTAAATTAATTGCAAACGAAATTAAGTTAATCACTCAACTCAACAAAACCCTCGTCGTTACGTAAAACGTCCCAACAAAAACGATACAATTAGAGGTTATTCGGTACGCGACCACGCGGTTCGAGTAACTTCATTGCATTGGGCGTGGCGCGCGGCGCCTCGGCAAAAGGTCACGTTACTGTTGATACGTCATGCAGTTTAGGAATGCACCGCGCCGAACGCCCCTTAGTGTTGTTTTAAGAATTAGTATTTGGCGCAAACAAACCTCCATCCCGGGCATAAGGACTTATGTCCGCGAGTAAATTGGCAAACGGGATAGGGTCGGGACGGCACGTTACAAGACCGAATCTCCAACCAAAACCTCGGCCACCCTAGGCATCTCATCCGATCCATACGACAACTTAACAATGCGCCCACGGCGCCAATACAAAGGCAAAGCGTTGGGTTCTTTAACTAACACGAGGTCTCCAACCCGAGGAGAATCTGTCTTGTCAGACCACTTAACGCGCTGCTGCAAAAGATGTAGGTACTCCATAGACTTCTTAACAGTGGTAGAGCCACGCGGCAGCTTTTGCTGTCGCACGGATGAGCCGGCTCGAACCGGGGTGGTACCACGACCTCACAGAAAACCAGCGTGAAGTAGAGGTTTACCTCTGCGTTTCGCTTGGTGAGTGCAGGTGGCCGGAGGCCCTTTTTACTGGAAATGAGACATTCCATCTTAGTCCTCGCGGGTGACAACGCATCTACATTTTGATTTGTAATAGAGGATAGATGTAGATGTCTATGGGCCGCAGCAACCACTTACCATCAGGTGGACTGTGTGCTCGTTTGTCATCCTTATCATATAAAAAAAAGACCATCGGTGCCAAAAACTATGAGTCATCTGTTGCAGCAGGTCAAATCTACTCAACCGCGAAAAGTTTATTTCCCTGAAGAATACTCGGGCAGAGCGTTAAGCGGCTGGCCAATCAGGAAGTGGCCCGGGGTTAGAACCTCCAAATCATTTGGATCAGACGAGAGGGGACAGAGGGGCCGAGAGTTGAGTACCGCCTTAATTTTACAGAATACAGTGGCAAGCTCCTCAAATGTCAAAATAGTTTCGCCAATAACGCGACGGAGATGCGTTTTCGCAACCTTAACCACCGCCTCAAAATACCGCCCCCGTGTGGGCAAGCGGGAGGGTAGAATTTCCACTAGATGCCCTTCTTGGACATCGCAGTACCTAAATAAGTCCTGTTGCTGGACAGAAATTCGACGATCTCTTTCAAATATTTATCCGTGCCCCTATAATTCGTTCCGCAATCAGACCAATAAGGTCCGGCAAACCGCGGCGCGATACGAAGCAGCCCAGCGTGGCCACAAAGGCTTCAGTGCTGAGGGCACTTACAAGTTCTAAGTGAATGGCCTTAGTGGCGAGGCACACGAAAACGCACTGATAGGCCTTATGTGAACGCGCTTTACGAAGGTTGGAGGACTTGACGAGGAAGGGGCCAGCAAAGTCTGTTCCGACTCCAGCGAATGGTCGGATGGCCCTGACGCGGTCGGGTGGCAAGTCACCCATCATAGGCTGCGATATGGTGGCCTTCAGTTTATAACAAAGTAAGCACTTAAAGATGACGCTCCGAATGGTGCGTCGGCCAGCCAAAATCCAAAACTCCCGCTGCAGAATAGCCGAAAGAGCGTTACACCCAGCGTGGGCATTCTTAACATGATGGTGAGTCGAGCCCTGTACGGCAATTGAGAATTTTTCAAACGTTCGCCAACGCGCAACATCCCAGCGTCGTCCAGGAAGAGGTTCAGACGGCCCAGATCACCCTTGACAACGGCTCTGGCTCGTAGGCCAGGCAATTCAATCGGTTCGGAGTATTTATTCTGGGGACAGAATGACTGAGACTTAGTCAACCAACTGGGACCCCACCACAGCGGGTGGTCAACTAACGAGGTGGCTTCACAGCCGCGAGAAGCGCAGTCTGCGGGATTCAACTCCCCTGGGACATGTTGCCAGTTTAGATACTTCCCAGAATTCTGGATTTGAGACACGCGGTTCGCCACAAAGACCTCAAGATTGTGAGGTGCAGCTCTGAGCCAACAAAGTACTATCTCACTGTCCGACCAAGCGTAGACGTCCGTAATGTCGATTACAGACTTCAAAGACGAGTGAACGTGGTTGAGGAGTCGCGTAAGAAGAGCGGCTCCGGACAGTTCCAATTTGGGGATAGTTAAGCGGGACCTAATAGGGGCAACCTTGCTTTTAGCAAGTACGAGATGTACGGCAGTATGACCAGAAGAGCTCACAGTCCGCAAATATATGACAGCAGCATAACCTCTCTCAGAGGCGTCGCAAAACCCATGTAGGATAGCCCTGCATTTCCCTGAAGGGAGGAAGCACCTTGGCATGGAGACCCGGTTGATGTCCGGAATGGAGCAAATAATAGAGAGCCACACTCGCAAGAGAGCACCGCTAATAGGCTCGTCCCAACCCGACCCGGATATCCAGAGCTTTTGAAGAAAGCACTTAGCCAAAAAAATTACCTGAGTGATCCATCCATTAGGATCGAAGGTGCGGGCTACTGTAGACAGCACGGAGCGCTTGGTCCATGCTTTAGGAGGGGGATCGAGTTTGACTCGATACGTGAAAGTATCCTGAACAGGCTGATATTGAATGCCCAGCACAGTGAACAAATTAGGATTTTCAGGGTGCTCGAATAGATGAGGGTCTTGTTGATCCTCTCCTGGGAGGTCCTTCAGAATATGAGGGGAGTTCGACAACCATTTGCGAAACTCATAACCTCCGGACTTCAGGATGGCAATCAATTCGTCTCGCAAGACAAGAACCTCCTCGACGGTAGAGGCGCCCGTGCAAATGTCGTCCATGTATACCGAAGTCTCCAAAATAGCAGCCCCCCGAGCGTATCTTAGACGCTCTCTCTCAGCGAGTTCAAGGAGGGTTCGCATGGCGATATACGGGCTGTACCGGAGTCCATAGGTGGTGGTGTTCAACTCAAACACCTGTATCGCATCGTTGGGCTTCTCGCGCCACAGTATCAGCTGATATCGACGATCATCACGATGGACCACTGATGAAAACAAACATCATCCGAATGTTGGCTACAAAAACCACTTGGTGCTGACGGAATTGGGTCAAAATGTCGGATATGTCCTTGATCTTTTTAGGACCAGAGTGGAGACACTGGTTCAGGGACACAACGTTTGACGAGAGGGCCGAGCCGTCAAAAACTACCCGAATCTTACTTCCAGGGGTCCTCAAGACCGCATGGTGAGGGAGGAAGTAGTGCTCCTGTGACCGCCAGTCGAAGTTTGACGGTGACATGTGACCCTGCTCTTGATTCTCGCGCATGAACTCGAAATATTTGTCGCGAAAGGTTGGATCGCGCCGCATTAGGCGCTCCATGGAGAGCAACCTCTTTTCGGCCAGGGTACGAGATTGTCCCAAAGGGGGCCGTGAGTCAAGAAAGGGTAAGCGAGTGACATAATGACCGTCGACACGACGACCGGTAATTGTTCTGGTAGAACAACTCGCACTCACGGTCCAGAGGGCTGACTCGAGCCGCGTGTGGCGGCTTCTCAATTTCCCAGAACCGCTGGACGACGTCCGAAAGGGACACGCCCACAACAGGGAGCGGGTCGGCCTTCTGGGGAGGTGGAGACCATAGAACCGGTCCAAAGAAGCTGTGCCCAAATACAGTGGACATGGCTGACAAGCCATCGGGCTGTAGGGCTTGTATCTCGCCTAGCAAGAAGAAGATCCAGGTTTGGACCAATGAGGGTCTGCCGGTTTCAGAACAGATGCCCAACGAACCGCGCTGGCATTTATACGGACGTTAGGGAGAAAACCTACAATGTCATCGAGGACATTTACTTTAACTAAAATGTGAAGGTGTTCGCTGACAGGGCTGAACACTAACTCCTCCTATCCCCTAGGAGCAGGAGGCTCGGCACCTCCAATATCTATCATTGGAGGTGATTCAGAGCTCCAGGGGAGCCCTAGTCTTCCCACCAACCAAGTGAAGGCCACACTGCGTTGTGAACCCGAATCCAATAGAGCGCGGACCGTTAAACAGTCGCCACTCGGGCCTTCACTGAGGCCATCGGCAGTAAAACAGTTCTGCAAGTGGACTGTTGACGGCTCAAATGATCAGTGGAGGCGGCCGTGGTGGGAGCCAGGGTGGCAGCTACCTATCTGGAGCTGCCTCCATCGGACCGGCGCTCGAACTGGGGTCCGGAAAGCGGCATTCCGGCGGCATCTCAACGACCCGTGGTTGCAAATCACCAAATGGGAGCTTCGGGGAACCTCGCCCTTGACGCCCGGGACAGTCTTGAGGTCGCAGGAACCTGGTAGTACCGGTACCGACAAAAGGGGGAAGGGTGGCGCTCCAGTCGCGGCCACTCAGCTAACGGGGGAGGAGAATGGTCTAGCTGACCGCTGAGTGGCCGTGAGGTTCTTCTCGACACGTTGAGGGGGGGCGACTACCCCCCCGCCCCTGGGGTAACGACCCCCCGACTGGTTGGGGGAGGGACCCCCTTCAAACTCAGGGGCACGGAGGCCGGTAGGCGAGCACCGAGCGTCGCCCGACAGAGGGCGTGGCTGGGCACCCCCGCACGTGGGGGTTGAGGGCCCGGCAAAGCCCCGAGAGGACGCGCAGTTCGCACCCAGGCACAAAACAGTATGGTGGATGCCCTGGCAGTGTGGACAGGGCCGCTAGTGCGGGCAGTTTCGTTGGAGATGCCTTTCCAAATACGAATAGCACCAGGGGCGCTCCTTGGCGATGGTTCGCCTCGCCAGGACCGGCCTACCCAGGTATTTCTGGCACGACGTCACCCGGTGATCGGATGCTCGACAATAGAAGCAGGGGGGTGCCTCCCTGGCCGCTAGGCCACTATAAGAGGGTAGGGGGTGGCGCCCTCCCCCGAGAGCTCCGCTCGGCCTTTGGTGGGTTGGCGACGACTTGCCCGTTGGATTCCGCCTCTCCCTGGGCACGGCTTGGTTGGTAACCCGTAGGTACTCGACGGCGCCCGCTGCGTTCTCCATTTGCCGGCACTGCTCCTCCAAGAACCTCAACAGGTCCCTGAAAGGCGGAATATTGGAGGCGCCGTCCCCGCCGTACCTCTCCTCAAAATGGAGCCGAAGATCTAGAGGCAGGCGGGACAGCACAATGTGGGGCAACAGGAAGGACAATTCATCCACCGGAAAATCCAGCCGCCTCGATGAGTTGCAACCCACCACCACTGGATTTACGATGTCCGTACGTAGTCTGGTCCGGTCCTTAAGCAGCGGGAGGTTTATAATCTGCCTAACGTATTCGTCAGCAATACGCCTGACGTTGGCGTACCTTACGGCGAGGAGGTCCCGAGCATTCTGGTAGGCGTCGTCCGACAATTTCAGATGGCTGACGACGCCCAGGGCCTCCACCTCTAATGATGCCAGGAGGTACGCCATCTTCTGGCTTGGTGTCAAGTCCCTCCGGGCGTCCACTAGACTGTCAAAAAGGCCAACAAAGATCAGCCATTCGGAGAGGACCCCGGATAACCTTGGCAGGTCCAGAGTTAGGAGACATCCCAACAGCTCCGGCTGACTAGGCTGCTTCTGAGGGCACTCGGGCAGGCCACTCAGCCGAGCTTCACGCGCTACCTTAGCATACTTGGCCCCCGCCTCGATCGAGTCGTCCGTGAGTGAAAATAATTGCTCGTAGTCCGCGAGGTAGGAGTCCAGGACTCCCTTTTCCGCATCCGAGGCCTCGAGCTCAGTGTAAGCCTCCTTCACCACGGCCCTCCGGGCCGTGACCTGCTCGAGCCGCTTCTCTAGATTGTGGACCCGATCTGGTCGCCCTATCAAAGTATGGGCGTTGGCGGCCCAGCGCAGCTCTGACTTCAGGCGACGCGCCGGTAGCTTGTGCGATGGCATTACTACTAAATACAATTAATACGCGGCACAAATACAAATAAAATTAACAAATAACAAATACAATTACTATTAAATCAAGTTAAATACAAATTACACAGTTGGTCAACAAAGATGCCTCGCTGAAGCGACCGACCCTTCGGCTATTCAATCTACCTACCCGAAATACCCGACGCGTAGGTACCTAACCCTAAACTAATCTCCTTGCTTGCGCAGCCTAATGGACGTGGTTATAACCAACTACCCGCTAACAAAACAAAAAATATTTTTATTTTATTACGTACTATTTTTTATCTATATTACGGCCGGGCGATTGGAGAACCAATCAACCACGCTCTGCTACCAGAAATTGTACACGCCCTTAGTGGCCCAGACAAAGGTCGACCGTACAGGGGCCCATCAGCTGCAGATTCGACGGGCAACCAAGGGGGCTCAAATAGCCTATGGATATTTACAATATAAGGGCTAAGTAATTAATACGAACTTACCGGGTTCCGAATCGAGGACCGACCCCAAGGCGTGGTCAGGCGTTATGTATGTACTTGTAAGTTTGTGTTAGAAAGTGTGTATATGTAACCTCACGTAACCCATTTAATCGGCAGCAACCCTGATACCCGGCACCGCCCCACGCTGTGGTATCACTCCAGCGGCGTCACCTCGATGTCACTCAAGTCTAGCGTCTCTTAGCACAATCTATAATCTAATACGAACGCCGTTTCTCGCGGTCACAAAGTTTTAGCGTTTTAACCGACAAAGGAAAATGTTACTACCGATTTATATCAAATGTCACACGAGCAAAATTATTATTGTCAAATGCTCTTCAACAGGCAATCACTATACAAATTGACGTAAATTACTTGCAAACGAAATTAAGTTAATCACTCAACTCAACAAAACCCTCGTCGTTACGTAAAACGTCCCAACAAAAAACGACACAATTAGAGGTTATTCGGTACGCGACCACGCGGTTCGAGTAGCTTCACTGCATTGAGCGTGGCGCGCGGCGCCTCGGCAAAAGGTCCCGTTACTGTCTACATGTCATGCAGTTCAGGAATGCACCGCGCCGAGCGCCCCCTAGTGTTGTTTTTAAGAATTAGCATTTGGCGCAATTAGTAAAGTTGTCAGTAACCCTGTGTTTCCCTAAGCTCAGGAATAGCATATAGATTGCTATCAATATTTTTCAGATTTTTAAAATCTTCAATATCAAAATTTATAACAGAAGTTTGTGACGCTATTTCTAAGGCTTTGGACGTATGGTAAAAACTTTATGATTTTTTTTTGTTACACGTGTGACTTATTCATGCTTTCGTTTATTAATCAAAGACTTATAAATGAAATCATACAAAATTAACACAAAAGTAAAATAGATGTTTTTTTACATGTTATTCATATCAGCTTTCTCTGACTATTGCATCATTCAAGTTGATAGTTCTGTATGATGAATTTTCAGAATACCAAGTAGATGATTTAACCGTTGGCATGGAACCAGTTTCCTTTGACTGAGGAGTTTTTAAGGTAGTAATATGATCGATATATTGGGTCGTGATTGTTCAACAACTGCTTGAAGTGACTGCCGTAAAACTGTTTCTTTAGGCTGAAAAAACTTACAATTACAGATTCAGTAGGTTAAGACACACGGTAGAAAATGGATTTAGTATTTTAGTTTTTACTTTTGTGAAAACCTATCCAGTTGCAAGAAGAAACCGCAATAAAATTTAATCGAACTACATGTGTGCTTCACAACTGGTCACACAAATCTTCACCACACACCTACACTCCACCTGGTAGTGCAGATTATGAAGATTTTGTAAATTTCACTATGAACCTTGGAACGTAGAGATCAGAATAGAATAGAATAAGTCATTTATTGTGCTAGTTGTAGGTTTGAGAGATTTAACATTATACAAGTAATTACGTCCCCGTGTAGTGGCGGGAAAGAATACTCGCTACCCCATGTCTTCCCGTGGGTCTCGTAAGAGGCGACAGAGGGAAACTGAGGCAAAGGATGGGCAGCAGCATCTTACTGATAAGAGCAAAACAGCATTTAAAAAACTGCGGTTGCCAACCCGCTCGCCAATCGTGGCAACTATGGCAATATACCCCCCATGAGAGTAACGACGAGATGGCCCCCAGTCCCCGGCGGCCCCGCTATTCCTCGCTACGGTGGCGACCATGTTAACAGCGGGGCAGGGGGTGCTAAGAATCTCCGGTAGAGGTTTGGTTGCCACCTACGACGACTCGACCTGGCAACTTATATCGCACGCACCCTGAGGACTGACGAGAAGATCCTAGAGCTGGAAGAAAAGATAGACAATTTGCACTGGAATATCATAGGATTATTCAACGTCCGAAGAGAGGGGGAGGACCCGGTAATCCTCGAATCCGGCAACTTGTTCAATCACCGAGGGCGACCATCTGTCCCAAGGAGGTAAGAGGATATCCCTAGAGCCAGGCATTCCTCAAAATCCCACTATACGGTGTTAATGAGAGACTTCAACGCAAAACTAGACAAAAGAGAGAATGGTGAGCTGAAAGTAGGGAAATTCAGAATACGGCAACGGAAGCCAAGGGGCCAACAGCTTGCCGTTTTCATGGAGAAAGAGGGACTCTTTATGATGAACTCTTCCTTCCAGAAGTGGCCCCACAGGAAGTGGACATGGTCGAGCCTCGACGGTTTGACAAAAAATTAAATTGACTTCATTATAACGACCACACGACAACTGTTCAGCGATGTCTCAGTGATCGCGAGGGTGAAAACCGGCAGTGATCACCGAATCGTGAGAGGCACACTGAACCTAAACGTTAAGTTGGAGAGGTCACGCCTAATAAAGTCAACGCTCCCTCCCCCTCGTGCTCTAATCCAAAGTCCCGAAACCTTTCAGCTCGAGCTACAAAACCGTTTTCAGTGCCTAGAAGACTATGATGCAGTGAACGATATGAATATCAAGAACTTGGAAACTGTCCCTGCGGTCGGAGATAAGTTTTACAAGACCCACCGCAGAAGAACACAAAAACTCTCCGATCACAATCTTAATCTCATGGCTGTTAGACGGGATATGAAGCTGCAATCTTCAGTAGATTTGACAGCATACAGGCAACTTAACAGACAGATCTCCAAATGCATGCGGCGGGACTAACGCAACTTAAATACTGCTCGTATTAAAGAAGCGATTGAGCGGAACCAGGGCTCCAAAGTCTTTGCTAGAGATCTGTCTGCCAGAAAGAGCCAACTGTCAAAGCTGAAGACCGAATGTGGTAGCGTCATTTTCGGGACACCTGAGATTTTGAGTGAAATTGAGAGGTTCTATGGGCAGCTGTACACAACATCGTTGGAGCCACACGCAAGTGTGAGTAACGATCCAAGAGCGAGTCTTATCCGACATTATTACGATGATATGCCGGACGTCAGCCTGAGCGAGATTAGAATGGCTCTCCAGCACCTTAAAAACGGCAAGGCCCCAGGCGAGAATGGAATTACACCGAAAGCGTGGAGTAGAAGTGCGGTGGTCTTGTTTTCAAGAAAAACGACAACGCTTTCTTGAAGAACTACAGACCGATTTCCCTTCTGAGCCGCATCTACGTGCTGTTTTCGAGAGTCATTACGAATCGTCTCGCGTGCAAATTTGACGACTTCCAGCCTCCTGAACAAGCTGGTTTCCAAAAAGGCTTTAGCACCATAGACCACATACATACCCTTCGGCAAATTGTACAGAAGTCCGGGGAGTACAATTTGTCACTATGTCTGGTGTATGTGGACTATGGGGGAAGCCTTTGATTCCGTCGAAATGTTGGCGGTGCTGCAGTCCCTTCATCGGTGCCAAGTTGACTGTCGGTATATCGAAATGCTGAAGTGCTTGTACAGTAGGGCTACGATGGCTATCCGAGTACAGAACCAGAGTACGAAACCTATCCAATTGCAGAGAGGTGTAAGACAGGGTGACTTCATATCCCCGAAACTCTTCACCGCTGCATTGGAAGACGTTTTCAAGCTTCTGGACTGGAAAGGATACGGTATCAACATCAATGGCGAGTACATCACTCACTTTCGATTTGCCGACGATAAAGTCCTTATGGCAGAATCGCTTGAGGACCTAAGCACTATGCTCAATGACCTCAATAGTGTTTCCCAACGGATAGGTCTTAAGATCAACATAGACAAAACAAAGATCATGTTTAATGTCCATGTCACACCTATGCCGGTAGTTGTTGGGAGCACTAAGCTCGAATTTGTTTACTAGTATGTTTACCAGAGACAAATAGTCCGACTAGGTAAGTCCAACTTCGACTGAGAGGTCAATCGACGGATTCGACTCGGTTGGGCAGTGTTCGGGAAATTACGGCACATCTTCTCGTCAGGTATACCTCAAAACTTGAAAACGAGACTGTACAACCAATGCGTGTTGCCAGTGATGACATATGGAACTGAGACGTGGTCTATCAATGCTGGTTGGGTGAGGAAGCTCAAGGTCGCTCAGCGAGCTATGGATACGGCTATGCTCGGAGTTTCTCTGAGTGATCAACTTAGAAATGAGAATATTCGCAGTAGAACCAGAGTGACCGACAAAGCCCAACGGATTCATAATCTGAAGTGGCAATGGGCTGGCCATATAGCTCGAAAAACCGACAACTGATGGGGAAGAAAGGTTCTCGAGTGGCAGCCTGGTACCGGCAGGCGAAGTGTAAGGCCTCCCCTCACTAGATGGAGTGATGACCTGGTAAGATATACAGGAAGTCGATGGATGCAGGTGGCTCAGGACCGTGCTTTGTGGCATTCCTTGGGGGAGGCCTATGTTCAGCAGTGGACTTGCGAAGTGCTGTAATGATGATGAATGAATGATGAAGTTATTAAGTATCACCACAACCTGCCTAGATTAAGGCTAACAATATTATTAAAATCATGGAACTTAGAACATTATCTAATTTTTCTTTAAATCACATCAAATAACACGGATAATAAATCATAATGTCATACAATGAAATATTTCAACAAACATGGGCAATAAATAATAATGTCAATAGTACAATGAAATTACGCCAGTATAATCTAAGTCTATGAATTGCATATTAATATGTCAAAATACATGTAAGCTTATAACGATTTTAATTCTCTTTGCTTAAAACATAATTCAGAAAATATTTTAAATGTCAATTAATTTAGAATGTAAGTTTTCAGCTCAAATAATCTTTTAAGGAATAAAAACATGTTTCAGTCAATAATTCCAATAATTTATTCTTAATTTTTTTTATTTCTAAATCTTTTAATTTGTCAGGTAAATGATTATATATTTTTGGTCCTAATGCATAAAAACTTTTTGAGAAAAAGGCTCTCTAGATGTGTGAAACGGTATATTAATAACATTATTCTTTCTTTGCCTCGGGTGCTTAGCACGGTGCGAGTTAAAATAAAGTAAATTACTTTCAACGAATAAGCAGGCTTGGTATATGTACAATAAGGGCAAATTAAGGATTCTTAATTTTACAAACAGAGGTCTGCAACTGTCAGTTTATTTGGCACCAAACATTGCCCTGAGACACTTTTTTTGCATACGAAATCATTTCAACAGGCTATCATCAGCTGCGCCTCTCCGATGTATGATACCATATCTTAAGTTGGTGGCAACGTATCCATGATAAGCAGTAAGTGCAGCTTTTTGTGAGACAGTTTGTGTTAATTTTCTTAGAGGATAAACAAATTTACTAATTTTACTTGTAAGATATTCGGTATGCGGTTTCCAGCTTACACTTTCATGAACCAACACCAAGGAAACGTATTTGATTTAGTCGCTCAATCAAATTCCTCTCATACTTAACAACAACAGTCTCTTGTTTCCGGTTTTGGGGAAGATAAAACTGCATATGTTTTGTCTTATCTAGGTTTATGACGAGATCATTAGATTTCATCCAATTGATAATATCAGACAAAGCTTCAGCAATGACACATTGGTATGGTTTATTGCTTTTATGTTTTATCATTACAGTAGAATCATCTGCAAAAGGATCATTTCATGCTGAAAATGTCTAGGTAGGTCATTGATGTACAATAGAAAAAAAAGCGGCCCCATTATACTTCCTTGGGTTATACCACACTACAAACTGTGACTGAGATCATTAACATAAGATATTTCTTTGCATTTAAATAGATAATTAAAATATGACGATACAAGACCACATATAGATCCTCTGATTCTATCATATATAACTTTTGCAGAAGTTTTTCATGATTTACGTAATCAAAAGCTTTTGACATATCCATAAAAATAGCAGTTATTGGAACGCGATCATCGAGGCATTCCAATACAATATTTATCATATGATATATGGCTAGATTCGTAGATCTATCCTTTCTAAATCTATATTGCTCGTCTGCTGGTAAATTGAATCGTTCATAATATTTATATATGCTTGTATACATGATTTTCTCCAAAATATTGGAAATGACCGAAACCAGAGCAATGGGGCGATAATTTCTATAATCTTCTTCATCCCCTTTCTTGAAAATCGGTTTATTTACTGTTATTTTAGCTTATCATGGTAAATCCCATTATTTATAGTAAAGTTGATAATGTGACTAAGTGGCCTAACAAGCTGGAAATTACCATTTCAATACTCTAGTGCTTATTTCATCGTGACTAACACTTGTTTGGTTTTTTAAGTAATTAGTTAAAACTATATGATCAGGCGTTGTTGGATTCATAAACAATGAATTTGATATACGTTCAATGTTACTTCTGTAATTTATTGTTTTGCAGTTATGTACAGGATTCATAAATGAATCATTAAAAGCTTCTGCAATATCACACGGTTCAGTAATCGTTTTTTTTTATAGGATAGGGTGACAAACGAGCACACAGTCCACCTGATGTTAAGTGGTTGCTGCGACCCATAGACATCTACATCTATCCCCGTTTACGAATCAAAATTCAGATGCGTTGTCACCCTTGAAGACTAAGATGGAATGCCTCTTTTCCAGTAAAAAGTGTCTCCGGTTCTCTACACTCACCATACGAAATACAGCAGCGTTAAGCTTATATTTTACGCTGGTATTCTGTGAGAGCATGGTCCTCCCCGGTAGAGCCGACCCATTCGTGCTACAACTATACTATTAATATAGTTGCAGCATGGCTCTACCACGTCCAACGTTTTCCTTTTATAAGTTACACTCTTCAAAATGTTTTTCGGCTATGTGAAATTATTTGAATTTGTTATTTTCCAAGTAGATCTTGTTACATTTTTAGACTTGTTGATGTAATTATTGTTTTGAATGCGTTGTGATTTATTAATAACTTTTTTAAAAGTGCTGTTTATGCAATATATTTAAGTTTATCTTTTGTAGATTTTAATCGGAAGTACATTTTTTTTTGCGTTTACACGATGTTTTGATATCACTTGTAATCCAAAGTGGTTTCCGCTGAGCTGAAACTTTAACTAGGTTGAACGGGAAGCATAATTCGTAACAGAGTTTAAGGTGAAACATACGGTCTGCTCCCGGCCATATACCCGCGAGATGGCGCTGAAGTCATAATTTTTTAGTTTATTTGGGTTTTTGTGTAATTGGAACATTATTAATTCGTAGAAGTAACAATTGCGATACTCTGACATTTTACTTTATTTTACTAGGTCATATCAATGCCTTAAAATCCACACAATTCAACACAAATTTCAAAAATAACATCTGTTACTGAATATAGTGTCGTTTACACACACTGACGTGGGTGAATTCTTAGTCCCTACATTTACGAAAATTTAACACTAGATGGCGTGAATGAAAAAAAAGTTTTCCTTTTTTCTGTATGGGTAGGCAGAACTACAGAACGCTACCTGCTAGGATATATATTATGTACGATTCATCATCTGCCTAGCCTTTTTCCCAACTATATTGGGGTCGGCTCCCAGTCAAACCGGATTCAACTGATTACCAATATTTTACGATTATATTATAAAAATAAAAGTTATATTTGTAAAATGAGCCGCGGTAACTCAGATCGTTAGCACTCGTTGTAAGTTTCACAGTACGCGAGAAACCCAGGTTCAATCCCCGCCAGCACCAACGAAATTGTTAATTGCAATTTTAAGTGCTGATTTACCACGTACTCGGCGGTAAAGGAAAACATCGTGAGGAAACCTGCATGTCTGACAAATAAGAAAAAAAATATATATTTCGAAGAGATGTGAAGTTCGTCAACACGCATTGGGGCAGCGCGGTGGGCCTTTCCTTGCCCTAAACCCCTCTCAGAAATGAGAGGAGGCCTGTGCCCAGCAGTGGGACGTGTATATAGGTTGTAACTTTTTTAATGGTTGTAAATGTTAACACTAAGTACAATAAAACGCAGTTTTATTTTATAACCTTACACTATTGAAATTAATGTTCAAAACAAGTATTTGAAGCATTTATTTTTATACATAATTTGCATTTATTTTACACAGATAATTATTAAGTAATACACAACTTTAAATTAATCTCAAAAAGACCAAAAGTAATCGTTGCGACTGAAGCCTGGTTTCTGGAACATTATCTTAAAATTATCTCTAAAGTTAAGAAAATAACAAAAGTAATTCAACCGGTGGAGCGAACCCGAAATCATAGATTATTGTCTTAAAAATTCCCTTTATGAATTTACTAAGAAACATATTGCTAAGAAAACAACAAAAAGTAGTTCGACCGGGGAATCGAACCCTGGACCTTAGGATATTAATTCGAAATTTGTTTAAAATTTTCTAAGCGTTTTCTTATAGTATAATTATTGCTTGATAATTTATCTTTAGAAGCTATTTGTAATTGGCAAACTAATAAATTGAAATATTATTTTATAGACGCGTCGCCAACAGTATGTGATAATTACCAGGAAGGTGAAAAAATATTTCCTAATTTCAAAGCACACACAACTACAAAAGCTTTTAGTAAAACAAAAATCATTTGACTTGTTGATTATTTTTTTATTATATTAGTTTTAGCGCAAGAAAAGAAAATGTCCGCCGCGGTGCAATTAACAAATTCATCGGTGCCGGCAGGGCTCGAACTCGGGTTGCTCGCGTAGTGTAAAATTTGCATTGAGCGCTAACCATCTGAGCTATATACGTGTTTACCAATTTTAGATAATATACTTACATTTATTTCTATTCTAGTTTTATAAAGTTTAATATTTATTATTATGATATTGATAAACATTTTATTAATCAATAAATAATTATTAATCTAATAACCATAATAAAACAAAATTAATATTAAATACATAACCATTATTTTCATCTGTTATCCAAGGAAAAATCAACTAAAAGTCCAGGAACAACAACAACAAACGATACGACGCGACCTTGAACTTGGTACTACAACAAAATAAAACAAACTATTAATAATATGTTTCTGTCGGAAACTGTTTGCAACATACGTAATTGGTATTTTTACGAAACCCCGCAAAACTATATTTTGCAAATGTTTGTAAAATTAATTTTGTGACTACATTGGTGGTTTACCAATTTATAATTTTATTTATTGTTGAAAAAAATATTCAAACAAAACACTGACTTTGTAGTTTTCTACTCGACACCGACACGTATGACATAGGTAATTAGTATTGTAACGAGATTGGAAATCACGATCCAACTTGCGTTTCTAATACCACCGAAAACAAAATATCGTATTTTGAATAATTAATTACTTTACCTACAATAAATTATAATATATTGTATTATATTAGAATCAAATACATACTAGAAATATTGCAAATTGAACCAATGAAAATCATACAAAAATATAATATAAATCGCAACAAATTCTGCGCGCAAATCTTATCCCTTGACAATCGAGATTTACTAAAGAATGTTTAAATTTTATTACAGTCAAACAAGACAAGCAAGTTTGACATCGCTTTTTCTTCATGCATCTAGTTCAAGGTTAGGAAGTACGGCATCGTTGCATAATAACTACCCACAAATAATGGTATTTCTTGGATAACAATATCGTCTGCACACCATCTAGTGTGCCAATGTTTAAACTATGTTTTAGCGCTTTTGCTTGTCAAGTTGTCAAAATTCACTCACACTACTAAAGAAGTGTTAAAATTTTCCTAGATTTTACTATTGTTTTTCTTAATAAATACTGTAAGTTATTACCTAATAAGGTCAATGTCGAGCACATTTCGGTATAGAAAAGTGATAAAATGATAAGTTTTAAACAAAGTGTCTGTGTTTAACGAATATTTCAAAACAATAATTTATGGTGCGACTATCGGAGGATCCCCCTTAATCAATTCATAAAACATATTGTACGCTTCGTTCACATCATTGTTTTGATAAATATCATAAAAGGATAAACTTTCCAGGCATTCTCTAAATTTAATTAGATTTTCAATACTATAGTCACGTTTTTGATAAACCATTATCGCAAGCAGGAGTATTTTATTGTGATAGGATATTGCAATACTTGAGCAGTGTGGTCAGATAATCCTAAATGTAAAGTTTTGCTTTTACACCCACGGGAGTTATGAATGATATTATCGATACACGTTCCACTTTTTAATCTAGTCGCATCCACGAATTCAATTTTAAAGTTATGACTCGATAAAAGATTATTAAATACATTAGTTGTCATGCAATTTTTTAAAACATCAATATTGAAATTACCACATATTATAGTTTTCTTACTTCTATATTTGCTAACCCTATCCAACAAAGTTTCAAGTTTTTCGAAAAAGGTTCCTATAATTAGGAGTCCTGTATAAACAAACAATTATAACATTAAAAGACACAAGTTCAATAGCAAAACATTAAAATACGGTACTGAGACAGTTTCTTGTAATTTCAGGCAATTCTCGGTAATTAAGTCATCTTCGAGTCATAATATATGCACCTACTCTTGCGTTATTTCTGCAATATATGGCAGCTAGATTGTAGTTATTGCATACTAAATTTGTTTCATGTCCATTCTTTACAAATTTTTCAGTTAGAGAAATTACGTCAATACAGTTTCCTTCGCTTGAAAAATCCTCCAATATGATCTCAATATTATCCCGTTTACTAAGCGCATCACATATGTTTTGATGCATTACAAGTAGAAGTTTACTTTTCTTGTTTTCGAAAAAGTCATCATTTGATAATTTTACATCCAATACGATTTCACTAACAACTTGCTGAACTATTATATCAGTTTGCGTCCCTTTGTTGGATTTATATTGGTCTATAGACATATAAGAAATCTCTATTTCTGATAGTAAACTCTTAAGATCAGCAAACAAAGCTCTCATGCCTTTATTGTTCACGGCACCATGTTTACCAGGGAACATGTGATAATCATAGGTGAGATTCAAATTTGAATCTAATAAATATGCATATTCATGGGCTTTAATATTGTTTTACAGCAAATAGTTAAAGTTTTCGATTCTTTTATTAAAAAATTCTGTATCTCTAGCACATCTAAAAGTTTGTATGCAAATTATTATATTAGTGTGAGTGATGCATTTTATGGTTTGCCTCAAGCTCTCCACTAGTCTGTTATAATCTTGTGACATCCTGAAGTCAAAATCTCCAATTAGAATAACACAATAATCTTGTAAAGTGTAATTAATCAGTTTTTGGCAAGGCCTTGAATTAAATCTAATATACCAGAATTTTGTTTTTATATAATGACAAAATTCAAAATCTGCTTACACGTGGTAGAGCCATGCTGCAGCTATATTATATAGTATAGTTGTAGCACGAATAGGTCGGCTCGACCAGGGAAGGACCACGCTCTCACAGAATACCAGCGTAAAATAGCAGCCACTGCTGCGTTTCGTATGGTGATTGTAGAGAACCGGAGACCCTTTTTACTGGAAAAGAGGCATTCCATCTTAGTCCTCACGGGTGACAACGCATCTGCATTTTGATTCGCAAACGAGGATAAATGTAGATGTCTATGAGCCACAGTAACCACATACCATCAGGTGCACTGTGTGCTCGTTTGACATCCGATCCTATAAAAAAAATAGTTTTTTGCAATGCCCTTTATATTATTTTTGTTGTTGTTGCTGATTATGCAAAGCTTTCTAGTGTGCTTTAAGGGTTCATCAGTTCTGCATTGCTTACTTTTTTCCCCATTATTTTTTTTATATTCATTTACGCGTACCTTGTGCTGTTCTTTATTCTGTGAATTATGGTTTTTACTTTCAATATTATTAGCGGCTTCCTTATTTTCAAAAATATAAGCATATTTTAAAAAACCTACTATACCTAATGAATGAGGTCTTACTCGATTTTAAATAATTAGTTAGAATAATGCTGAAGAAAAATATTCGTAAAATAATTATTCAGGATTTTCTAATGATCTTTTAAAAAGGAGTGTACTTTGCGTCTTACTAAACAATAACTTACAAGTTTACTACAATTTATATAAAAAAAAAAACTTATCTTTACTGCATTTATTATTATTATAAATGTGTTCTTAAAAAACAGCAATATTGCAGACTAGATATAGACGTTATTATTAATATTGTTACAAGTATGGAAGAAGTATAGATGTGCGTGTTGTTATAAGTAAAGTAGGATGCCATCAAAAACATAACTTGTAAAAATCCCAAGTCTCGCAACTCAGATCTTCTACCGTAAAAAGTTGTGAGATCTTCATCGCATGAAAACAATGTATCTCACAAGTAATAAATATTATATTAAATTATGATGATTCATTTTTTTTAAAATATCATAACACTAGAATTTTCTCCAGATAGGATTAAGAGAGTAATCGGAGAGTTTTTGTGTTCTTCTGCGGTGGATCTTGCAGAACTTAGCTCCGACCGCATGGACAGTTTCAAAGGTCTTGACATTCATATCGTTCACTGCATCATAGTCTTCTAGGCACTGAAAACGGTTTTATAACTCGAGCTGGGAGGTTTCGGGACTTTAAATTTGAGCACGAGTGGGACGGAGCGTTGACTTCTTTAGACGAGACCTCTCCAACTTAACGGTTACGGTTCAGTGTGCCTCTAACCATTCGGTGATTGCTGCCAGTTTTCACCTTTGCGATCACTGAGACATCACTGAATAGTTGTCGTCTGGTCTTCATAATAAAGTCGATCTGATTTTTTGTCGAACCGTCGGGGCTCAACTGACTCCACATCCTGTGGGGTCGCTTTTGGAAGAAAGAATCCATCACAAAGAGTCAATATTTTTCCATAAAGTCAGCCAGCTGCTGGCTCCTTGCGTTCTGTTGCCCTATTCCAAATTTCCCTACATTCAGCTCACCGTTCTCTCCTATGCCTAGTTTTGCATTGAAATCTCCCATTAATACCGTTTAGTGGGTTTTGGAAGAGTTCATGGCTTTAGAGATATCCTCATAGATTTTCTCCACCTCCTCACCGGGATGTGCCGACGTTGGTTCGTAAACCTGTATGACCTTCAAGAAATACCGTTTGGTGATTCTGAGTTTAGGGTATGTAACCCTCGTCGACATACTCTCAATCTTTATAACGTTGTTATGGAGAGACTTGTGAACGATAAACTCGACACCTACTTGGGAGCGTAATTTGTCTATCTCTTCTTCCAGCCCCACAATCTTCTCGTCAGTCCTCAGTGTGCTTGTGTTGTATGTTGCCAGGTCGAGTCGTCTTAGGTGGTAACCGATCCTCCACCGGAGATTCTTAGCACCCCCTGCCCCGCGGTTACTATGGTTACCACCGTAACTAAGAATAGCGGAGCCGCCGGGGACTGAGGGCCGTCTCTTTGTAACTTTAATTTTATTGGGGGATATTTGCCATAGGTGCCACGCTTTGCGAGTGGGTTGGCAACCGCAGCTTTTTTAATTATAATCTTGTTGTTATCAGAAAGATGCTGCTGCCCATCTCCACCTGTTTGCCACTGTCGCCTCTTACGACACCCACGGGAAGATATTGGGAAGTGGATAAGTTTTATATAAAGTTAAAAATGTGGTAGGATGTTTAAAGGCAGAACATGTCCGCATGACAAATCCATAAATTTGAAAGGCTGGTGGTGATTTGCGTTTATGATCATCAAAGTGTATACTATTTCCAACGAAACACAGTTAAGTACACAGTATAAGTTTATTTAATTATGTTCATTATTTTTGTGAACATGATATGTTTGCATTTTAATCTGCTTTAGTAAAGTTTTTTTTTTAAAGTAGTATGCCAACCGATAGTCTGCGCTAAATTTTAAAATCATCTGCGTAAAGAAGAAAGTTAGTTAATTAGAAACAATCACCGATATTGTTCACAAATAATATAAATATTAATGGCCCATGAATAGAATTGAATAGAATAATTTTTTATTCAATATACATTACATGAGTTATTCTTATTGAAAGTCATTTTTATACTTTACCACTAATAGATCCTTGGGGTACGCCTGAGTTTACATTTATAATATTAGATGAGAAAACATTAATCACAGCCCATTGAGACCTATTTAAAACATATGATGAAAATCGAATCACTAGAATCTAAAATGGACTTATTGACTAACGAAAACAGACTATTACAATTGGAAATTAACACAAATAATCAAAGAGATCGCCTTTTGAACTTAGAGATCGTCGGCGTTCCTGAAATAAAGGATGAAGACTTAACCAATATAATTATATCCATTGCTAAGCAGTCTAATGTAACTATTTCTCCTAATGATATATTAGAAGTTAATCGTGTCACACCGAAAATCAAACAACAGGGCCGCCCGAAAAATATAATTGCAAAGCTTAAATCCCGTCTTCTAAAGGACAACATAATCTCTGGCACTCGAAAAAACCGACTGACCACCAAAGACCTTGCCATACATGGCAGCGTGCGTCCCGTATATGTCAATGAGCATCTTACACAGTGCAATAAACTTCTACTAAAGAAATGTAGGGAGACGGCGAAACTTAAGCAGTATCAATATGTGTGGACAAAAAACTGGAGGATCTACGTCAGGAAGAACGACACATCTCCGGCTTTGCATATATCACAGGAAAGAGACGTTTTAAAATTAATTTAATCTTACATTGTATATTGTTTTGTTCTCTTTTCAAGGACGTTATATTGCTTAAATTAATCAATTCCATCGTTGTAAAAGCAATTCACTGGTCTCTCTTATCTCATTTTGTCTATATTATATATCATTGTTTGACCGAACGTAAAAGGAGCTCAATTAGTGAAATATTTTTGGTCGTAAGTGTATTGGTCACACGCGCGATAATTGTGCGGCTAAGTTGCATCCATATTCTTCACGAACGTTACACAACTATATATATATTATGGTTTCTTTTACTATATCCTTTATATTTAATAAAATACCAATTATATTTTTACTGGCGTCTTATATATTATGTATTAATTTATGTTATTTTGTCAATCCATGAATTCATCTATTATATTGTTATTATTCATAATAATTACCCGTTCAATATTAATTTATTAAATCTAAGAACAATACTTAACACGTCTATATTGTTACATTCGCGATATTTATATATATATTTAATAACTGCTCTGCATATTTATAAGCTCGCATCCTTTTATGTTAACTCGACTATATTACTCAAATCGTTTAAGGATTCATTCTGTTATATCTTATTGATAAATTTTATACTCTACCACCTTATACAAAAAATCAAGTCACTATTAATTAGCAACTGCCGAAGTGATATATCGTTGTTCGTATTACTTAAGTCTAACGTAAACAAATTATTAGTTCTGTTACACTGTGTAGCTTTAAAGTACTATAAATTTAACACAATTGGGTACATATTTGATTTTGATTAATGGCTGCAAATAATTTGAACTGTTATTATCAGAATGTTCGTGGTCTTAGGACTAAATGTCTTGAATTACGACTAAATATTTTGACGAACGATTACGACATTATAATTATGACAGAATCATGGCTACACAGTGGAATTTTTGATGGTGAGTTATGCGACGATAGGTATGACGTGTTCAGGGCTGACAGAGATTTGCGTAATAGTGGTAAAAGTACTGGTGGTGGAGTATTAATACTGACACGACGTACACTCGGTGCCATGTATCGTGACATCGGCGTATGCGGTCTTACTGAGCTATTGTGGATTACTATTCCTTCATGCGCATGCGCTTCAAATTCCAACTTACATATTTGTGTGGCATATATTGCCCCTGACCCTCATCAAATGCCATCAGATCTCGTTTTTATTAAACAAAAAATTAATAGTATTATAGAGCTTTCTCCAAATGATAATTTTGTAGTATTAGGAGATTTCAACTTGCCGTTCATTTCTTGGAACCCAAACGGATATACAGCTTTGAAAAAAGGGCCTACTGAGGTACAAGAAGCGAGTATTCAGCTGATGGAAACACTTACATTTCACGGGTTAAGACAATTTAATACTTTAAAAAATCATGCTGGTAACACATTAGATCTTGCATTCTCTAATCTACCTCTGAATATCATCCCTGCGGCTGCGCCGCTACTCAAGGAGGACCACGCACATCCTTCTTTTTGCTTCATAGTTTTGAATTTAAACATTACTCCTCTACGGGAAACAGCTGCGCCGAGGCGAAATTTCAGGAGGGCTGATTATGAAAAAATTAATACATATCTTTTAGAACAGGACTGGAGGTCTCTTTTATGTACAGGCACTGTAGACGAAGCTACAAATACCTTTTATAACATACTGGATAGTTGTGTTCGTTTACATGTGCCTTTTAGTTATAACACAGGGAAGCGATCATATCCTAAATGGTACACACCTGCTTTAATAAAAATAATTAAGGAGAAAACCATAGCACACACACGTTGGAAAAAATTCAGGAATAGATTAGATTACGATGAGTTTTCGTTACTCCGAGCAAGAGAACACCGTGTTCAGAGAGAATGCTTTAATAAATTTACGTCAAGTTGTGAAAATAGCATCAAAACACATCCTAAAACATTCTGGACTTTCGTCAAAGCCATTCGGGGTGGGTCAGGATACCCTAAGAAAATGTCTTTGAAAGATACAGAGTACACCGATGGTATAGACATATGCAATGCTTTCAACTCATTCTTCAAGAGTGTATTTGGTGTTCCTAGTAATAACTACATATATCCACATACGGAATCGTTGTGTACTGACACCGTTTCTAATGTACAGACAAACGCTGCAATAATTGAAAAAATGTTGAAAACATTGGACACGAACAAAGGTGCCGGTAGTGATGGGTTACCTTCTTTTTTTTGGTCACGATGCGCTAAATCACTTGCTCTCCCCTTGACTATTATATTTAATCGCTCTCTGCGTGAAGGGATATTTCCGCATCAATGGAAGTGTGCACACATAGTCCCTGTACACAAGAAGGGATCACGTACAGAAATAAATAATTATAGAGGCATTTCTATTTTGAACACCGCGGCTAAAATCATTGAACGAGTAGTATATAACGTAATCGTATCGTATCGTATCGTACGTGGAGTAACCACGCTTTCACGTGCCTTCCCTGAGCAGCAACATGGTTTTTTACAAAGGCGATCCACCACTACGAACCTGGCAAGTTTTTCTTCTTTTGTCCTTGAAAATATGGATCAAGGTGGGCAGGTTGATGTGATCTACACTGATTTTGAAAAAGCTTTCGATCGTGTGGATCACATGATCCTGCTCAACAAATTACAAATGTTAGGGATTCACGGTGACTTGCTCCGGTGGACTGAATCATATCTCACAAACCGCTCACAAGCAGTCGTGATAGGTGGTTTCCGTTCGAGCTACATAAACATACCTACAGGTGTTCCTCAGGGCTCTCACTTAGGTCCACTTTTTTACAATGCCTACCTATATGACATTGGTTCGTGCATTGTACACACAAATTACCTCATGTATGCAGATGATAAGAAGATTTTTTGTAAAATTAACACCATACATGACTGCCTATTGATACAAAAGGACCTGGACCGTTTATTTGAATATTACAAAATAAATAATATAACTGTTAATGCAAGAAAGTGCGAATGTATTAGTTTTACATGGAAATCTAAGCCAATTCTAAATAAATATCACTTTGACGGATTAGAAATCAGCCGAAAAGTAAGTGTTAGGGATTTAGGCGTAAATTTTGATCATAAAATGATACTATCCGAACACATTGATTACGTTATCAGTAAAGCCTATAAAAATCTTGGTTTTGTTCTTCGCATCTGTAAACCATTCTCGAATATTAATGCAATTAAAATGGTTTATTTTGCGTATGTCAGAAGTGTTTTGGAATATGCTAGTTCGATATGGTCTCCACAGTACAATGTCTACAAATATATAATAAACAGTAATATTGACTGTCCATATCTTGTCTCAAGAATCACCTTTCGTACTCCAAAATTCCGCACCCGCAATACTACATTGTTACAGACTCCCTGGCATCATTCAAACTACTGTCGAAACAATGTTCTTTCGCGGCTTGCTCGTACATATAATGAACAATTTGGACACATTGACCTCTTTGCGAAATCTAAACTTACGTTTAAAGATTACATCAAGAAAACTTTTAAGAAATAGAGCAGTTGAAGTTAAAATCACATACAATCATATATTCTCTCATCTATTTTTTCTATATGTATTTTTGAGGCTACTAATATAAATATAAGTACTTAAGTTATTTCATTTAATATATATTATAATTAATTATTTGTATTATGTTTATATATTTAAGCATTTAATATGTATATATACATAAGTAAAATATATATATATATATATATATATATATATATATATATATATAAAGGTAATGTAATATATCATTCTACCTGACTATCTCTCCTGATCTGTAAACTTATGACCACCTTCATTACATTGAATTGCTTATAATTTTGCTTATAATTTATCTATTAGATTGTTCTTCTTTCCTTTTCTTCTAACAACAATACACCTACCATCAAGCAATATAAGGGAAACCTGTTATTGGCCATACTTTTAGTTTATTACATTAATGTTAATATTTTCTATATACGCTGTTGGTTTTCTAAATAAATAAATAAATAAATAGATTTTCTCGTACCCCATTGAACGTTAATTTATTATGTTGTAATCAACCTTACCAAAGACCTTGGAGTAATCAGTGTAAATTGCTTCTACTTGCAAACAGTTATCCATGCAGTAAAAAAGATAATTTATGTAAAGAACAAGGTCAGTTATTGTTGATCGATGTTTCAAAAATCTGTTGTTCAAGTATAATTTATATTATGTAATATAGGATAAATTTGCTTATGTATTAGCTTCTCAAGAACCTTTATATAGTTGATAACAAAGATATAGGCTGTTAGTTAGAGACTTCGTTTTTGCACCCACTCTTGTGAACTGTTATAATATAAGCGTTTTTCCATATCTGGGGCACTGTCATTTCTCTAATACCCTATGTACATTTATTACATTTCTCTAATACATAGGTTAAAAATAAGACACAAGAGAACACTAATAGCTGCGGCAGTATTTTTAAGGAAAAATGGTGAAAGGCCGTGAGGTCCAGGTCATTTGGTACTATCAATAAGCTCTTTGATTATGTTATTCTCATAAAAGTAGATATTTGAAATAATCTCACAGTTGAGATTAGTAGACAGGTTACTAAAATACTCTTACTGTAATTGCTGCCTATTTTCATATACAGGGATGAAAATTTCAGAAAATAATTCACAGATACCCTCTGGTATATCAAATTTTTTATCTTTGAGCGAGAATATAGTCACGACGTTATGCTACAGCATGCTTTAAAACATCGGGGTATGCCTAAAAATCGCTCGCATTAGCTATCGCAGTATTTTTGCTTTCAATTTGAATGTAGTTGCTGATAGTACAGAAGGATCACTTGCCTTTCCGTTCCGACAGTATGCGCCGGGCCTTAGCGTAAACTATTATTTGCTAGAGCTGCGAAAGTTTACCATTACCTTAACAGCCTATTAAAGTCCACTGTTGAACATAAGTCTCCACCATAGATTGCCTCATATGGAGGATATTTGCCATAGATTGGTAACCACAGTTTATTTTTTCTTTTTATTCGTTATTAGGAAGACGCTGCGGCCAATCTCCTGATTTGTTTACCTTTGTCATCTCTGACGATACCCACGGGATGACGTGGGGGTAGTGGATATTCTCACACCGCCTCTACACGCTTCAAGGTACGATGGTTTTCTTATCACGTTTTTCTTCACCTCTACGATAGTAAATTATAAGATATAAGTAATCATTTAAACCAAATATGGGCAACAACCGGCCCGCTTTAAGATATGATCCGGCCCGCGAGACATTTTGAAAAAACCCAATTAAAAAAATATTACATTAGGTACTCACGTAAGTATACTCACGGGAGTGACAGTGAAGCGGCATACATCAAATCCTTTGATGTTTGCCGCCTCACACTTTGATAAACGCCACCACTCGGCTTACTCGATCAAATTCTTTGAGGTTTGCCGCCTCAAGAGTGACAAATCAAAAGATTTATTGCTTCTCAATTATTCTAAACTAGTTTATTCCAGATTATTCCTTCATTTAGCCTATATAAGCGGGTGGATGGCCCAAACGTTAGTTCAGTTCTATTTGAGCTACCAAAGTGATAACTTGGACAAGCGATATCTTAGCAAACTGCTCGAACTACATCTTGAGTGGTTACTAACTATAGTTTGTTATTAAGTTTATTGAACGAAAAGTAAACAAAAATAATGTCTGGTGGAAAGAAACGAAAAGTAGATACAGAGGGTCGCCAGTTTCAATAAAAATGGACTAAAGAATTCTTTTCTATCTTGCACAATGGTGAGCCTATTTGTTTTCTGTGTAATGAATCCATTTCAGTAATGAAAGAATTCGATATAAAGAGACATTACTCAACTAAGCATGCTACGCTGCACTCACTGACAGGACAATTGTGAACAGAAAAATCCAGAAGCAAATTTGGAAAAACAATAACAAATGTTTCATAAACAAAGAACACAACTTTATAATGTTGTGAAAACTAGTTTTAAACTTAGCTCAAAATTGGTAAACCATTTGCCGAAGGAGAATTTATCAAGGGGTGTATGTTAGAAGTTTGCGGTATTTTGTGTCCCGGAAAGAAAAATGAATTTGAAAAAATTAGTTTGTGAAAACGAACTGTTGTTCGACGTATAGAAATGATGGCTAATGATATAAAAACAACATTGACTGACCGTATGGCTGGCTTTGAATAATTTTCCATAGCATTAGACGAGAGCAACGATTTGTCTGAAACAGCTCAACTGGCTATATTTATACGAGGTGTTGATAAGGAGTTCACTGTTACTGAGGAATTGCTTGCTTTACAGGCGCTAAAATAACCACTACAGAAGAAGATATTTTTATTGAAGTTCAAAAGTTATTCACAAGTTTTAGCTTGCCATGGTCAAAACTAATTTGAGTATGCACTGATAGTCGGCTTACGTAACGGTTTCATCGGAATTTTGAATGAAAAAGCAACAGAGTTAAATGTACAAAAAGATCATTTGATAGTACTTCATTGCATTATCCACCAACAGAACTTGTATCTAAGTCCATTCGACTCCAGAATGTTATGAATGTGGTAGTAAAAACCATCAACTTTATTCGATCCCGAGGGCTTAACCATTGTCAGTTCAAGGCGTTTTGGATGAAATATGAGCTAAATATAACAACATAATATATTATTATGAAGTCAAATGGCTGAGCAAAAGAAAAATGTTGAAACGGTTTTACGAGCTTAGAAATGAGATAATAATAATAATTTATTCAGATAGAAAAGTGATACAGAGGAAGAGTCAAACAATGTATCTTATATAGTAAATATGTTCTTAAAAATGAACTTGCTTCCTAAGTTAGGGTAAATCTTGTGTTTTAGGTTAAGCAAAGCTCTTCCCATTTACATAAATCCTTAAATAAGATACACAAAATATAATGAAGTAATACAAAAGTGACCCAAAAAAAATAGATCCTTAGAATTTAAAAGACAAAGATCAAAAAAAAATTTAGCAGAGAAGTAACGAATTGACATCTATGAACACTTATGCAAGTACTGTTAACAAATTCTCCGTTTCTTTATAAGACTTTAGTTGAAGCCATTTTCTGAGGTCAATGTTGCATTCATGCATATTCATAGAATATATATGTACAATTTTGTTTACTTTATTATGTAAATATGGGCCAAAAAAGCAAAAATATTTTTTATGAATTTTGTGTTGGACTTAAAACTGGACTTAATCACAATGTCTTTACGACGTTTACATTTGATTTTGTCTGGGTCATAATTTATAGACTGATGCTGTTTTTTAATAACATATAGAACAAATAGTTGGCTAACAGTTAATACTTGGCAGTTATTGTAGATTAATATTGTAGGATATTGAAATGGTTTAAAAGTTTACGAAAAACCTTTACAAGAGCTCTTTGAGCCCTTTCCAAAGAAACCATGTGCGGTTTTTAGAGCCCCATCCCAACAAGAAATGAACTAAGTTAACAAAGATTCACACAGAGCAAGATACACCTGTTTCAAAAGATATGGTTGCACTACATGTCTAAGATTTTTAAAAACATATATAAGTTTGCGGATACGATTTTTAAATGTTGAATATGGTGTTCAAAAGATAGATTTTTGTCTAAAAGGATACCCAAATACCTGACAACCTCAACTCTTTCCAATAACGGACATCGGCAGGAAGTGAGAGAGCTAAGATTTTAAAAATACGTAGAGAGAAAGCGTTTTCTGGTTGCGTCACATCACGAATGGAAAAGGTCAGATATTTGGTTTTCTCTGCATTTAAAGTTAATTTATTGGAGCAAAACCACATTTGTACAGTATTGAATGAATTTTGGGCAGCTTCAAAAGTTTTTTTCCAATCACTCTCTGCAAAAAGTAGCACAGTATCATCTGCATAGCAAATAGACTTTCCAGAAATGAGCTTCATTTGACAGAGATCATTAATATAAATTGTGAATAAGGTGGGCCCCAGTATACAGCCCTGAGGTACAACGTAGGTCAGTGGTAAATCTGCACTCCTGTGATTGCTAATTTTAACACTTAGCAATATATTTTTCATGTAACTCTTAAATATATCTAACTGCTTTCCACGTACACCAAGCCCTTTAAGCTTTTCCAGTAAAATAGGCACAGAGACCTTACCAAAAGCATTCGCTAAATCTAAAAAGATTGCTAAACATCGTCTGCCTTTATCCAAATTTTCTGATATAAACTTAATAACGTCATGCATAGCACCATCTGTGTTTTTGCCAGATCTAAAGCCATATTGGTTTTTAGCGAACAGATTATTCGTCTCTAAATAGTTGATAAGGCGTTTATTTATTATTTTTTCTAATAATTTGGACATAGCTGGGAGTGAAGCTATAGGTCTATAGTTAGTAACTTGGTCTCTTTGCCTGCCTTTGTGTATTGGGATTATAATAGATTTTTTAAAAGCCTCGGGAAATACACTATATTCCAAGCATCTATTAAAAATATGCGTTAAAATATGCGGTACAAGTATATTTTTATTATTTTTAAGAAAAACATTTGAAATATTATCCCAACCAGTGGAGCAATTGTTTTTGAGATTCATGATAAGTGATTTAATTTCAGATTCATCAGTATTCAACATAACAAAAGAATTACTAGAAGTCGACATGTCACTTGAGTCGGTTAAATGATCAGTATCTGCGGCTTTTTCAGCTAAATGTTTTCCAATGTTAACAAAGTAATTATTTACACTATCAACGGCTAAGTCAGCTGTTGTATAAGACTGTAACAGTTCGTCAGCCGATGATTTAGGTTTATTAGTATAGGATATGTTTTTTAGAATGTTCCAGAGCTTCCTTTTGTTATTACTAGCACCTAAAATTAATTCAATTTCATACTTTCTTTTAATATTTTTAAGTAAGTTATTACAAAAACACTTATACCTTTTGTAAGTTATTTGTATGGTGAAGTTGTTTGGGTGTTTTTTTGGCTTTCTTAAAAAGGTTATCTCTATTTCTAACACATCGAAGTAAGCCTGGTGTCATCCAAGGTTTGATAATCCTAATTCTTACTTACTTACTTACTTATCTTTACGCACAATCCCTGACGGGGTAGCCAGAGAGAACAGATCGCCAAGTGTCACGATCCTTAAATACCTCTTTCGCTTCTTTCAGGTTCATTATCTTCTTTATACATGCACGTCTAGGTATCCGAGTACTCTTGACCCTCCCCTCTTCGAGCAATTTGCTCACATGGTCTTCGAAAGTTAGTCTCGGTCTACCTCGACACCTTTTAATACTAACTTTCGCGCTATATTTTTTCTTCACCATTCGGTCTTCACTCATTCGCTCAACGTGCCCAAACCATCGAAGCACGCCCATATCAATTTTTATGATAAGGACATCTTTCAAAACTGCCATATTGCGAATCTCTTCGTTTCGCTTTCGGTCGGCCATGGTAACGCCGCACATTTTACGAAGAGATCGCATCTCCACTGCATTCAACTTGCTTTTATGCTTCTTCTGGCATACCCAGGTTTCGCTGCCATATAACAAAGTCAGTACCAACACTGCCTTATGTATTGCAAGGCGTGCACTCTTCACTACGCCTTGCCTTTTGACTAACGCATTCAGGGCACCATTGACTTTGTTCCCGGCAGCGACACGCCTGTCCACATCTAAATCACATCTTCCATCCCGGCTAAAAGCACTCCCCAATAAAGCTAATTCGGTTGGTGTATATACAAATATCAGTGTTTTTGTTATGTAGTTTAGTGATTATCTCAATTAACCGATTTGCGACGACGTCAGGATCATCAATATCATAAATAAAACTAAAGTCTGTGTTTATCATATCCTTATTGAGGTTAGAGTGATTTAATATAGAGTAACTGTTAGTTTTTGGTTGAGAAGTGAGATCAAAATTAAGACAAAGTAAAACAGAGCTGTATAGAATAGAATAGAATAGAATAGAATAGAATAGAATAGAATAGAATAGTTTTTTTATTCAATATTGATTATTACATAATTCTTATTGAAAGTCATTTTTTATTTACCACTGGTTCGGAAAATACCTCTGTCCTGGGAAGAACCAGCAAGAAACCCAGCGGGACTTTTTTTTTTCAAACATATTTCACTTAACAATAATTTCATTTATACAATTTTTAAATGATTTTTAATAGAACTAGCATGGTGGCGATCACCTTATTCCCAGGGGTTATTTTCATTCATGTATTCCTTGATATTATAATAACCCTTTTTGTACAGTTTTTCTTTAATAAAACTTTTAAACTTGTTTATTGATAAACTTTGAATATGTTCTGGAATTTTGTTGTAAAAGCATATACATTGCCCCATAAATGATTTACTGATTCTGTGGAGTCTAGTAACTGGTATTACAAGCTTATGTTTGTTCCTAGTGTTTAAAGAATGCACATCTTTATTCTTATTAAAGCTATGTATGTTTTTATGTACATACATTAGATTTTCATAAATATATTGCGATGCCAAAGTTAATATGTTTATTTCTTTAAATTTTTGTCTGAGGGACTCTTTACAATTTAGGTTATAAATCACCCGAACGGCTCTCTTTTGCAAAACAAATATAGCTTCAATATCAGTCGCATTACCCCATAGCAAAATTCCATAAGACATTACGCTATGAAAGTAACTAAAATACACTAACCTAGCTGTCTCAACATCTGTGAGACTTTTAATCTTTCTTACAGCATATGCTGCAGAACTAAGTCTGCTTGCTAATTTAGATATATGGGGACCCCATTGAAGTTTCGCGTCAATAGTAATACCGAGAAAAACAGTGGTATCCCCAAGACTCATTTCCTCCCCATTTAATAGCACATTGGTATTCGAATGTTTTACATTAGGTATTGTAAATTTAATACACTTTGTCTTATTGCCGTTCAAGAGCATATTGTTGGCGTTAAACCAATGTACTAATTTCGATAGAGCATTATTTACATCGTCATAATTAATTAACTGCCGTTTGAGTTTGAAAATTAAAGAGGTATCGTCAGCAAATAATACTATATCGTGATTGTCCCCTACAAGATAAGGTAAGTCATTAATATAGATTAAAAACAGGAATGGGCCAAGAATCGAGCCCTGAGGAACGCCCATTGATACTACCGATCCGGAGGAACCTTTACCATTTATCACGACTTTTTGAGTTCTGTTACTTAAATATGAAGTAATAAGTCTAAGCGCCAAATTTTTTACACCGTAATGTTGTAGTTTCCTGATTAATGTTTCATGATGAACACAATCGAAAGCCTTGGAAAGATCACAGAAAACACCTAAGGCGTCCTGTGAATTCTCCCAGGCATTAAAAATATATTTCATAAGCTCAACGCCGGCGTCAGACGTCGAGCGACCCCTTGTAAATCCAAATTGGTTTTTATGAAGTAATTTATTTATATTAAAAAAAATTAACAATTGATCCAAAATAATTTTTTCAAAAATTTTACTAAGGGTTGGTAGTACAGAAATAGGTCTAAAATTAGCGGGGTCCAATGTACTACCAGATTTAAATAAAGGTATTACTTTACTATACTTCATTAAATCAGGAAACACACCAGAATCGATACAAGTATTAAAAATAATAGCAAGATGAGGTGCAATTAAATCTATTATGGACGCAATAACTGTCACGGAAATCCCCCACAAATCTGCGGTTTTCTTTACATCAATGGTTTTGAAGTATTTTACAATATCTTGCGGTAATACTTTTTCAAATCTAAATTCTTTTAAACAGATATTAACATTCTGTTTGAGTAATGACTCGGCGACAGTTGGAGAAGAATTCAAAGACTCTGTTGTCAAAATAGGAATATCAGTGAAATATTTCTCAAACACCGCTGCGACTTCTTGATTTGATTTAGTCAATTCATTGTTAATTTTTAATTGATAGTTTGCGTTACGAGGTTTTTCATTACCGGTTTCGCTGTTAATTATACTCCACGTCATTTTAATTTTATTCTTAGCCATCTTAATTTTGTTGCTAATATGTAACGATTTGGCTGTGGAGCAAACTTTTTTAAACATTTTAGAATAATTTTTGACATATTCTTTAAAAGCATCAGAAGGATTATATGATCTTTCATGGTAAAGGTCATATAACCTTCGTCTGCTTTTATGAATTCCCACTGTCGCCCACTCATTAAATACCTTGCGACTGTTTCCGGAGAATGTTTTAGAAGTAAATGTTTTTTTTAAATTCATTGCTTATAAGGGTAAATAATTCTCCATATAAAAAGTCTGCATTGTTCTTATAAGAAAGCGATGGAAGGTTTTTTACCATATTACTTCTAAATCTCTCCAGGCGTTTTGCATTAATAGGAACAAACACAATTTTCTCAATTTCCTGTTTTTTGTGCATATAAGGTAATGAAACCAGTTGTCCACAGTGATCTGAACTAAGTTTTTGAATTATTGATTTGTTGATTGGTACAACACCTGTAAAAATATTATCAATACAAGTTGCACTTCACCCTGCAATTCGTGTGGCTTCAAAGAATAAATTATCAAGATTATAGGATTTGAACAAAGAGCAAAATTTAATACTGATGGAAGAAGTTTCCAGGAGATTGATATTGAAGTCTCCACACACTACAAGAGATTTATTCTGTTTATTAAGCTTAACTAAATCTTCTTCCATAATTTTTTCAAAGGTATCATAATTTGAACATGGGGGTCTGTAAACACTTACAACAATAAGGTGCTCAAACTCAACACATGCCATTTTTACAGTACGCTCAACAGAGAGGCTCACAATGTCTTTACGTTCTTTACATGATAAGGATTTATTAGCTAATATTAAGGAGCCACCACGTAATTTAGTATCTCTATTGAACGAACTGACCACCTGGTGATTACTGAAATTAAATATGGAGTTGTAACTTTTTAACCAATGTTCAGTAATACATAAAATATGAATAAGGTTACTATTTAAAAATAATTCAATTTCTAGTTCTTTGCCTAACATACCTTGTATATTTTGATGCACCAGGTTAATACAGTTTTTATTATTGCTATTTTGTGAAATTACACAATTCTACGAAATTTTATTGTATTCTAAGGTATTTAAGTTATCTTTGCTAGAGATTACCTCTATTGTCTTATTATCTAATTTAAATTACTTGGAACTAATTCCAAATCATTTGTGAAATTATTTTTCTGCTCAATAAAAGCAGGTGTTAAGGTAGCCAATAATTTGGCTGGGTTAAAATATAAATAATGAGATAGCGTATTTGCTACCAGTCTCAAACTAAACTTTGATAGGTAATACCTATCTCTTGTCAAAAACTTCTTAATTAAATTATTAATATCCACTAAATGAAATTTATCATTATTATTCTTACAATTAAATGTCAAATTTAAGTTATTATTACATGTCGAATTATGCATCATTAAATTTAAATTATATCTTAGTTTATTTTCCTGTGGCCACCCCTCTATGTAAGGCAATGTAAACAAGATAACTTTAACCACATTTATGTTATTGAGATATTCAATATATTTTAATAATTGATTCTTGTTCATATTGCCTCTTCTCCCAACAAAAATTATTAATATACTATTAGGGTTAAATTTACTAGTTAAAATTTTATTCATAATATCACTGAATGATGCTCCAGGCATGCAGTAATTACTTATCTGTTGCCTTTTTAAACAGTTATTCAATGATATACCCAAATTTTTTCCTATGTCATCACTATACACAATTACATTATTTTTTTCATTACTTTTTAAATTTATCTGCTTTGTTATGGTACTATCATAGAGTGCAGGTAAAGAAAATGAAGTATTACTGCTTGTCATATTATTAACACACACTGTCCCTAAAGAACCTGGCATTGAGTGCTGATATTCATTTTGATATTTTAATAAGGAATCAAAACGTTCCTCGTTATATTTACATGACTTTACCAGATTATCCATGGCCAGTATGTGTTCTTTTATCTCATTCCCTGCTGATTTATACTTATTTGACATAGTTTGTAATGAAGTTTGAAGTGATAAAATTTCTGAATTAAGACACTCTATTTCAGTTTCATAACAATTTTTCATGTTTTTCACCTCAATTGAATATAATTTAATTTTACTAATTAACTCTTGCTTTTCCTTACATACATTTGAATAATTTTTAATATTAATTTTAGTTTTAACTAATTTTTGAACTTTCCTAATATATTTATTGATTTTTATATATTTTCTTAATTTCCTTCTGCTGCATGTAATCCTTTCTGCTGTTCTTGATGAGGTAGAATCTTCAGTCAAATCTATTGTAGTGGAGGGTTGCAATGTTTCATGAGATTTACATTCTACGAGCTCATCGAACAGACTCTGAGTTTGAAATGCTTGCACGTTATCAATGTATTGTTTAAATTGTGAAATCTGCTCATTAGCTTTAGTTAATTGTAATTTCAATGCAGCAATTAATCTGAGGGCTTCCTCATATTCTTTGCTGCATCGGTCAAACTCATCGACTGTCCCCTGGAGCTGATCCCTTTCCTTTAAAATATCTGTATAGTCTCTATGTATCTTAACCATATCACTTTTCAACTGTGTATTTTTCGAAATTATACTTATTATTTCCTTTTCATTGTCATCCCTTTCTTTAAGTAACAGCTCACACTGCTCCCTGGACGCCCTCAGTTCTTGGAGCGCCAGATGAAGTTGGTTCTCCATCTGGCGCGTTTTGGCGTTGCGAGTATTCATTTTACTATATATTTTATATAGCAAAAGAAAACAAAGATGGAAAATCAAGGGAACAGAGTAAGCAAATATCTAATTGTAGGACTCTAATAACAGATCTCAAATTAAATTATCAAGAAAACAATTCAAAATGAAATCCGAAAACAACAAAACTTAAGATATATCGTAAATATTAAAAGGGATAACAAGAATTACAGTAACTTTTAAACCTAAGTTTTAAACGATGTTCGTTACCTGCTGTCACTTTAAATTGAGAGGCACTAAAAATTTATTTATTTAGATATTTACCACTTTTATTTATTACACAATACAATTTGTTCCTAATTAACAACTATAACTTAAATTTGAGGTGGAAATTATCAATTACAATATTTATTTTTACGAAATTATTTGGGAGCAAATTATTTAAGTATTTGTCACCGGGGTTGCCACAACAAAGTTGTGGTCAGTAGTATCAGACTGGATGATCAACGTTAGAGCGGGCTTTTTAGTTTTTAATAATACGTGATCGATACAAGTTTTACTAACGGGTCTAGTAATCAAATAATGTGCTGGCATAAGACAATAAAATGCTGTCAAATTAAGATATTTTTCTGTATGTGTATCCGTATTACTCGTTGAGATGTCAAAATTTATGTCTCCCGTGATAACGACATTTTTAAACAACACCACCGATTCTAATACTTGTCCCAAAGAGATGATAAATGAATCTGGGCTATTATTTCTTGAAGGTGAACGATAAACAGCAATGATTGCGAGATTTAATTACTAGACAGCTTGCGCCCGTAAAATTAGGTTCCTCAACCGTGACACCCAGACTATTTCTTACATAAATTGCTACACCATCATTTTAGTTGAGACATTTTTTGTTAGTATATCCAATATAATTGTCTAAAGTATAGATATTAGGGTTACATGATAGCCAGCATTCGGTAAGTATAATTATGTCGCAAACAATTTTGGTTTTTTCTAAAAGCAAAGCAAAATTATCAAAATTACAACCTATACTCGGTATATTTTGAGTTACAATTTTAAGGTAATTTTAAATTTGAGGCACATGTGATTGGCAAGAGTCAACGTCTATTGAAACTGCTCTAGATACCTCAATGGAGTCAAGATCACCAAAAACTGCTAATTCGTCGAAAACACATAAAAGCTATAATATAATGAACCGTAATCTTCGTATACCTCTTCGATATTGAGATATAATGAGTGACTACAGAAGTTAGTTAAATATGTTAAAAGTGACACAAGCATTAATAAATAAAGGTCCCTAATTAAATCACAGTTAATCGAAATGGCTTCCTCATTATTACATTCACGTCTTGGTATCAATCTTAAACAGCTCTCATCGTAATTAAGTAAATTAAGCCCTTGACAGGTCATCATCATTACGGCCATTCATAAGTCCACTGCTAAACATAGGCCTCCCCCAAGGAATGCCACAAAGCACGGTCCTGAGCCACCTGCATCCATCGACTTCCTGCATGTCTTACCAGGTCGTCACTCCATCTCGTAGGAGGTCGCCCTACACTTCGCCTACCGGTACGAGGCTGCCACTCGAAAACGTTACTTTCCCATCGGTTGTCGGTTCTTACAAATCCGTTGGGCTATATCGGTTACTCTGGTTCTAATGCAGATATACTCATTCCTAAGTTTATCACGCAGAGAAACTCCGAGCATAGACATATCCATAGCTCGCTGAGCGACCTTGAGCTTCCTCATAAGGCCAGCAGTGAAAGACCACGTCTCAGATCCGTATGTCATCACTGGCAACACGCACTGGTTGTACAATTTCGTTTTAAGGTTTTGAGGTATGTCTGACGAGAAGATTTGTCGTAGCTTCCCGAACGCTGCCCAGCAGAGTTGAATCCGTCGATTAACCTTTCGGTCGAAGTTAGACTAACCTAGTGGGACTATTTGTCCCAGGTGAACATACTCGTCAACAACTTCGAGCTCAGTGCTCCCAACAACTACCGGCATAGGTGTGACATGGACATTAAACATAATCTTTGTTTTGTCCATGTTCATCTTAAGACCTATCCGTTGGGAGACACTATTGAGGTCATTGACCATAAAACTTAGGTCCTCCAGCGATTCTGCCATAAGGACTATATCGTCGGCAAATCGAAGGTGAGTGATGTACTCGCCATTGATATTAATACCGTATCCTTTCCTGTCCAGAAGCTTGAAAACGTCTTCCAATGCAGCGGTGAAGAGTTTCACGGATATAACGTCACCCTATCTTACACCACTCTGCAATTGGGTAGGTTTCGTACTCTGGTTCTGTACTCGGATAGCCACCGTAGCTCTACTGTACGAGCACTTCAGCACTTCGATATACCGACAGTCAACTTGGCACCGGTGAAAGGACTGCAGCACCGCCCAAATTTCGACGGAATCAAAGGCTTTCTCATAGTCCACATACGCCAGGCATAGTGGCAATCTGTACTCCTCGGACTTCGGTACAACTTGCCGAAGGGTATGTATGTGATCTATGGTGTTAAAGCCCTTTCGGAAACCGGCTTGTTCAGGAGGCTGGAAGTTGTCAAGTCTGCGTGCGAGACGATTCGTAAAGACTCTCGAAAACAGCACGTAGACGCGGCTCAGAAGGGAAATCGGTCTGTAGTTCTTCAAGAGAGCATTGGCACTTTTCTTGAAGAACAAGACCACCGCACTTTTGCTCCACATCTCCGGTTTAATGCCACCATAGAGGACAGAATTAAAGAGCCTCTGAAGGACTTCCAGTACCGATTTTCCACCCACTTTCAGAATATCCGCTGTAATTCCATCCTCGCCTGGGGCCTTGCCGTTTTTAAGGTGCTGGAGAGCCATTCTAATCTCGCTCAGACTGACGTCCGGGATATCTTCGGACTAGTGTCGGATAAGACTCGCTCTTAGATCGTTATCCATAGAACCTCTCAATCTCACTCAAAATCTCAGGTGCCCCGGAAACGATGCTGCCACACTCGGTCTTCAGCTTTGACAGTTGGCTCTTTCTGGCAGGACAGATCTCTGGCAAAGACTTTGGAGCCTTGGTTCTGCTCGATCGCTTCTTCAATACAAGCTGTATTGCAGTTGCGTAAGTCCCGCCGCATGCATTTGGAGATCTGTCTGTTCAGTTGGCTTTATGCTGTCAAATCTGTTGAAGAATGTAGCTTCATCTCCCGTGTAACAGCCATGAGATTAAGAGTGTGATCGGAGAGTTTTTGTGTTCTTCTGCGGCGGGTCTTGCAGAACTTAGCTCCGACCGCATGGACAGTTTCCACGAGCTTGTCATTCATATCGTCCACTGCATTGCAGTCTTCTAGGCACTGAAAACGGGTTTGTAACTCGAGCTGAATGGTTTCGGGACCTTGGAACAGAGCACGAAGGGGATGGAGCGTTGACTTCATTAGACGAGACCTCTCCAACTTAACGTTTAGGTTCAGTGTGCCTCTAACCATTCGGTGATCGCTACCAGTTTTCACCCTCGCGATCACGGAGATATCACTGAACAGTTGTCGTCTGGTCGTCATAATGAAGTCAATCTCTTTTTTTGTCGAACCGTCGGGGCTCGACCAGGTCCACTTCCTGTGGGGCCGCTTCTGGAAAAAAGAGTTCATCATAAAGAGTCCCTCTTTCTCCATTAAGTCAGCCAGCTGCTGGCCCTTTGGGTTCCGTTGCCCTATTCCGAATTTCCCTACTTTCAGCTTACCGTTCTCTCTTGTGCCTAGTTTTGCATTGAAGTCTCCCATTAACACCGTATATTGGGTTTTGGAGGAATGCATGGCTCTAGAGATATCCTCATACATTTCCTCCACCTCCTCGTCGGGGTGTGCCGAGGTTGGTGCGTAAACCTGTATGACCTCAAGCGAATACCGTTTGGTGATTCTGAGTATAGGGTACGCAACCCTTGTCGACACACTCCCGATCTTTACAACGTTGTTATCGAGAGACTTGTGGACGATAAATCCGACACCTCCTTGGGACAGATGGTCGCCCTCCCGGTGATAGAGCAAGTTGCCGGATTCGAGGATTACCGTGCCCTCCCCCTCCCTTCGGACTTCGGAGAATTCTATAATATGCCAGCGTAACTTTTCTCTCTCTTCTTCCAGCTCCACGATCTTCTTGTCAGTCCTCAGGGTATGTGCGTTGTACGTTGCCAGGTCGAGTCGTCTAAGGTGGCAACCGAACCTCTACCGGAGATTCTTAGCACCCCCTGCCCCGCCGTTACCATGTTAGCCACCGTAGACAGGAATAACGGGACCGCCGGGGACTGGGGCCATCTGTTTGTTGCTCTAATCATTGGGGGGGGTATTTGCCATAGTTGCCACGCTTGGCGAGCGGGTTGGCAACCGCAGTTTTTTATTGTAATTTTGGCTATTATCAGGAAGATGCTGCTGCCCATCTCTTGCCTGTTTCCCTTTGTTGCCTTTTACGACACCCACGGGAAGATATGGGGTAGTGGATATTCTTGACCGCCACTACACGGCAAAAACGGCAAGGCCTTGACACGTATATTTCTTAAATTCCATATGTGCAATATGAAAATACCATTTTAATAAATTTTGTATCTGCAACATTGCAAAATTAATGCAATTTTTATACAATTCCCGGTAAATTTATGTGACTTTTATAAAGCTTTTCTGCTTTTCCCTTATTACGATTAAATTCTTTTATAGCATTTAATTTGGCTTTTTTTTTACGACACTGTTTAAGTCCAAAATAATAGGACGAGATGTTTCATTTTTGGAGAGTATGCGATAAACATCCTTTATATCTTATTCTTGAAGATTGCAGTTTACTTCCTTCGCCGAGATCTTGACAATTTCGCATAAATCAGTTTTGGTCTCTGGTCTATTATTCTGCTGATAGATTCTTGGCGTGTTTCGTATTTCTACAGCTGTAGCTCGTGATCTCTTTTCCAAAAGCTCAATTTTGTCCTCCAAAGTCTGAATTGTTTTTTTGTTGTTTAAACGTTTTTCCTCCATCGTTTTTAATTTTTGTAATAAGTGGTCATACTTTTCATTCATAAAACTCGGACTTTTTTGAATGTGACAGTTTTGATCGGCGATTTGATTTACTGAAACATGCAGTGCTGCAAAGCGCTTCTCAATTTTAGTGGAGAAGGTATCGTGAAGCGACAATTAAAAAACAAAAGAACCTAACCTAACAATAACGAAACAACAAAAAAAATAGAACAAAAAAAATAATTTATTTTAAATTTTAAAAAGATATTTACCATTTTATATAAAAAAATGAAGTATGATGATGGTGATGGGTAAAGTGAATTACAATTATATATTTAAAAAAAAATAATAAAGATAGATGAATACTGAAACGGAGCCTGAAGATCAAAGTGGCACACCGCACTTGGCGGTGGTGGCAGCGCCTGGTCTAGGCACACGCAGCGCCGGGAGTAGGCACACGTAGCGCTTGGAGTAGTCACACGCAGCGCCCAGAGTAGGCACACGCTGCGCCTGGAGTAGGCACACGCAGCGCTTGGAGTAGGCACACGCAGCGCTTGGAGTAGGCACACGCAGCGCCCAGAGTAGGCACACGCTGCGCTTGGAGTAGGCACACGCTGCGCTTGGAGTAGGCACACGCAGCGCCCAGAGTAGGCACACGCTGCGCCTTGAGTAGGCGCTCTCAGCGCCTGGAGTAAACGCTCACAGCGCTTGGAGGAAGCACGCACAGCGGCTAAAGATAGCGCGGGCACTAGTAGGTGGAGGCGTAGGCGTGGCTAGGCGACGACTTCAGGTGAAGGCAGAGGCTTGCAGGATCCCGGAGCAGTGCGGCCCCGAGATAAGGCCTTTAGGAGATGCTTCCAGTTTGAAAGCTGAAGCGAGACTGCCTTCATTGGCCGATTGTTCGGCTTTTATACCTTTTTAGAGAGCTCCGCGCTCGACTACGGATCTGGGATAAGAACGGGAAATTATTTAAATTAAAAGCAAATTTTTGTAAATGGCCAAGAGGAAAAGAGTATTTTTGTGGAAGTATTGAAGTAAAAACATCAGACCGGTAACGAATTTGTATAAAAATTGCCATGACGACCAGATAAACAACGATGTCAAAACATGTCAAATTTTGGTTTCAGGCTCGTAATAGAGAAACGGCAAGATTTAAGTAAAAAATGAGATATTATTGATATAGAAAAAAAGGTAGCGCAACAGCGCGCACGAAACCCGAAATTGCAGAGTTACGGAGAACTAAATAAAAGATCGAAAAAGGTTGACTCCATCGACACCGATTTAAAAGTGCTGATAGCGTGAAAATACGAAGTGAAAATGATTTGTAAGTAGTGTAAAATGATATGTAAGTAGCATAAATCATTAAATGATAGAGCCGTACGCGTAAGTTGCGACGGTGAGTCACGAAATTGATCTGCAACTGTACCATGGGCCGCAACGGCATCGGATTAGGCGCCTATCGAATGAACACCGGGGAATTCGTCGTAGTGGTGTAGCTGGGCCGACGGGGGGCTGCAGCACGGAGCGGGCCCGTTGCGTGTCGGATGCGGAGGTCTTGGGAGGTGTGCGCCTGAGAGACATTGTTGATTGACGTGTACCAGGCACGCAGAACTCAGGCGAAGTAGTATGAATCGTGCGTAGCTTCGTAGCAGTACCGAGGAGCCGACTCGTAGCACGCTACGACACTTTTGATGTTTGCTACAGCACAATGTACGCGACTAGAACAATACGACACAGTACTTTCGGCCACTTCTCAGATTATGCACTCCTAGTATCGCACACCTTTTAACACTTTAAATTAAATTATTTGACATAAATAAAATTAAAATAACGCGGGTCTTGTGTACTCGAGCACTCTGTATGCGGTCCGGAAGGGAAGATAGCAGACTTTATGAAAATAAAAGATAAATCACTATCTGAATTAAGTGACCCAAAATGGATATGTGACTTGGCATTTCTAGTCGATCTTACAGGCTATTTAAATGATTTAAATTTGAAACTTCAAAAACATGGACAGTTAGTAAATTATTTGTACAGCCATTTGAAAGCGTTTCAGATCAAACTACGCTTGTGGGAGTCACAGATGCTGTCTGGTAACAGTTACCATTTCAACACGCTCTCTGCGTATGAAAATATTGCTTATGCTCAATATGCTGAAGAACTCAAGTTACTGTCGGAACCATTTTCGAACAGATTTAGCGATTTCAAAAACATGGAAGACTGTTTCAGTTTATTTACTACTCCTACAAAATATAATGTACAAAATGCTCCAATACACTTACAAATGGAGTTGATTGAGATTCAAGAAAACTCACTCCTAAAATACAAATTTGAAAACGTAGTGTTGTGCGATTTCTACAAAAAATACCTAGAAAAAGACCATTTCCCGCAGCTTAGAAAATTCGCAAAAAGATTGATTTGTGCATTTGGCAGTACTTATAAATACGAACAGTTCTTTTCATTGTTGAAAGTTAATAAATCAACACATCTCACAAGACTCACTGACGATAATTTGGAAAATTCTTTACGTCTTTGTATCATTGGAATTAATCCAAATATCGATAGATTAGTTTTCCAAATTTAAGCTCAAGTGTCTCATTGATTTCGGTGTATTTAACTTTCGTAGTTTGTAACAATTGCAAATTTAACGATTTCATTATAATGTACCATTTTATTAAATTTAATTTTGTTATTTTAATAAATTGTACTATAATAACACTGTCGTATTATTTCATGTCTAATATCTATCACAAAAAATATTATCACTATTTTAAAATGCACTAAGTACTTTTAAACGCGGCCCACGAACGTATTTGGACACTAAAGTTTGGCCCTCAACATTTCAAAGAAAAAAATACCTGATTTCAACCAATAAAATTTGTAGTTTCTAATAACAGTTTCGTATATGACAATAGAATTCAAATAGCGTGTGTGTTATGAAATTTGAGGGGGGTATTAGGTGGTAGGACTCCTTGACAGCTTAATCTGTGTGAGTGAATATCACTCACTCACTCTCCCTGTCCCTTGGCATCCAAAAAATCCTCGTATATGCCAGATGTGAAATATCCAGATTAATTAACACAGAAACACTTCTGGTACTAAAACTTCTACAATGAGGTAGGTTTTATTGGGACCTCTGACTAAAAATGACTTTCTATAAGTATTATTTACTGTAGTCTATATTGAATAAAAATGATTCTATTCTATTCTATTCCGAAAAAGAGGCCTCTTTTACTCTACGGCCCATAAACTATCTCTATGCTAAAAATCATGTCTATTGTTGACTGTAAAAAAGGACAATAAATTTATTCGCATCTATAATAATACAGATAAAAAGTTGTACGGTTTTGTTAAAAAAAACTATTTCCATAAGAATATTGCAATTTTTAAAAAGTAATTTATTATGACAATTTATTTAAGGGAAAAATTACCTATTAAAACTACTTCAACATTATTCAAACTTAAGTAGGTTGTTGTTTTATTAATCTAGCTCATAGCATTCACTTGCACAGATTACACTTTGTGTAACACTGATTACGTCCACAATGTATAAAGTGGTCACTGTTTTCGTTCCAACTTCCTAATTCAATTCCGCCGTATCGTAGCAACAGAACAAAATAAACCAGTTACATTTTCGTTTCTTCTTTTGAATAGCGAAGCAAAGTTATAAAATATGAGTAAAAACTAAAGTTTCTGATACATTGAATGCTATAATTATAAAATTTTTCGCACTTACGTTTTTGAAAAATAAATATTTTGTCTTCTTCTTCATCTGTATCTTTTCCTAACAATCCACTATTGGACATGAGCGTCCTCTATTGTATGACGGGTCATCGCAGTACGAGGTATCTCGCACCTTTCACGCTGATTCCTGTCGCCAGTCCAGGTACTTTACTATTTGACAAATACTAGACGGCTCTGTGGCGCCGATATTTAGCAATGAGTGGCAGCACTAAAGGCCGCGGGTTTGTATCCCACAGGGAACAAGTATTTGCATGGCTTACAAATAATTGTTCCGGACATAGATATTTATCTTTGTGAAATTCATGTATGTCTACTGCCCCCACGATACAAGAGAAAATCCTAGTGTGAAGGTATCGTTAAAAAAAGCTAGATCGCATACCGCCATGGCAGACCATGTAGTCTTTCTGATCTTTGAACGAAATGGTTATCTTACACTGCAAAACGCGGTAATAACAATGACTATCAACTGTAAATTACAAAGTCCTACAAGTGCACTTATATGATTTATTAACCCTAGACAATACGTTTGTATTAAAGCACGTTTCATAACTTTATTATTAAATGCGGACGTCAGAAATACGAACAATAACATGCTACTATGTTACATTTTCTATTGAAATTTTCCTTGTTTTATTTCTTTCATACTGTTTCAAAAATAAAATACAGTATTGTATCACAAAAACTGCTTAAATTTTATTTAGACATAATTTGTACAATTTTATTAATTAATATTTTTTTGTACAAACAAAATCATTTTTGCCTCCTTTATTTCTTTTCTCCTTTCAAGGTTCACATCTTCATCGTTTGCTGTCCAATTTGCACGCCTTTGAAATAACCTGCCTGAAAGGTTTAACCTTCCAGTTAACAAACATTTAAAAGGTACTCGTATATTCAGGCTCATTTTCTAAAATGGTTCCAAATTGCTGAGCTCAGTAATCATAACAATCATCTCTATCTTCATTTAATCAGTATATACGAATATTTGTGCAAATCTTATTTATATGTATGTAATATGCGTACATGTACTTATATGTTTCTATGTATGTATATAATACGAAAAGCCACGCAGAAAGTTTTGTGATAAATGTTTTTCTTCTTAGACATTGACCAGTTAAAATTTATTTTGAAAATATGATTTTGAATTTGGAACTTAATAATCGAAACAAGAAATTAAATATGATTGTTTAGTTTCAATTTAAAATTGAAACTTAATATTCAAATTTCACTTGTATTTTTACTTGTAAATAAATCAGAGCTGAAATATTGTTTCGTTAAAAAATTTATCTGCGGCGAAAACATTTTTATAGGATGATATTTAAATGTTTTAAACGTCGCCTACAACCGGACTCCAGCAATCGAAAACATGTCATCATCATCATCACATTATTACAGCCTTTAATAAGTCCACTGCTGAACATAGGCCTTCCCCAAGGCATGCCATAAAGCACGGTCCTGAACCACCTGCATCCATCGACTCCCTGCATGTCTTACCAGATCGTCACTCCATCTAGTAGGGGATCACCCTACACTTCGCCTACCGGTACGAGGCTACCACTCGAGAACCTTTCTTCCTCATCGGTTGTCGGTTCCTCAAGCTATATGGCCGGCCCACTGCCACTTCAGCTTACTAATCCATTGGGCTATAACGGTTACTCTGATTCTACTGCGGATATACTCATTTCTAAGTTTATCACGCAGAGAAACCGTGCATAGCCCTCTCAATAGCTCGCTCACCTTGAGCCTCCCCATACGGCCAGCAGTGAAGCACCACGTCTCAGATCCGCAAGTCATCACCGGCAACACACACCGGTTGTACAATTTCGTTTTCAGATTTTGAGGTATATCGAACGAGAAGATCTGGCGTAGTTTCCCGAACGCTGCCCAGCCGAGTTGAATCCGTCGATTGACCTCTCGGTCGAAGTTGGACTTACCTAGTCGGATTTTTTGTCCCAGGTAAACGTACTCGTCAACAACTTAGAGCTTAGTGCTCCCAACAACTACCGGCATAGGCGTGACAATGACATGATCTTTGTTTTGTCCGTGTTCATCCTAAGACCTATTCGTTGGGAGACACTATTGAGGTCATTGAGCATAGTGTTTAGGTCCTCTAGCGACAGTAGGAGTCCATAAGAGCAGACATAGGTTATATGATCTTTACCATGAAAGGTCATATAATCATAGCGTCGAATTTAGGGAATATGTAAAAAAATATTCAAAAATATTTAAAAGAGTGTGCTCCACAGCCAAGTCTTTGCATTTGAGCAACAAAATTAAGACGGCTTCTAATAAAATTAAAATGACATGGAGTATAATTAATAGCGAAACTGGTAAGATTAACTCTCGCAATTCAAACTACCAGTTAAGTGTTAATAACAAATTAACCGAATCAGATCAGGACGTTGCAATGGTTTTTGAGAAATATTTTACTGATATTCCGATATTAACCACTAAGTCACTGAATTCTTCTCCTGCGGTCGCCGAATCATTACCTAAACAAAATGTAAATGCGTGTACAAAGAATTTTACATTTCATAAATTGTCATTAAAAGATATTGTAAAATATTTTAAAACCATTGATGTTAAGAAAACTGCGGATCTGTGGGGGATTTCCGTTAAAGTTATTGCGTCTATAATAGATACAATCGCGCCTCATTTAGCTACTATTTTTAATACTAGTATCGAATCTCGTGTGTTTCCTGTTTTAATGAAGTATAGTAAAGTAATACCTTTATTTAAATCTGGTAGTACATTAGACCCCGCTAATTTTAGACCTATTTCTGTACTACCAACACTTAGTAAGATTTTTGAAAAAATTATTCTTGATCAAATGATAAATTTCTTTAATATAAATAATTTACTTCATAAAAATCAATTTGGTTTCACAAGGGGTCGCTCGACAACTGATGCCGGTGTTGAGCTGATTAAATATATATTTAATGCATAGGAGAATTCACAGGATGCTTTGGGTATATTTTGTGACCTATCCAAAGCCTTCGATTGTGTTCACCATGAAACATTAATCAGGAAACTTCAACACTACGGTGTAAGAAGTGATGCTCTTAAATTAATTATTACATATTTAAGTAAGAGAACGCAAAAAGTTGTCATTAAAAGTATGAGTTCTTCCGGGTCGATGGTACAGATGGGCGTGCCTCAAGGCTCAATTCTCGGCCCCTTTCTGTTTCTTGTATACTTTAATGACTTACCTTACATAGTAGGAGATAACCATGATATAGTATTATTTGCAGATGACACTTCTTTAATTTTCAAATTAAGTCGACAATTGCTAAAATATGACGAAGTAAATAATGCTATATCTAAATTAGTAAATTGGTTCAATGATAATAATTTGCATTTAAATGGCGCTAAAACGAAATGTATGAAATTTATGACTCCAAATGTCAAACAATTAAATAGTAATGTAATTTTAAATGGGGAGAAATTGAGTCTTGTAGATACCACCATTTTTCTTGGAATCACACTAGACGCGAAGCTTCAATGGAGCCCCCATATATCAAAACTAGCAAGCAGACTTAGTTCTGCAGCATATGCCGTAAAAATTATTAGAAGTCTAACTAGAGTTGAAACAGCTAGACTAGTTTACTTTAGTTATTTCCATAGCATAATGTCGTATGGTATTTTGCTATGGGGACACGCAGCTGACACTGAAATTATATTTGTTTTACAGAAGAGGGCCATAAGAGCAATTTATGAATTAAAGCCTAGCTCTGCGACAAAAATTTAAGGAAATTAATGTATTAACTTTGGCCTCTCAATACATTTATGAAAATGTAATGTACGTACACAAAAATAGAAGTAGTTTTACAAAAATAAGTGATATTCATTCTGTAAATACTAGGAACCGACACAAGCTAGTAGTACCGGTTACTCGACTCCATCGAGTCAGTAATTCATTCTTGGGGCGATGTATACGCTATTACAACAAAATTCCAGAAAATATACAAAATTTGACCTGCTCAAAGTTCAAAAACTTTATTAAACTAAGTTTGTATAAAAAGGGTTATTATAGTATTAAAGAATTTATAGATGATAATAACCCCTGGAAATGAGGTGATCGCTACCAAGCTATTTCTAATTTGTTGTGTTGTTAATTTGTGTAACATACATGATTGTAAGCTGTTATTTAAAAAAAAAAGTGCCGCTGGGTTTCTTGCTGGTTCTTCCCAGGACAGAGGTTTTTTTTTCGAACCAGTGGTAATTATACAAAAGAGTGACTTTCAATAAGCATTATTTATAATCTATATTGAATAAAAAAGTTTCTGCTTCTGTTTCTGTTTCCGATTCTGCCATAAGGACTATATCGTCGGCAAATTGAAGGTGAGTGATGTACTCGCCATTGATGTTAATACCGCATCCTTTTCAGTCCAGTAGCTTGAAAACGTCTTCCAATGCAGCGGTGAAGAGTTTCAGGGATATTACGTCACCCTGTCTTACACCTTTCTTCCATTGGATAGGATTCGTACTCTGGTTCTGTACTCGGACAGCCATCGTAGCTCTACTGTACAAACACTTCAGCACTTCGATATACCGACAGTCAACTTGGACCCCTGAAGGGACTGCAGCACCACCCAAATTTCGACGGAATCAAAGGATTTCTCATAGTACATATACGCCAGACAGAGTGACAAATTGTACTCCACGCCGAAGGGTCTGTATGTGGTCCATGGTACTAAAGCCCTTTCGAAAACCGGCTTGTTCGGGAGGCTGGAAGTCGTCAAGTCTGCGTGCAAGACGATTCGTAATGACTATCGAAAACAGCACGTAGAAGCGGCTCAGAAAGGAAATCGGTCTGTGGTTCTTCAAGAGAGCATTATCACCTTTCTTGAAGATCACCGCACTTCTGCTCCACACCTCCGGTTTTATGCCACCATGCAGCACGGAATTAAAGAGCCTCTGAAGGACTTCCAGTACCGGTTTTCCACCCGCTTTCAGAAACTCCGCTGTAATTCCATCCTCGACCGAGGACTTGCCGTTTTTAAGGTGCTGGAGAGCCATTCTTATCTCTCTCAGACTGACGTCCGGGATATCTTCGGAATATTGTCGGATAAGACTCGCTCTTGGATCGTTACTCACACTTGCGTGTGTTTCCAACGATGACGTGTACAGCTACCCATAGAACCTCTCAATCTCACTCAAAATCTCAAGTGTCCCGGAAACGATGCTGCCACACTCGGTCTTCAGCTTTGACAGTTGGCTCTTTCTGGCAGGACAGATCTCTGGCAAAGACTTTGGAGCCGTAGTTTCACTCGATCGCTTCTTCAATACAAGCTGTATTGCAGTTGCGTAAGTCCCGCCGCATGCATTTGGAGATCTGTCTGTTCAGATGCCTGTATGATGTAAAATCTGTTGAAGAATTTAGCTTTATCTCCCGTCTAACAGCCATGAGATTAAGAGTCATTTGGAATCATTTGATGGACTTTAAATAGAATTCATAGATAAAAGCCCTTCTAAGGCTACCGTACACTACTTTTTTTTCGTGGGGAAATCCTCATGGATACCTCCGGCTGCGGGGGCAACCGGAAAGTTATGCCGGACTCCTACCGGCTAAAACCCCACGGTGCCTCCTCGCACGTGTGCGCGGGGTCGTGGGAATCCAAATTCTTCCGCAGCCCTACACTAGTGCTGGCCCGGTCTGTCCGGGCCTCGTCTCCTGTACGGGGTAGTGAGGTGTTCAACTACCCCCCTCCACGGCCTCAAACTCCACCTGCGTATCGAACCCCCCGAGTCTGATACGTGGAGGCCATGGGGCCAGGAAAATCGAGCGCTTAGTAACGCCCGCTTTCCCGACCCCAGCGCCGGATCTGGCCTCGGGCTCCGCCGCCAACCAAGTTTCGGTCGCGGAGGGTAGGGAGAGCGGCGCCTCGCAATACCGACACTCCTCTCCCCTGCCGCCCCACCACCACCGCATAAACGGTGCGGCCCCGTCTGAGTCGCGGAGGATAGGGTGAGTGGCGCATCGCCATACCAGCACTCCTCTTCCTTCCCTACTCCACCTCGGTTGCAGCGGTAGAGGGAGCGGACACCCCTCTCACCGCAGCCCACCGACACACATACGAAGTGGGCTCGTCAAGCCCACTCGGAATAGCCACCTCGGGCCGGCTCTAAACCTCGGGCCAGCCAAGGGTTTCCTCTTTGTTCACCGCGGTTGACCAAGCCACGGCTACTAACCCCCCCCCCCCCCCCCCCCCCCCCCCACCCCCGCCACGACAAGGCGGGAACCCGTTCGGGGGGGAACCGTACACTACTGGTCTAACTTTAAGCACGGTCAACTAACTTTGAGAGATGAAAAAAGAAGTGGCCGTCGAAACGTGCTAGCGATGAAAAACATAATTGAGATATAGTACATACTGCAGATTGAATCGGGAAGAATGTACGAGATATTTACACAAACACCCTTGCGTGTAGAAGATAGTTTCACGTCAGATACTACACAACCTCACCGATTCTCAGAAGCTGACCCGCGTGAAATGGCGCCGTTGTATGATTACTACGGCGCTATTTCACGGTAACGTATAAACTTAATTATGTATGTAGATAGTTCATCCATTTCTAGAATTAAAGGAAAGATCAGCATCGAACATAACCAACAACAGAGCATGCGTTCATACTCTTACAAACTATGTATCATCGTATTTAGATAAAGGAATAAAGTGTATTTCAGTTTAGACTAGAAAATCTCATCATCAGAGGCTCTTAAATTATTCAAAAGTTATCTTTCTAAGAGATATCAATGCGTTGGTGTAAATAATATTAATAGCAACGATTTATTAGTAACACATGGCGTGCCACAAGGAAATATATTCGGGCCAGCCTTATTCCTTATTTACATTGATAATTCATTTCATTTCACACATTCATTCAAAAATCTCATATGCAGATAACACTGTTTTGAAATTGCTGCGGATACGTGGACAGATGTATTCTCATCAGCTCAGACAGGTATAAATGCAATTACTAATTGCGTTTATAGAAATAAACTCTCCCTTAATTTTGGTAAAACAAAATATATAGTTTTTTTCATTAAGAAAATCTATTCGTAACCTTAAAAATTTTAACTTAGTGATTCATTCATATAATTAATCAACAAGAGATAATAACTGTTTCTGCCTTTCACTCGAGTTTGTTGAATATCTAGGGGTTATAATAGATAGAAATTTAAATTTAAACGACATATTTACACACTTACCAGAAGAAACATAAATTAATATATGTTTTCAAAACCATTAGACAGGTTTTAGATCCAGATATATTAAAATGAGTTTATTTAGTTTTATGTCCGTCTACTATAACGTACTGCATATCAACGTGGGCTGGTGCTTCTAAAATGGTATACGAAAAATTGAAATCTCTCAAAGTGCTATTCTCAAAGTAGCAATATTTTGACTTTTCTATACACTACATCACAACTTTATGATAACTGTCAGGTCCTTATAGTAAGACGACTGTTTATATTAATAACCATTCAGAAACAACAAAGCTTATTGCTATACAACCCAACAAACTTAAATAAACGCAGGAAATTTTCCGTAGATACAACTAATTTTAAAATAACTTTTATACGAAGATTCATTGCATATTATAACCACACTTATATAACAAAATAAGTAAAAACTGTAAATACTTACCTACAACAATTAGCTTATAATGAAACTGAAAATCTTCTTAGTATTTTATGGGCCGGCTCGGACCGGGGTGGTACCACGACCTCACAGAATACCAGCGTGAAGTAGAGGTTTACCTCTGCGTTTCGCTTGGTGAGTGCAGGTGGCCGGAGGCCCTTTTTACTGGAAATGAGGCATTCCAACTTAGTCCTCACGGGTGACAACGCATCTGCATTTTGATTTGCAAACGAGGATAGATGTAGATGTCTATGGGCCGCAGCAACCACTTACCATCAGGTGGACTGTGTGCTCGTTTGTCACCCTTATCCTATAAAAAAAAAGAAAATTCAGACTTAAACATAAATTCTTATATAACTTTCACATGCAATGCTACCCGTATAAAAATAATACTATCCAGTCACACACACACATTTTACACACTCCTATCCTTAGACTACTCACACACATTACACTCATTACACAAATACTTCTTACAGTCACCATTACACATCTTAAGAGAGAGGAACGACATTATTAGTATACATTATTATCCTGTTTGTACCTTGGTATAAGTAATAACTTAGCTTATAAAACGTAACATGTGATCCATTAAATTTCATTGCACCTAGGTTATGTTAGCATAAAATACAAACTCTTTAGATAATATTTAATTCATTAACTTTTGCTTGCATCCTAATATTTATGTAAATTAACGGTGGGGACATAGTATAAAGAGAGGGGAAGTACGTTATCTTGATACAAACGCACTGCGCGCGGCTTGTATGTGTGCGCCATAGTATCTATGAGGCGCCGCTCGCACACTTAAACACAATCTCAAAGTGTTTCTCAATGCGCCAGTCGAGGCTAACACCGCACGAGGTTCGCGCGTTACGTAAGCGAGTCACTTATTATAGCATGTAATTTTTACTTGACGATGAGATACCTACTTACTTATTTTTGTTGTATTAGTTGTCTATCAGACAGAGGAAGAATAGTAACTAAGTACCTACTTACGGTTATAAAATCGTAATTAAAAATAAGTAATTGACTAATTGTGAATCAGATAAATAGAGCAAAGTTCGAATAATAACAACAGAACAAAAAATTGATTACAGTCTAAGAGGCAGCCGTTAGTAATTTTATGTTATTGTACGATGTTTTTTTTTTTACTATATTTTAGTCGCTTTATTCAATTTTTTTATTATTATATATATTTATTATACTGCTCTGAATCTTAATACATTTCTGTATTTGTTAGGAAAACCATTGTTGAACTTTATCGACTAATGATCACTGAATTAGTTATACAGAGATGTATTATCTTTGGCAAGGACCGAGTTTTAAACTAATGATTTGGTGACAGTGACAACCCTGAGACAGTAGGCAAATATATCGCGGATTAGGCCGCAGATAACCTACTTGGCCTCTCTTTATACTATGGTGGGGATATGGCAGTGGCGCTGACAGCTGATGCACAGGTCTCCTAGTTCGGCTGCAGATGCTATGTTTCAAATATAGGTACCAAATTAGCTTTATTAAGTGTTATGCAAATATCTGGTTGTTTTACATTTTGAAAACAAAGAACTTATTATTATTATTATTAACAACAAAGTGGTAAAATTAAAAAAATTACAGCCGACTTCAATATAAATTATTAAGGATAATTCAAAAGTTACTGATCAGGCATTGATAAAATTTACACATGATCACAAAAAACCATCAGCATTCAAATAAAAAAAGAATCATTGAAATCGGTTTACCCTGAAAACAGTAACGAGGTAAACCACATAAAGAAAAAAGGAAATAAACATACTGTCGAATTGAGTAACTCCCCCTTTTTGAAGTCGGTTAAAAAGACACACTTAACTTTGCAGTAGAAATAGATAACTATCAGCACCACGATCGATTTTCTAACTGTAAATGTAAGTTTATAATGACAAAAAATATTTTTATATGATACAACTAAAAATTAGCGAGTTTCTATTTATTTTTGTTTTCTTTACTTGTGCTGTGAAACTACCAAATTTCATGAATCTATTCTATTCGTCTTTTGGCAAAAAATAAAACGTGTGCGGCCGTACGTTTCAAGAGTTTGCGTCGACTTTGAAACTTGAATTTTGTACCTGCAAGTGACCGTGTAGACCTTAGTATTTAATAGTTATTTTAATTTTATATCTCTACCGGTTCCTGAAAAAATGGGCCTTAACAGATGGACGGACAAACAGCAAATTGACCCTATAGAGGTTCTGTTTTTTTTTAAGGAACGAACTCTTAATTAAAAGATATACTTTCCAATTCATAACACAAATTCTCAAAACGAATTTGATTCTAAAAATTACACTACTCGATAGGATACAACTTGGATGCGATTATATTAGCATTGTACTAACGATGATGAGAATTTATGGAAGTACAATTTTATTATGTCACATGTTAGAAATAACAGTTTACTGACCATTGACTAATTTCCCTATATAATGACAACAGGAAATCAGCAACGTGTTCGCTGGCACGGAAGGATTATGCAGACGTCGCGTCGTTACGTTTGCATAATCCTTTCTCATCAACGTGACATACTTTTACTCATTGCCAAATACATTTTAATTCAACAGTTTATTGTCAAGCGCTTATAATATTCATTTTCATAAACTGAATGTTTTCAGTAATTTAATATAATTAATTATATTGTCCTTTTTCTATTATATCATACTATTATTAAAATTTTTCTTTCTTCATTTAAACGTATTAATTTTAATAAGTCTGATTACTAAAGTTATTTTACACAAAAAAGTGTAGTAACCAATTGATCAGCACTCTTCATATTTTCTTTCGGCGATTTTAAGTGGTGACAATAACGGTAAGGACAGCTGCAACTAATAGTCCACATTTACAGTGCCTGAAGTTTATGAACAATACGTTGTGGTACATTTTGTAGGGCTGAAAGATAAAGCAGTGCTTATGTGAACAATTATTCATTGATATTTCTAAAATAATCCAGTGGTTTTAAAAAAATATTATTACTTTCGGTCGGTACGTGCCGTGTAGCTCGGAGCTTTTTTCCCGTTTGCCTCAGAATGAGGGTAATATTTTTCATTGTTTGTATGTGTATTTATGAATTTTTTTCTTTTTTTGGGAATTTTGCAACGGTTTAAGCTTACCGAAGTTTTGTTAGATTCTCTGTCTTCTTCTGATAGTCATAGGCTGATTTCATGGTACTAGTATCTTTCAATACAACGCTCGTAAAGCAATAAATATTGCTCGTTTATGAAGAACATCCTGGTTAAAGTATTATTTTATTATTATTATAACAGAACATGGCAGTTGAATCCTAGTTTTATATTAATAATTAGCTTGGTATTTTATCCTTTTCAAATAGCAGCTAATTCTTAGTGACAGCACAGAATATATAATAGTTCAGGTAGCTGTGACAAGCAACATATATCATTCAACTTCCATTAGCATATTTTTTTTTATTTTTATCATATAAATAACTTATCATTGCTCTCTATCTGTTCGTAAATAGACAAACTGACAGACAAAAATTATAAAACTGATTGTTTATGTTTTAATAGCATGTATATAATCTCCTGAGCTTAATAAAGCCAGTTATTTCAATATAACAGTTTACAGACGGACACTTCACTTATTTATACATATAGATATAAGAAAGCGTTGATATACTGAGCTTCCTTAGATTTTTTATACTTATTTATTCATAAATATAAAAATTCTATATTTTCTTACATTAAATTGTTACTGTTCGGAGAAGAATAGTATATTTGTGAGTTTCTCGCCGCTTTTTCTCGTAGTAATCTCCCGTAGTAGGGACTTTTTGAAACGATATTATGATTTTTATACAATTTTTTAATAAAATGTTTTACCTTCAAATATCGCAACGCTCAAACTCAAAAAACTGTCACATAAAAACCCATGCTATTAATAACAAACTTAACGAAGGACCATTAAATATATCAACACAGGTAAAGCTTATTAAACATGTACAACGCAACAGCTGCGATAATATGAAGGCTACTGAGGCAACACACAAAACATCATGCTTTTGGCATCGTGTAGTTACATACTGACACGTGTCACATGCGATACCTGGGTGCGTCCTTTTATTTAATATCTCAATATTTATTCTCTTTACTATATGTTTTGTTATTTTTAGACCAACAAAATTATAGCGCAATTCGTACCTAATAAGAGAATGGCGACTAAGCAACACACTGTATCGTAATAGCGGCGGCGCGAAGCCTAAGCGATATCTGTGCGACGTCCTACATATGTATAAATATCTGTGGTATGCATGATACACGGTGCGGTGAGACAACGACCATTTTCTGCCGACTTCCAAAAAGGAGACGGTACTCGATTCGAGTGTATGTATTTTTTTTATGTGTGTTACCTCATAACTTTGTACTGGGCGAACCGATTTCGATGATTCTTTTTTTATATGAAAGCTGATAGTTCTCGTGTGGTCCCCAATTTGATCAAGGTCAGACCAATGGTTATTGAGTTATTCTTAAATAACCTATATTGAAGTCGCTTATATTGAAGTCGGCTGTACAAAATTTTTAATTTTAAATTATTATTAATAATGGATTACAAAAACATTACAATAACTGCTGCTACAAAATGCCCTTTTGTAACCCTCAAGTGTCTACTTTATATTATATGAGTAAAAATCTTTTTTATATAGAGTTAATAATCTCATAGCTCTTTGAAGAATTTTAATCCAAAGTTTTGGTTAAACTTGTCTCTTTTCACTCTGATTAAAATAAATTAATACGCGTAAGTATAAGATGCCAAGATTTAAATTAATGTTTCTATCCTTTTTGGTAACAGAGTTTAAGTGTATAAATAAAATGTAAATAAAAGTTATTAAAATGAGGTCGTTATATTTTAGTCCTTTATTTTCTAAAATGGTGTTATTTTTCGAAACGGTGGTAGATTATGAATTTAAAAACAATCGAAGTACGAAGCAACAAATTTGTCACGGCTTTCAAATTATCAATAACCATTATCCATAAGTACCGCAGTAATTACAATAACTTTAATATAATACAAATAGGCAACTTAAACATCATCATCATCATCATTACAGCCCTTCACAAGTCCACTGCTGAACATAGGCCTCCCCCAAAGAATGCCACAAAGCACGGTCCTGAGCCACCTGCATCCATCGACTTCCTACATGTCTTACCAGGTCGTCACTCCATCTCGTGGGGGGACGCCCTACACTTCGCCTACCGGTACGAGGCTGCCACTCGAGAACCTTTCTTTCCCATCGTAACTTATTTTTAATTAGATAAATTATACTCGCAAGCTAAATTAAACTTTATCGCTCCGCGCTGGTGTCCGTCTGGCTTTGTATCTTTTTCCTCTTCCTACGTCACGAACGATATTTCGGGGTTACCCAGGGCTTCTAAAACAAATAGTAAAAAATACAGTACGTTTATAGTACCTTTTTATTTTATTTAATTTACAACTGTTTTACTTTAATATAATATCTTATATTTTTACCGCCTCTAAAATAATGGAAAACGTTCTAAATCTGACGTATAATTTTAAGTAAATACTGGGAGAGAAAACATTGACACAGAGTGATAAAATGATTATTCTTTAATAAATGTAGTAAATTATTTGATGGTTTTTTGACAGAGAATTCATAATCTACCACAATTAGGAATTTAAAAAAAACCGAAGTACGAAGCAAGAAGTTTGTCACGGCTTTGAAATTATCAATAACCATTATCCATAAGTACCACAGTAATTACAATAACTTTAATATAATACACATAGAACCCTTAGAAGAGCCACGGTAGCTCGGAATAAACCGTGGTAGTTTAGAGACTAAGCGTTCGCTGTAAATTTCATAGTACGCGAACAATACTAAAGCGATTCCTAACGTCACTAATTGAATTATGAATTGCAATTTTAAGGACTGATTTACCACGTGCTCATCGATGAATAAATTTTATGATGACATAAGAAAACCATGTAGGTTTTTTTATCTGTCTGAGAAATAAGAAAAATATTTCAGAGACGGAAAATTCGCCAACACGCTTTAGGTTTATCGGTGGACATGTCCTTGTCCTAAAACCCTTTTAGAAATGAGAGCCATGCCCAGTTGAATATATAGGTAGTTTTATACTTTTATTACTAAGTAGCTGCTCCCCGCGACTCATCGTCCGCGTGTAATTTATTACGATTGGATTTCACGAGATTTTAATCTTTTGCGCGGAACCCTAATAAAATCAAAGAAGCCTAAGTTACTCTTTATAACATCAGCTATCTACCAGTGAAAGTCCTCTTAAAATCGGGCCTGCCGTTTCGGAGATTAACTGGAACAAACAGACAGACAGACAGAAAGAAAAACGGACAGACAGACAAAAATTTAACAATTGTGTTTTTGTTATAAGTACCGTATATAATTTCATATGCATATAGTAAAAAGCTGTTATTTTGAAATTACAAACAGACACTTCAATTTTATTTATTTGTATAGATAAATACGTCTATGTAGCAGTTTTTGGTATGAGAATATGGTTGTGTGTCATGACAGCATTTATATATTTCATTATTAATTAAATGAAATGCATATTTACTAATGTATTATCGTACAATTAGTCTGTAAACTAATAAGGCACAACCAAGACGCATTGCAGTGTTATAAGATCAACATTAACGTGAAAGCCACACCCTAATTGAATATATAGCTGTAAAATATCAACTTGTTAATGTCAAGAATTCAATTCAAGTTGGATGATATGGTCCAGAGTAAATCTCATCTGACATTTTGGTATTGTAGTGTAACGAATTTAGGAATTTCAAATTGTATGAATAATATTTATTTAATTAAAATTGATTTAAGCGTGAGTGAGATAATATATTTATGGTTTTTAAATTTAAAGCAAGCCCAAAAATCAGTAAGCAGAAGAAGCTATTAGTATATTCTTAAAACAGACTATGCATGGGAAAGCAAGGTTCTTAAGTAGAATCCTCATATTATTAAATGTTTAGAACGGCCCCTATAATATTCAACCGTGTTGTCAGCAATATTTTAATAAACGTTATAAAATATCAACACTGTAATACGGTCCAGAATTAGGTAATTCTAAATACGTTCTGTCTCAATTGCATCAGTTCTGGAAATTTCGAACATAAGCTCCATGGACCACTGGATTCTAAAGTCGATAATGATGAAATAAAAGCAATAATAAAATTGGATTAACCTAAACCGTTACGTTATACGTTAGTGACAAAACATTTTTATTGGTTTCCGTCCGTTATATAAATAAAAATTAACGCTAAAACTAACGCTATTAAGACAAAAAAAAATATTTTTACAATCTGTCTGTTTATACATGCTATTTTTTTACACTCCTTTGTTCAATTATCACTGGTTCGATAACAAAAACCTCTGTCCTGGGAAAAACCAGCATTTGTTTTTTTAAAATAACAGCTTACATTCATGTATGTTACATAACCCACCAAACAAAACAAATTAGAAATAGCTTCTTTGCGATCACCTCATACCTAGGGGTAATATCATCCATAAATTCCTTAATATTTTAATAACCCTTTTTATACAAACTTTGAATAATAAGATTTTTTGAACTTTGAGCAGGACAAATTTTATATATTTTCTGTGATTTTGTTGTAAGAGCGTATACATCGCCCCAAGAATGAATTACTGACTCAGTGGAGTCTAGTAACTGGTACTACTGGCTTGTGTCTGTTCCTAGTATTTACAGAATGAATATCACTTATTTTTGTAAAACTACTTTTATTTTTGTGTGCGTACACTACATTTACATAAATGTATTGAGAGGCCAAAGTTAATATATTAATTTCCTTAAAATTTTGTCGGAATTAGTCTTTAAGTTTTAAATAATAGATTGCTCTTATGGCCCTCGTCTGTAAAATAAATATAATTTGAGTGTCAGTCATGTGTCCTCATAGGAAAATACCATACGAGATTATGCTATGAAAATAGCTTAAGTAAACAAGTCCAGTTGTTTCAACACTGGTAAGATTTCTCATCATTTTCATAGCATATGCTGGAGAACTAAGTCTGCTTGCTAACTTTAATATATGGGGGCTCAATTGAAGCTTCACGTCTAGTGTTATTCCAAGTAAACTGGTGGTATCGACAAGACCCTGTTCTTCCACGTTTAGTATTACATTATTATTTAAATGTTTGATATTTGGAGTCACGAATTTCATACATTTCGTTTCAGTTTAGTTATATTAATCCAATTTACTAATTTATATATAGTACTATTTACTTCGTCATATTTTAATAATTGTCGTTTTAATTTGAAAATTAATGCAATATCATCAGCAAATAATAATATATGATGGTTAACCTCTACTATGTATGGTAAGTCATTATATATACAAGAAACAGAAAGGGACCGTGAATTGAGCCTTGAAGCAAGCCCATTTTACCATCGACTAATAAAAGTTCATAATATTAGTACCATAGTGTTGTAGTTTCCTGTTTAATATTTCATGGTGAATATAATCGAAGACTAATAGGTTACAGAATACACCCAAAGCATCCTGTGAATTCTCCTATGCTTTGAAGATATATTTAACTAGCTCAACCGTTAGTTGTCGAGCGACCCCTTGTGAAACCGAATTGATTTTTATGAAGTAAATTATTACCAGTAAAAGAAATTAAAATTTGATAAATTATAACTCTTTCAAATTTTTACTTAATGTTGGCAGTACAGAAATCGGTCTAAAATTTGCGGGGCCTAATGTACTGCCAGATTTGAATAAAGGTATTACTTTATTATGCTTTATCAAATCAGGAAACACACAAATTCGATACTAGTATTAAAAATAATAGCTAGTTGCTAGTTGAGGCGCAATTGTATCTATTATAGACGCAAAAAAAGTCTTAAAACATTTTACAATATTTTTTGATAATACCTAATGAAATGTAAAATTCTTTGTATACGCACTTATATTTTGTTTACTTATGATTCAGCGACGACAAAAGAAGAATTCAGTGGCTTTTTTAGTTAAGATCGGAATATCAGTAAAATATTTCTCAAAAACCATTGCAACGTCCTGATCTCATTTAGTTAATTTGTTTTTAAAACTTAACCGGTAGTTTTAATTGCGAGAGTTGATCACTAATCAACAAATCATGTTTAAACGATATGTTTTTTACACCATAATTATGAGCTTCCTGATAGCAGTACCTGCACCGCTGTGATCCGGGCTAAATTGTAAAGAGGGCCAGTATAATTACAACTTTGAAGCATTCCACCTTACTCCTCAGAGTGACAACCCATCTGTAACCTTCTTTGTTTAAAGTTAACTTACCGTCAGGAGGGCTGTAAGTTCGCTTATCGCTTCAGTTTTAGTAAAAAATATTAATTGAATTTATTATTTATTATAATATAATTTTTATAGAATAATAGATAAACACCATCGCTCTTAAAAAGAAGTATAATTCCGCCTCCTTCAAAAGCATCATTGCACAGGCAAGGTCTGAGCATATCGGCAAAATTGGCGAGAAGCCTAGAATAGGATAGAAGAAGAATAGAATAGGATAGAATAGAAAAGAATAGAATAATTTTTTATTCAATATTGATTATTACATAATACTTATTGAAAGTCATTTTTTATTTACCACTGGTTCGGAAAATACCTCAGTCCTGGGAAGAACCAGCAAAAAAACCAGCGGGACTTTTTTTTAAACATAATTTCACTTAAGAATAATTTTTTTTATACAATTTTTAAATGATATTTTCATAGAACCAGCATGGTGGCGATGGGAACCTATGCATTCTGGTCTCTCGCTAAGGCTGTCCAAGGAAACTTCTGTCATCCATCTCTTCTGTCATTGCACAGAGAAGACGACTCACTGGCCCATGCCACAAATCCGAGAGCCGATCTGTTAAGCTCTCTTTTTGCGTCCAACTCGACTCTAGATAACGGAGGGGAACACACCGCCGAACATCCCGCAATATGAGTGCTCCATGCTGGGTGGGCGGTTTACACAGCGCTGGGTTCGCAAAGTACTCTTCCTCCTGGACGTCAGCAAGTCGAGTAGGCCTGGTGGAGGCCCTCTCATTGTGCTGAAGACGTGTTCTCCGGAGTTGGCACCGGTTTTGACGCATTTTTTCCGGTACTCCTAATCCCAAGGCGTAGTTCCGAATTCATGGAAGACAGCTTTGGTCCACCCGATCCTTAAAAACTTGACCGCTCAGACCCGTCCAGAGTCCATTATAAACTGCCAGCTCATGAGGTACTTTGAGGATCACCAGCTGATTAGTGACCGCCAGTACGGTTTTCGTCGGGGTCGATCAGCTGGTGATCTTCTGGTCTACGTGACTCATAGATGGGCGGAGGCAGTAGAGTCCAATGGGGAGGCATTGGCCGTTAGTTTGGACATAGCGAAGGCCTTCGATCGGGTCTGGCACAAAGCGCTTCTTTCGAAGCTTACTTCCTATGGACTTCTCGAGAAATTGGGCAAATGGATCACCAGTTTCCTTGTGCTGATCGGAGCATCAAGGTTATCGTAGTAGACGGTGCATGCTCTGATTTCAAGCCTATCAACGATGGTGCTATCCACAAGGCTGCGTGCTATCACCAACGTTGTTTCTCCTGCATATCAATGATATGTTGCAAACTGGTAACATTCATTGCTATGCAGACGACAGCACTGGTGATATCGGTCGTGTTAATATTTCTCAAGAAAACGTCGCCGAGTACCGAGACAAACTTGTGTCTGAAGTCGAGTCTTTGCTGAACAAAGTCTCGGATTGGGGGTGACTAAATCTAGTCCAGTTGAATCCCCAGAAGACATAAGTGTGCACGTTTGCTGCTAAAAAGAACCCTTTTGTCGTATCTCCTCAGTTTCATGGCACTCCCCTTGCTACCTCAGCTAGCATCGGAATCCTCGGCGTCGATATATCGAATATTGTGCAGTTTCGTGGTCACTTGAAAGAGAAGGCCAAATTTGCCTCTAAAAAGCATATCGTGTTCAGCAGAGCGGGACAGTATTTCATTCCGGCACACCACCTGCAACTTTACAAGGCACAGATTCTGCCTCACATGGAATACTTTTCTCATCTCTGGGCTGGGGCACCCCAGTGCCAGCTCCTTCCACTTGACCGCATCCAACGCAGAGCGGTTCGAATCGTCGACGACCGAGTTCTTTCTGATCGGCTCGAAACACTAGCACTTCGTAGGGATGTTGCATGCCTTTGCATTTTCTATCGAATTTACTACGGGGAGTGCTCTGAGGAATTATTTGGATCACTTCCAGCCGCCAAATTTTACGAACGCACATCGCGTCAAAATTCGCGATACTATCCTCACCATCTGGATGCTTGGCGCTCCACGACTGTGCGTTTTACTAGGAGTATTCTTCCTCGTACAACTTCTCTGTGGAATTGTTTACCACCGACGATTTTTCCGGACCGATTAGACTTAGGCACCTTCAAGAAAAGAGCTTACACCTTTCTAAAAGGCCGGCAATGCATCTGCAATTCCCCTTGTCTTGTGGTTGTTCATGGGCGGCGGTAGTCACTTACCATCAGGCGAGCCAGAAACTCGTTTGTCGTCTTCTAAAAAAAAAAAAGATAAATCAGAGCTAAATAACATGGTATTCTTTCATCGGTTTTAGTCCGCTTCATTTATCTAATATTTTATGATTAATAAAAACTTATCCAAAAAAAGAAAAATATCAAAAATAAAAATAAAATATTAATAAATATTATAAATAGTCATTCAAAATTATAAAATTTCCACGCAAATACGAGTACATTTTCCACGTACAGTAACATACTCAAATTGAAGTGTGCGTCATTATAAATATACCGTAGTGGCATCAAACAAAATATTCTACTTATCTTTCGTTACGGAGTTTTTAATGAAAATGTAAGTACACCTAGCGCATATAACGTAATATTATAAAGAGACTATAAACAAATGGAATAGGCGTAAAATATTTGGAATATATGATTATATCCATCAGTCGATATATCACAGTCGATTAAAACTATGGGCACAATTTAGAGCTTGTACGAGAAAATATAGATAGACTATAATTATCCGAAGTGGGGGGTCATAATTTGTCAAATCTGGCGTGTCCTGCCCTGTAGAGGCAGCATAAGATAATTCACTTCCCCGTATCGCCCTTTGGGCGTTGTTGAAAACGACAGAAAGAAACTAAAACAGGAGATGGGTACCAGCATCTTCTGAATAAGCTCAAAATCTCAAAATAATAAAAAAAACTGTAGCAAATACGAGTCAATGTATGGAGAGGCTTATATTCAACAGTGGACTTTTGAAAGGCTTGTGAATGGAGATTAATTAAATAGAATCTGTGAAATAATAATTAAATAATAATGTATTTATTGTGTACAAAAATAGGTAGGTCAAACAAGTTCAGCATATTATTATAAAGAAGTTAATATAACGTACTTTATAATATAGCAAATAATAATAAATGAAAATTCTTTTTTTATAATTATTTGAAATTAGCGGCCACTGTGATGACACTAACGACACTGTCTTTATGTTATTTATCATCAAATATTATCTATTGTGCACCGTGTGGAAGCAATGTAAAAGTATACATATATCACATTATTTTTTCCATGGCTCTCGTAACAGGCGACTAAGCGAAAAGACAGAATCTTTATGGCTACCGATAGATGGCAGAGTAACCGTCTGTTTAAGCCATGCGTAAAACACCTGATCCAGCGACGGGTATCAAAGACGCGAAATTTATTCGTAATCCGGCTACCAAGCATGACGAATAAGGCTTTTTCTCCCTAAAACCCTACAATCTGTTAAAAATCTTGGCTTACATATACCATACCTAAAGCTGGGAAGTTCAAGTTGCTGAAATAAGCCGTAAAGTTACTGCCACCTTACGTTCTCTTTGCCGTCTCAAAAACTTTCTGCCTTTTTAAACTAAACTTCTACTTGTCCAGACTTTGATATTACCCATTATTGATTATGCGGATGTGTGTTACCCAGATCTATCTCAATATCTTCTCGATAAGTTGGAGCGCCTTCTCAACAATTGCATTAGGTTAATTTTCGGCTTACGTAAGTATTACCATGTTTCTCAGTACCGTTATAAGCTTAAATGGCTTTCTATTCGTCAAAGGCGTAGCTCCCGAATTTTACAAGTACTATATTCAATTTTAAATGACCCAAATTCTCCTTCTTATCTTAAGGATAACTTTCAGTACCAATATTCTACTCATGATAGAGTTCCCCGTTCCCAAAATAGTCTTAAAATTCGTATTCCACCACATAAGAGTGGTTTCTTTAATTCCTCTTTTACTGTGCAGTCCATACTGCTCTGGAATGCCTTGCCTGTTCATATCAAAAAAACCAGTAACAAACAATATTTTAAAAGACTAGTTCGAGAATACTTTAACAGGAATAATACCACCTGATTTATCCGATTTTTGTTTTTCTCCCTCTTTCGCTTTATAATTGATATTTTGTATAATATGTATTTTAATACGCGTCATGTTATTTTATTTTTATTTTTGTGTTATATTATTTAGAGATTTTGTATATATAAGTATATTATATCCGTTTATATTTTCTAGATATAAGTATATTTTATCCGTTTATATATTCACTATTATTTTTTTCTCTATATTTTAAAGTAGATAATATTAAGTTTGTATAGTTTAAAATATTAAGTAATTATTTATGAGTGGTGTTGCACCTACCACAGCATCTCAAATCATCCAGGGTTGACTGGTAGAGAATGCCCCAAGGCATTAAGTCCGCCCTTTATATCCCTTATTATAATGTATGTAGAAAAGAATAAATAAATAAATAAATGGGAGAAATTTATGTCCAGCTTCGCATTTTCACATGCTGTTGAAAAGAAGAAAAAGTTGTATGGAAATTATTTTTGGGCGACGTGATCTTTAAATCTATTACAAAAACAACTATATCAATTGTTAGTTAATACAGCCACAATAAATTGCAAAAATAATCTTTAACTTAAATAATACCATATTTCGAATTAAAATTGAAAACAAGCAGTAGTATTAAGCTCTAAAAGTGAATAATACATTATCATTCTGAGAAGAAACAAAGGGATGCATTTCCTCCACAAAAATAAAAGTATAAAAGAAGTAAATAAGCGACCGTAAAAACTACGCAACTTCAAAGTACTTTGTAAGACTTTCTTGATTTTAAAGAAAGCTCTGTTGCACTTTTTTATTACTGAAGTTATTCAAATTCTACCTAAAATATTACAAAATACTCGAAATATAAATTATGAGGAAATGTATATACTTCATAGTTCGTTCGTTATTTCCTATTTGATATTTGAATTATATAGTAAAGAGAAGAAAATATTGAAAAAAAAAAGAATTCTAGTCAGTCACCATGATCTCAGGATGTATGGACCTTATTTAATGTATTTAGATGTATACCCGTACGTTCTATCTAGATTATATTTTAGTTAATATTTTGTACCTACTCATTTAAGTACAACACAAGTAAGCACAGAGGATGAAAGTGGTATGTTCTAGTTACCAATGTAACGTATGTCTTTCAAATAGAGAGCATAGCCTAGTACGTAACGTCAGTAGCAAATATTATAAGATATTTTCAGATTGAGTATTTACCGCACATTCTATTCTTTCTAACAGGGAAAAAATCCGTTATAACTCCATTCTCAAGGTGCACTCACACCTGAAATCCTCTTGAGACCATACGTCCTAAATTACAATTTTCTATCTTTATCTGAGTTTCCTTCAGTGCTGGCCGGATGAAGAAGCTCAAAGTCGCTCAGTGAGCTATGGAGGGCTATGCTCAGAGTTTTTCTGCGTGATAAACTTTGAAATGAGGATATCCGCAGTAGAACCAGAGTGACCGACATAGCCCAACGGATTAGTAAGCCGACGTGGCAATGGGCCAGCCATATAGGTCGAAGAACCGACAACCGATGGGGAAAGAAGGTTCTCGAGTGGCGGTCTCATACCGGCGGACATAGTGTAAGGCGTCCCTCTACTAGATAGGGTAACGACCTGGTAAGACATGTAGGAAATCGATGGATGAAGGTGGCTCAGGACCGTGCTTTGTGTGCATTCCTTGGGGGAGGCCTATGTTCAGCAGTGGACTTGTGAAGGGCTGTTATGATGCTGATGATGATGATCTGATTTTTTGATGTATAAATTCTTCATATTACAATCCAAATAAGAATCATTAATCAGGCAGCCGTATATTTAATTAACAAAAACAACAGCTGTGATAAAATAGAATTAAGTGATAATAATTATATTATTATGTTTACCAAATTCATAAATACCTCGCTAGGTTGCCTTTGCTCTAAAAATAGCTTGTACAGTGGTAGAGCCAGGCGGCAGCTCTTGCTTTCACACGGATGGGCCGGCTCGAACCGGGGTGGTACCACGACCTCACAGAAAACCAGCGTGAAGTAGAGGTTTACCTCTGCGTTTCGCTTGGTGAGTGCAGGTGGCCGGAGGCCCTTTTTACTGGAAATGAGGCATTCCATCTTAGTCCTCACGGGTGACAACGCATCTACATTTTGACTTGTAATTGAGGATAGATGTAGATGTCTATGGGCCGCAGCAACCACTTACCATCAGGTGGACTGTGTGCACGTTTGTCACCCTTATCCTATAAAAAAAAAAAAAAAAAAAATAGCGCTCATTATATACATACAGACAAGAGCAGTAAAACAAAAGGCGGTCCCCACACAACTATATTCACTGTTACTATAAAAAGCATATGGGACAACATTACAGGCAACGAGTTTATACTTTGAGGAAACGTGCTTTTCTTATGGTCAATGGTATGGTCTGTTGCATGTTTACGTGTAAGTGCTACGCCAAAAATTTATAGCATCCTAAAGTTGTTTTTTTATATAGAATCATTTTCAATCCCTAACTTTTAAGATAGAATACCTCGTTACAAGTAAAAAGGGTATCCGATACCCTACACTCACCACACGTAACACAGTCCTTCAAAGTTCGAGCCGACCCATTCGTGCTGTAACCAAAACATAGCTACAGCGTAACTGACCTAGATAATCGTAATTTTGAACCAGAATTACAATATTTAAATTCAATTATACTTTGCGAGACTGTGCTTTGTGCGAAGCCGAAGATCGGTGATCATCCATTGACTATTTTCGTGGTAGAGTCACACTGCAACTGCAGCACGAATGGGTTGAGTTGATTAAAACCTGATAACATTTTCACCAGTAATGAGGCATCCCATCTTAATTCACATGTATAACCACTCATCTTCAATTTGATTCTTAACCGACAGTAATTTACTAGGTGTGTATGGACTACAGCTCGTTTATCGAACAAAAACAAAAAAAAAAGATATTCAGGACAAAATCGTTTATTTTAACAACGATAATATGATTAAATCTATGCATATAAAAAAAATTAAGTGTTTTTCTGTAATATCGAAATAACTGGATTCAATTAAGCTCAGGAAGTTATTTATGTGCATGCTATTAAGACATGAATAATAATCATTTTGAAATTTTTTGTTGGTCTGTCTGTCTGTCTGTCTGTCCGGGTTAATCTTCGGAATGGCTGATGCGATTGTATTAAACTTTATAAATAGATAGCAATAGCAAGAGTAATCTAGGTAATGTTTTATCCGAAAAACTTCAAGACTTTTTTGGCAATAACAAAAAAATTACAGAATAAATGGTCCGATAATGGTATGGTTATTTAAAATCGAAATAACCCAAGTGAAGCAGGTGCGGTTGGCTAGTTATTTATATTATTATTATCTTTTAAAATATATATTCATATTTTTTTATAATTAATCAATAAATTTCCACTTCAGAAACATTTTAATAATACGTAACCTCACAGGAACAACTTAACAGTCTACGTGGTTTTATTATCCACTCAAAAAAAGAGAAGAGGCTTATTGTTAACACCAGAATGCTTGAAGTCTGAACTTCCGCAGACTATGAAATAATGGGTGAAAACGATGTAAAGTATTTTGTTAAACTTTTTTTATTTAGGTTAATCACGCAGGACTATTTTGTTGATTTTCTAACATTGTGAGCCAGTGCTTGTCTACTATCCCAACTAGCAGTTAGTAGTGACGCAGTCAAAATAGAAAAAGTAATAGCTTTAACTATTTTGACTTTAACTTTTCAAGGCAATAGCCTTGAAAAGTTTGGGTAAGATTATCAATAAAATAATATCTAATAAATAAGTTATCCATTTATTATATTACAAGTGATCCACCCCGGTTTAGCACGGGTGATTTCTGGACAGCTCCACTTACCCGGTCCTATTGTGAATCTAAATCATCCAGGGATCCGGCCAAAAAATAAATTTAAAACAAAAAATTCATCAGAATCGGTCGAGCCTGTTTAGAGTTTTAGCGAGACTAACGGACAGCAATTGATTTTTATATATAGAGATAAAACGTAATTGTTAAATTCCGCGTAAAAAATAATGTGCTTTACCACACCAAAACACATGAAACACATATAGCAGTAAAGTTAAATTTGAGAAATATTAAGCTTATTAATAAATTAGCTATTAAATCGTAAAATAACTTGAAATTTATCTCCCAATTCTAACCTAAATTTTTGTTAAATATTGTTACTATTAATATATGGAATATAAGAAAAATAGCTCATACTGATTAATTTCGACTAAAATTATTACAAACACTGCTGCATTTACACTTTACAAAATATAAGGGCTTATCTGCAGGTGTCTCTCGTCTTATCATTAAATCATCAAAATTCAGAAATTCAAATTTCATTTGATCTATCTACTGGTGCATATGGACGCAAAATTATCAGGGTTGAAATATTATTCTATTACGTAATAAAAATAAGTACCAATAAAAGTACCAATAATTACGCTAGTGTAAAAATTATAAAAGGAAATTGGTACATCTATGTATGACCGATTTTATTTTTAACGTTTAATGTTGTGAATTCCTTAACACATGTTGTGTTGAATATCTACTATTAGAACTTAAAAAATAATATCGCAATCGGTACAAAATCGTTTGTATACTACCCAAAAGTAGTATAATACAGTTGAAATTGGCATCAAGAACATAAAAGGAACCATCGAACTAGGTCTATATCCGATAGTTGTTATACATGTAAACAAGATACCTACATGCAAATAACGTTACCCAGTCATTTCATAAAAATACCTAATCCATCCTTGTAAGGAGTGTTGGTATAACCCGTTTCGACTTAAGTTCGTGGTAGTTACTATTAGAGATGAAGCTAGCTTAGCAATACTTTCTTATTAAAAATTAAAAATAAATCATTAAGAACTGTGTTAAAATACTACTGAATATTATTCAAGTTAACGAAGTGAAATTCGAAAGGAAAAGCTTTAAAATTATTTAAGAAATCGGTGAAGCAAATCTTTTCTACATTCAGAATTCGACTCGGAAGGCAAATGCGAGGTGATATGTGATTTTTGTTCGCTGCCGGTTCGTGTTGGCAGGAATTTAGAATTCAATTTTTGTTTAAAATCAGTAGGTTTAAATATGAACGCTAAAGATTTCAACATTTCCTTTCTTATAAAATTTTAATTTAATTTTATAAACTTCGAACTTGTGGTCCACCTTATGGTAAAAGCGCTATTGCAATCCATGAACAGCTGCAGCGAACTTCATACAAAGAAGGCTGTATATGCATTGTCACCTGGCATCTATAGCCTTTTTTACTATAAAAATAAGGTTTAAGATAGAATTGGAACACAACCAGTTCTGGCTTTCTATACCCTTCAGACCGGAACACAGTAATGCAAGCATTGCTATTTAGTGCAAAGAGGATGGTACCTCACCAGACAAACTTCTCGGCAGAAAAAGAGTAAAAGAAAAAAGTAAAGGAAGGGAAAGTAGGTAGTAAAGCCATATGTACATCTTACAAGGAAAGAGTATAAGTCAACAAGTAAATAAATTCACAGGATTTTTTTTATAGGATAACGGTGACAAACTAGCACACAGTCCACCTGATGGTAAGTGGTTGCTGCGGCCCATAGACATCTACATCTATCCTCTATTACAAATCAAAATGCAGATGCGTTGTCACCCGCGAGGACAAAGATGGAATGCCTCATTTCCAGTAAAAAGGGCCTCTGGCCACCTGCACTCACCAAGCGAAACGCAGAGGTAAACCTCTACTTCACGCTGGTATTCTGTGAGGTCGTGGTACCACCCCGGTTCAAGCCGGCCCATCCGTGCGACAGCAAAAGATGCCGCGTGGCTCTACCACTGTTAAAATAAAAATATAAGGAATATGAAAAAATAAAAATATTGATTATGCCAGAAAGCACGGTACTGAGCCACCTGCATTCATCGACTTCCTGCATGTCTTACCAGGTCGTCGCTCCATCTGGTGGGGGGTCGTCCTACACTTCGCCTACCGGTACGAATCTGCCACTCGAGAACCTTTTTTCCCATCGTTTGTCGGTTCTTCGAGCTATATGGCCAGCTCATTTCCACTTCAGCTTACTAATCCGTTGGGCTATGTCGGTCACTCTGGCTCTACTGCGGATATTCTAAGTTTATCACGCAGAGAAAATCCGAGCATAGTCCTCTCCATAGCTCGCTGAATGACCTTGAGTTTCCTCATCCGGCCAGCAGTGAAGGACCACGTCTCAGTTCCATAAGTCATCACTAGCAACACGGACTGGTTGTAAAGTCTAGTTTTTAAGTTTTGAGGTAAACGCCCTTATTTGAAATAAACCAAAAAAAGATGTGCTTCCTGACGAAACAAACCAATTAATTTAAAAATCACTCAACGCTGCATTACAGACCATTGAGAAATAAAGAAAAGGAAAAAGCTAGAAACACCTATAAACCACAAATAAATTACTAAAAAATATTGAAAATTAATAATTGAAAAATGCTTTTTTTTTAAACCAGCAATCAAAGGAGGGCTTAAAACGGATTAACTTACAGGAAGAAATGGATTGGATTATGGAATGGAGAACGTAATGGATTAGCTATGGTGGGAAAATCTTTGTTTCATAGCTCCAACAATTCAGCAAGTTTTGCACGACAACAAGCTTAAGTTCCCGCGCCTACGTCAAAGTGAACGCATGAAGCTGGCTACAGTCAAGCGTGTACCTGCTGTACTACCATATGTCACAGATTTCACCGACAATCTTGGCTGCATCTTGTATTGAGCTTCCATCAAATCATACTTCAAGCCGCCGAAGAAGATTAGTCAGTTTCTACCATCTTTCAAGTGTAATATCCCTCTACAAGATGCATATATGCACAAGGTAATTTGTGAATGTGGTCTCTCTTATATAGGGCAAACAAAAAGATCTATAAAAACACGCGTAAAAGAACATGTGGCTGACGTGAAACACCAATGCTCCAGGAAGTCTGCAGTTTGTGATAATATCCCAGACGGCATCCGCCATTATATCAGATTAAATAGACCACAAATCCTCTATAAAGAGCACCGATTCCTTCCGAGGATGATTCGCGAGGCTATTGAAATCAATAAACATCCTAATTTTAATAGAGAGGATGGCTGATTGCTACTACCTGCTCGAGATCCTATAATTAATAATATTAAATCCCAACCCAAGCATACAACTACAAGACTTCAAGCTACTATAAATTCAATCTGCGTAGATCGAACCAAAAATCAATTATTTTCATAATTTTTAACTTATATTACCCGTGGTTAACTATGAGAATGAGACGTCAACGCCAACATCACCTCAGATGTGACCGTGGGTGATGTAAAGTACTCAAAACATCGGGAATTCAAAATAACATATGCAACAAAATCCTTCAAAATTAGTTTCATTTACTACTAACTAGATAGGTAGACTTTTTTCTGCTCTTTCCGATGAACCTTTATCCTTTAAAAAATCATTAAATCGCAATTAAAAATATTGAGGGTCACTAATCGGGAGAAAAACTATCCTATCTCTCAAGTTGAAGCAAGCAATAAACATTTACGAAATTTTATTAAAATCGAATCATTGGTTTGGGAGGTATTTTTAGGGTGATTTTTTGAGTAAAATCTGGTTCTGCCTCTCTTTGAACACTTTATTGAAAGGCTTCGGTAGGGGATTTCAACTTCGAAAAAGAAGGACAAAAGTGTACCACCTATTCCAAATAGATAATCTCAATTTATTCGCCTCGACGATTTGTTTAATAGGAGAGGGAGAAAACGAGCAAACAGCTCACATGATGGTAAGTGACTACCGCCGCCCATGAACAACTGCAACACCAGGGGAACCAGGGGAATTGCAGATGCGTTGCCGGCCTTTTAAAAAGGAGTAGGCTCTTTTCTTGAAGGTCCCTAAGCCGAATCGTTTCGAAAAAATTGCTTGTGATAATTGATTCCACGAGGAATTTGTGCGAGGAAGAAAACATCTTCTAAATCGCACAGTGGTGGATCACGCCAATCATCCCGATGGTGTGGATGTAATCGGGATTTCTGCTGCGAAGTGCATTCGTGAAATTTGGCGGCTGGGATTAATCCGAACAATTCCTTAGAGCACTCCCCATGGTAAATGCGAAATAAAATGCAAAGGGATACAACATCTCTTCGCAGCGCCAATGAATCGAGTCGATCAGAAAGGACTCGATCGTCGACGATTCGAGCCGCTCTGCACTGGATGCGGTCAAGTGAAAGGAGCTGGCACTGGGGAGCCCCAGCCCAGAGATAGATTTATCTATGCTCATCAAGATTAGGAACCTTTCCAAGGCTGAAACATACCGATACCTGGGTATGTGACAGAACATTGGTATCGACAAGGCGGATATAAAACAGTCAGTTTGCGATGTGTTTTATGCACGCTTGACCAAAGTGCTCAACAGCCTTTTGTCGGGTGTAAATAAGACACGCGCATAACTAACGGTTGGGTCATACCTGTCGTCATGTATACCTTTGGCATACTTAAGCGGAATCAAACTGATCTTAACGCCCTAGATAGAAAAGTCTGCAATACTACTACGTCCCATAGGATACATCTCCCGAGATGATCATTAGCGAGGATGTACTTGCCGCGAAAGCTTGATGTGTTTTTGAGCACACTCACTATGCATAGTCGTGAAGTGTGCTTCCTCCTTACTTACATTCTGACGAAATCGGGTAACCTTTTTTATGTCACATATTTTCTTTTAAGGGCGGTGACAAATCGTTACAATTTGCGGCCGAATATTTCAAACATCACTTGAAGTTCATTGTCTTATTACATGGAATATTCAGCATAGATATTTAAGGCTCTTATACGTGTATTTACTTCATACGCATTCTTACTCTAATCTTATTTATTCTATTAATAAAATGGATTTTTATTATTAACAATTTTACTAACTATTAAAATATTGTTTTCGTTAAGATATGGAGACATATTGGCTCTCTTTATGATGTTAAAATATGTATTTTACGCGTTGACTTGGCTTTTTTGTTCTTTAGTTTTTAGTTTTTTTAGTATATTGGTGACTTAGAAAAAGTATTGTATTTTAGCTGTGTCCGTGAAATCCGTTGAAATTCGTTTTAAAAAAATCATTTTTTTTAATTCAGTTAAGATCTCTGCGTTTCGCTTGGTGAGTGCAGGTGGCCGGAGGCCCTTTTTTCTGGAAACGAGGCATTCCATCTTAGTCCTCACGGGTGACAACGCTACTGCATTTTGATTTGTAATAGAGGATAGATGTAGATGTCTATGGGCCGCAGTAACCACTTACCATCAGGTGGACTGTGTGCTCGTTTGTCACCCTATCTTATAAAAAAAAAGATAACAACAAGCATCTTTATATTATTCGTATCTTTGACCCATTTATTAAACTCAGTCCGAATTAATGGTTCGTTTTCTCTTAGTTACAATCTTCTAAAGTTACATTAGGTTTATTTGAAATCAAGCTACTAAAAATTGTAATTAAATCCACTGAATCGGAAAGAACAAACTTTTGTCACAAAAAATAAAAATAGCAAACGATATTTTGTAAAAAAAACTTATAAATACGATTATATTTATTATTTTCGCTTAAACTTGCATATTTGTAATCTTTATTATGAATACAGTAATAGTAACAGCGGGTATTAGTCAGCGTTGGAAAAAAAAAATAATTTCCCAGGAATGACAAATATATTTAAAATGTATATAAACTTTAAAAGGAAAACATTATCGAAACACAAAATTTAATCCAAACCGTTAGAGGTGTTTCATATAATATATTATATAAATGTAATATAATACGTACTCGTATAGACATTTAATATACAAGTAATGACCACACACATAATAATAGGATTATATCTTGATAGTTAAACTCGGTTAACCAAGTCCATACAGTTTCAAAAACTTTAATGTGAAGAACGAGGGGATGCACTTTCACCAACAAAAGAAACAATAGAACACATTTCCTCCATTCAAAAGAAGAAAGGGATAAAAGAAGCAAAAGTATGTCTGCAAAAGCAGTGTTTTCCTATGTCCCATATTTCTTTTTCTAAAAATAGCTCCTTTAAGAAATTTTACATTAACTGTTTTAGAGGAAGCGTAAATTACTAATAGAATTAAGTAAATATATACGTTAATCTGTTTTGTGTAAATATACAAGATTAATATTTTGCTATATTTTTAATACATTATTTTCTTATTTAGTACATCACGTCAGGTTACTGATCCGTTACGCTGTATCGGTTACTCTGATCCTAGTGCAGATATCCTTATTACGAAGTACTGGGAAACTACGAACATAGAACTCTCTAAAACTCACTGCGCGACCTTGAGCTTCCTCATATTATGGCCATCAATTGAAGCTATACGCACTGGTAACACGCACTGATTATTCACTCTTATTTTTAAGTTATAAGGTACTATAACGTTTAAGTATATGTATACTTGAACCGATGTAATCATAAGTGAAAAAATTATGACATAGTTTACATAAACATAATTAGGTACGATTCAGAAAGTAAAACATAGCTTTCAAACGCTTGAAAGCTATGTTTTACTTTCTGAATCCTTAGTGTAGAAACCAAAAACTGTGGCTAACATGCACCATAACGGGGCTTTTGGTCTACACGACGAACAAAAACTTCTATCCTTTTGGCCTTTCAAAATTATTTCATGTCGGATGTACAGCTACGCCAAAGGAATCCTGTCGAGCGTTGTCTACTAAAATCTTAGGCCAAAGCTTAGCCATGAGATCGTCGGTTAATTAGCAAACTGGCGTCCGACCTGCACCGCCTTGTCTCGAGTTTTTGAAAATGCTGCTGTGTAACGTGCAGTGTGTGGCGATGAGGAATTTTTCATATCTGATATATTTATTTTTCCATATTAAATTCGCCAACACATTGTAACAAAGCGGCGGTATCTTTCCAGCCTCAAAACGGTATCAAAAATGGCGGGACGCCTGTTCTAATCAGTAGATTAATTAAAGTAAAGTAGTAATAAAGTAAATAAGCACTACGTTAATTTAAAATCTAATGTTACTCGTTTTTGAGATATTTTATTTTTATCTGCTTATTATATTGTTGTTGTCTTAACGTAGTTTTAATAATAAGTAATTTCATATTTCAAAGGAAGATAAAACTTATTATCTTTTATAAACGACTTAATAACTTTCATGTCTTAATAACTTCAATTTCAATTAAACTTTGATTTTAATTAAACAATGTTACCGTTTGCAAGTAATTAACTTATATATATTATTTTTTGCATCAACAAATTATAATAAGTAGTATATAAACTTTTACGAAATCATAAAACCTTAATAATGAGCTTAATCAATAATGTGGCAGCGGTCCAGCGTAATGAACGCTCGAACAACTGGTAAGCCACGTGATAGCGCCAAACATTCTGTTCTGGATATAGAGCCGCCTTGCCGAAGATCGAAAAGAAATCCAAACCGCAGGGTAGACATTATTAGAGAAATGAAAAACTTTAGTGCTAAACTTCTATATTTATATAAATATATAAAGTGTTAATTTGGGATTATTTTTTACAAGTACATAGGTAAGTACAAATTGTCAAAGTACTATTTGGTTATTAGTAGTATTATACATTCCTTAAAATTAACAAAGTGAAATAAATTTATATAACATACAACAGAAATAAAACTAAATGGACTTACGATAAAAAGTAATATTTATTTGAAACAATGATATATTATTTCTCTAATCATTATAAGCCGATGCTTGACTAAAATTCCACTAGGTGGTAAGTAGCTATGAAGCACTAGATAGCAAATTTAGATAATATACTATTAAAACTGGCAACACGCACTTGTTGCGAAGTTTCACTTTAAGATTCTGAAGAATTTCGGAAAATAAGATGTATGGCAGTTTCCCAAACTCATTCCAACCGAGTTAGACTGGTCTGTAGACCTCTTGGTCGAAACTGGACTTATACCTAATCGGACATTTTGTCCTCGTCAACATATTCGAGCTTGTCTATGATTTTTGTCTTGTCCATGTTCATCTTAAGACCTACATTGGGACCGTTGAAAAACACTACCGAAGACATTGAGCGAGTGCTAAGGTCCTCCAGAGATTTCCATAATTACTATAATATCGTCGGGAAATTGAATATGAGTAATGTATTCGATATTGACTATTGTATTGTTGATTTTGCCACCAGTAGATCGTGGTTAAGTCTAGAAGCTTGAAAACATCTTCCAATGCAGCGCTGAAGAGTTTTGGGAATATATCGTCACCTCGTTTTACAATTTTCTGTAATTGAACAGTGTTCTAAACCTGTACTATTACTAATAACTACTTTAACTAACTCTGTAACTCTAGTAATTGTCATCTAATTTTTTGCCACCAGATTAATTTAAATTAATTAAATGTGCGCTAAGCACCTATCTCAAAAACATATTGTAACTTTTGAATCGTTATATTGATTATTAATAATAATAATAATACGCCTGCCAAGCATGACAACCACGGCAAATAACCCCCAAAGAGTTCAATCGTTAGCTTTTGTTCAGTAGTGAACTTTTGAGAGGCTGTAATGATGATGGTCGAATCTAAATCGATAAAAATCGTTTTTAAGAAGATCCATTTTCTTCAAAGGAAAGAATACAATTTGACGAAACTTCAGATATGGTTAGCTGTTATTTCATCTTTAGACGCCATTTGTTAATTATAGATAGCTAAACTAGGCATATGGCAGCTAATTAGGTAATGTTTTGAGTACAATTAACGATCATGTAAGTATTATATAATATTTTTAAAGTAAGCAAGTTCGTTCGTGTGAATGCTTATCAAAATAAACATACTTTTAAATCAATAGAGACACTACACAAAGTTATAAAAATAACCCATAAATACATATTGTATATAATATAATATTATATTAAATATTCAATTGTTTTAGTAGTTTTAATTATTATTATTTTAATTTGAAATAAACATCCAAACTGCAAATTTAAATGTGATTATACCCTGCCCTGTCGATGGCATAGAAATTTATTTATTTGGAATTTCAAGTCGTTGTTCGGTCTAGTGGTGGCAGATTTAGAAAAACATACATATTTGATTTTAGTAGTATTTAGCGATAGTAAAATATGCGTTATATTGATGATAATCAAGCCATGTAGTGACCTTACTTATTCCTGTTTCTGAGTTATCAAACACTTGCTTCCATGAATAAACCTGGAAAATTTGCAAACATTACAAGCTCCCCTTTATTAAGTTTAGTTTTTTAAATAAATATTAAAGAGAGCAGGGGCGAGTGTATTACCTTGTGGTACTCCGTAAGTACAGACAGCTTCATTTTCTATATATCATTTTCTATTTTAGTCTGTTTGTTTCTGTTTGTGACCTTTGACTTAGATAGTCTGAAAACCAACTTAACGCAGTTCCTTTAATACCAACATTTTCCAGTCTCTGTAATAGAATAGGATGGGAGACTGTTTCAAAGGGTTTTGTAGGTATTTTCCGGCCTTTATCTAAGTATTTTGTAACTCTGGATGTTAATTTTAATACTGCATCTTCTGTTGATCCTTTTGATTGAAATCCATATTGGTTCTCTTCTAGATATTTATTTTTTCCAAGTAATTAACAAGTCTTTTTTTCATAAGCTTTTCAATTATTTTCAATAATGTAGACAGTAAGAAATAGGCCTGTAACTATGTAGTGAATTTTTTGCCTCCTTTGTGGATCGGACATACCACTGCTTTCTTTAACATATTAGGGAAGTGGCCAGTAATAAAACTCAGATTACAGATATAAATAATTGTTTTTGTTAAGTAACCGCAGAAGCTTTTTAACATCTTGGTTGCTATCCCGTCGAATTCCGATGCGCTGTCTGTTTTTAGGCTTAAGAAAGTATTTATGACTTCATTCTCTTTGGTTGAATATATTAAGAATGAACTCGATGGTGGATTAACTGATTTAGAATTCAAAGCAAGATCTGATTAATTTTTGCCTAACTGATATAATATCATCTTCTTGCCAAGATCACGCCTAACATTAATAAAATATACATTATCATGGCGTTGTGATTCATTTGGCGTTGTCCTTATAAAGGGCTCTAGTTGCGCAGTGCAAATAAATAGTTCAGACACTGGGGTCATTGTTAATGTGGATTCCTACCATCATCCTTTGGATATTGCTATTAACATCTTATCAAATACTTGTAACGAAAATATTAAGCCTAGTAACTTTGACTCAACCTCTGATTGGAGTTTTAATAAAGCTAACTTTTCTCTTTTATATGAGATGATGTCTACAGTGGATTGGGGTTATGTATTTAATGCCTCAGATGTGCAATCTGCGACTGGTCAATTTTATGAAGTTTTATATAATATTTTTGATCTTTGCGTACCTAAGAAAAGCAGACAAGCTTCAAACAGGAAACTGTCTGGTTTTCACATGATATAATTAAAGATGTAAATCGCAAAATTAAACTCCACAAAGAATGGAAACGATATAGTAATCAGAATGCCTACAAGGCATTTTCCATACTCCGGTTAGAACTCAAGGGACGCATCGAGTCAGCATACAATGCCTATTTAGCAGCTGTTGAAAATGGCATTAAGAATAATCCAAAAAAATTCTGGAATCATATTAGTAGCCTTCGAATTGAGGGTGGCTTTGAGCCCACTGTGACCTTCAAAGGCTGTAGTTTTTCCAATAGTGAAGCTGCAGATGCCTTTGCAAATTATCTTGCTAGTGTGTTTCTACCCAATAGTCCCATATTGGATTTCAACAATATATCTAGTACTCCCTTGCCATGCGATGGACATATCAACATAAGCTTTTTTACCTTATCACAAGTAAAATCAGGAATAAATAAGTTAAAACCACTTAGTTCTGTGGGTCCAGATAAAGTCCCAGCTTACATCTTAAAAGGATGCAAGGAGATTCTTGCTCCTGTACTTACCTATATTTTTAACTTGGCTTTAAACACCGGCGTATACCCAGAACAGTGGAAGATATCGAAAGTCACTCCGATACCCAAAACAAGCAATAAGACCTTGGTTGAAGAGTATCGTCCTACCGCAGTACTATCGTGCGCAGCAAAACTATTTGAGAATATTGCTCACAAAGAAATATACGCGCAGGTAAATACGCGGCTTTGTGAGGAGCAGCATGGCTTCCGACCGGGTCGATCAGTAGAGACTAACTTGTTATCCCTCGTTGACTATATATTTCATCACATGGATAAAGATCAACAAGTAGATGTTGTATATTTAGATTTTAAAAAGTCATTCGATGTAGTGGATAACGATATTCTATTAAATAAATTATACAGCATGGGTTTTACCCCAAAACTTCTAAAATTTTTTGCTGATTACCTTTCAAATATAAAACAGTATGTTTATTTCGAATGTAATGTAATGTATCCTTTATTTCGAAGTCATATCATACGCGCTCAGGTGTAAGCCAGGGTTCAGTTTTAGGCCCCCTTCTCTTTCTCATTATGGTTAACGATCTCATTAAAGTAGTAAAGTATGCCAAATGCCTCCTATATGCTGACGATTTGAAATTAGTCCAAGTGATTGATAAGGATGTAACTCCCAAACATCTTCAAAGTGACATCGACCGAATCCATAAGTGGAGTATAGATGATGTTTAATGCGGCAAATGTTACGTCATGACCTTTAGCCGCAAGTTGCAACCTACACATGCCACCTATACCTTAGCAGGTGTTGAAATAAAGCGCGTGTCAACTATTAGAGATCTTGGTGTGACATTTGACTGCGGATTGACTTTCCACGCACACATGTCTGCCCTAGCTTCAAAATTTTACTGACGCCTAGGTTTTGTCCTTCGCAATGCCCGTGATTTCAATGATCCTATTGTCATCAAATTATTATTTAACTGTCTAGTTAGAAGTAAGTTAGAATTTGCTGCAGCCGTCTGGAATCCCCATGAATCCACATATGAATTGTTGATTGAAAAAGCCTTCCTGCGTTTTTTATATAAGAAGATATACGGATATTATCCATTTATGTATCCTACTCTTTTCTTGCTGGGAATGTTAGGATATAATTCCCTTTCAGTGCGTAGAGCCAGAAATCAGATCCTAATAGCCATAAATTTTTTAAGGAGCATGGTAGATTCTCCAGAGCTGCACAATACTCGTACTTTGTGTACATTTTATGTGCCTAACAACTACCTGCGTCATAGGCCTACTCGACGACACCGGCAGTTCGCCACATCCTATTGCCGCACTGTGTCGCGCGAGCAATCCCCGTTGTGTCGCATGCATGGTGCTTTAAACTCCTTAATGGAGACAGTCCCGGAATGTGACATATTTAATGACACACTCAAGGTGATCATGTCAAACTGTCTCATGTTATGTGAAAGCCATGTTTGTTAGGTAAATAAGTTGTATGTTGTTATCACTTTATTCTGTTTTATATTTTTTTATTTCCTCTAGTTATTGTTAAGTATGTTTGATCTTTGACTTGTTATTTGTTTTTGAATTATGTTAATTATGTTATATGTTTAGTTTCACCTATTAATTACTGTCATTGGCACAAGCCGTTGTAATTAATTATAAATAAATAAATGAAACAAATCTGTAGATGGGAATTTTTTTGTCCATTACTACAGACGTCTTTAATAATCATCCAGGTTTCCTTGGCATTTCCAGAGCATTTTTCCAGACGTCTTTGGTAATTTTCAGTTTTTAGTGATCTAACTATCTTGTTGCACCAGTTTCTATAAATAATAATAATATAAACCGATATATTATTATTATATATTCTATATATAATAAATAATATAAACCGATTCTTAAGTTGCTCATTTCTTCTTCTTAGGGTGCCACTAATCTGCGAAGGTTGGCGACAATCGTGGCTATCTTTATCTTCAAAGCTGCAGTACAGAAAAGAGAGCAAGTGCTGAGGTTAAACCATTAACGAAGTTTCTTCAGCCAGGATGTTTTTCTTTTGCCAGGTCGGCGTTTTCCCTCAATTTTTCCTTGAATCACGAGCTGAAGAATACGATAATTGTGTCCTCTCATTATGTGTCTTTTTTTGCTTTATAAAGGCACTACGGGCTTGTTCTTTACGGACTCGAATTTCCTGTTCGCTTCTCCATTGCTCATTTATGTAGCTTCCTAGATATAAGTAGATATTCATTTGTCACTGGGATCTAAGACTTGTCACTTTGCTCATTTGCGGGTGCTAATTTACTTTATTTGTAGTAAACATCCCTTTGTCGCAGCATTTTAACTACAGATATAGTTATCCAGGGCTTTTAATGGTTATGATGGGTCTATTTTTTCTAGATACTTTTATTACTTTGGTATTCATATTGCTAATTCCAAGCAGTCTGGTAGTTACGAAGTCCGTAGCCAAATTGACATCACATATTTTATAGAAGTCCTCCCACGATTGTTTGTTAAGGTCATGGTATATTTTTTCAAAGTCGATAGATATTTTATTACAAAGTATTTTATTATTAGTCATGTGTGTATTTTCTACGTATAGTAAAATATGTGAGTGGTCTGTTAGTTTATTATAAACAATAATATTTCATTTATTATGGTATTTTATCATAAAATGATCAATATAAGAGTCAGGAAGAATGAAGGATTGTGACGAGAACACACAAAATCACAGTTGGCTACCGTGGGTAAATCGTTGTTTCAGAGATCACAAAGGATCTGTGACGGAGCTCGGCGACCAGGTGCTTACTACCTGGTCGCCGAGCTCCAACACGTCAAGCAAGTTTTGCACGACAATTAGCTTCGCGTCCCGCGCCTACGTCACAGTGAACGAGTGAAGCCGGCCACAGTCGAGCGAGTGCCTGTTGTACTGCCATATATCAGAGGTGTTACTGACAAGATTGGCTACATCTTAAATCGTGCTTCCATTAAAACATACTTCAAGCCGCCTAAGAAGATTAGTCAGTTTTTACCATCAATCAAGTGTAATGTCCCTCTGCAAGATGCAGGAGTGTACAAGCTTGATTGTGAATGTGGTCTCCTTATATAGGACAAACTAAAAGATCCATAAAAATACGCGTTAAAGAACACATAGCTGATGTGAAGAATCGACGCTCCGGTAAGTCCGCAGTCTGTGAACACGTACAGGATCACCCCCGTCACTACATTAGGTTTGATAGATCAGATCACAAATCCTCGGTAGAGAACACCGATTCCTTTCGAGGCTGTTTCGCAAAGCTATTGAAATCATAAAACATCCTAATTTCAATACAGAAGATGGCTGGGTGCTACCACCTGCTTGGGATCCCATAATTAATAAAGTTAAATCCCAACCCAAGCATACAACTGCGAGACTTCAAGATACTGTATGTTCATACGGCGTAGATCGGAACAAAAATTAATAATTTTTAATCTGGAGGTAGCCGTGGTTAACTATGACACTGGGACGTCACACATCTCAGTCCCCCCCCCCCCCTCCCTTGACCATGGGTGCTGTAAAGTGCTCGAAACGTCAGGAATATAAAATAAGTTAATATACGCGATAAAATCCGTTAAATTAGTCTTATTTATAGCTTAAGAGCTAGTGAGCGGCAGACTTACGGTATTTCAATAAGCTTCACTTTTTTTTCAGTTAATTCCCTATACCTGAGGTACATGAAATGGGGACTCTTTAGTTTGACCGGCGGTCGATATAGACACGCTCAGGTGTTAAAAGTGTAAAAAAATGACCCAAAAAAACGTGATAGCAATAAGTCTGCCGCTTTGACATCTTTAAATATTTAATGAAAGTTACCGAAAAATAACATTGGCAGACACCTATGACGGTTTCAAGGTCATGGCATACAGGTTGAAAAGTACAATTTTTTATTAATAATTTACGTTATTTCAATAAAGCTGCAATTTATATATATTGTTGATAATATTATTTTTTAGGGGTCGGGTGGAACAAAGCTATCTTTCATGAGTTTGGGACTACGCCTATGGAGTAGAAATACCAATAAAGCGCGTTAGAGCCAGTATTATTAGTTTTGTAGGAAGATTAATAACATTTTAATTTTACTGTGTCTCTGAAATTTTATATACATAAGTCACTCATTTTAGGGGTCTCGAAACCCAGTAAAAATTGATTAAGATTTTTATCTTCTTCTTCTTCTTCTGGTGCCTCTCCGACTAGCGAAGCTTGGCAGTTAGATTAATGAACTCGGCTCTATTCTTCGTGAGGCGAAACAGTTCAGCAGCACTCTCGACTCCTGTCCACAAGCTTTAAATAACACAATTAACACTATATACATAAACTAAAAATACTTAGTCTTTCGTCAAAACTATAAGAGAATCGGAGACCCTTTTTACTGGAAACGAGGCATTCCATCTTAGTCCTCAGTGGTGACGACAGTGCACCTTCATTTTGATTCTTAATCGAGCATATAATATTATGTAGATGTATATAGGCCCCAGCGTCCAGTTACCGTCGGATGGACTCTATGCTCGTTTGTCACCCTTATTCTATAAAAAATGATAATAAATATAATAAATATTAAATGTAAATGAATCCAAATGATAACAAAATTATTTTCATAAAATTTGGAAGAAACTTTAAAATTATTAAAAACAAAAAGAACATACCTACTACTAGTTGCATTGAGTACCCCTTCTTAATTTGTAGTCGACTAAAAATTAATAAAATAGGCATATTCGTCATGGAAGTATTAAACTACGATTTGGAATATAATAGAATTGTCACAAAAATTTTAAAAAATACTTACTATAAAAAGTAAAATGTACTTATAAGTGATAATCTAAAGCTAAACTATAGGTAATCAAACAATATTCCTTGGATTTCCATACATATTTTTTAATATATTTAAACTTATTCACTTGATCGCCGTTTTATTCAATATTCTATTTTGTACGTTATACCTTGACTTGCCTTTCCTTAGTAAAGAAAAAAAACCTTTCCAAAAAGAACGATAGCTTTTTTCATTCAACTTTTTAAAAAGCTTGCCGTTGACGATGTAGTCGTAAATATTCAATATTTAATTTTGCTTTATCGAAAGGAATAAACAAAGTTTAGGGTGAAAACAAATTTTAGACAAGAGGTAAATTAAATAGTTAATTTTGACACGAGTTTCGCCTCTAGAAGCGTCATCATCAAATTTAATAGACTGTAATGGCTAATCACTAAACCCAAACTTGTCATACTAAACTTTAAGCCAGAAAAAAAAGAACAAAGATGAGAGATCTGAAACATTTAAAATTTATTGCTCGATGTTATCTCCTCTCGGCATTATTTATTGGGTAACACTATTTTTTACTTAAGTCTCTACATGAAACTTATTCTCCACTCCAATGTGATGTTCTAGAAAAACATTTCATTACTAGTATTATTTTTCTTTTATTTTGATACAATTAAGAAAAACAAACGAGCATAGTCTCAGTGAAGTGCCGGCGTAAAAATCTTTACTACCGCATATCATCCCGTGGGAGAGGCGATAGAGGGGAACTAAAGCAGGAGATGGGCTGCAGCGACTTCCTGATAATAACTCAAAGTAACAAAAACTGTAATTGCCAACCCGCCTGCCAAGCGTTGTTGCTGATGCTGATGTTTTGGACAAATTCCTATTAACGCATCAACTTGGTGTCTGTTTATGTTTTGATTCAACAAATTAATTATGTTTTGTTGAATTTTGCACCGAACACCAGTTTTTTTTTTTAAATTTTAACTGCTTTTTTCACTAAGCTATCACATATTGTGTATTTTACAATCCGAATAACCTGATTTAAGCAAAAGTATTCATCCTCAATGTATGCACTAGAAATGAAAGTAGTTAATAATGCAGTATCGGCGACACGATCACAGTCACAACATGACTAGATTCTCAAAGTAACAATTTATGTTTTTGCGCAAATTTTGGCTCTATTTGAGATTCGAATCCAAATGCTGTGACTTACTTACGTATTCAGTTACGCAGTCGTCAACTACACCAATAAACATAATAATAGTACGTATAGTATGGTTCATAATATGAAGTTTTCAGAGTGCGAAAACATGTCGCACGGGAATGATATTTAACTTAATCTCGCCCTCTCATATTTTGTTTATTTTTTATGAACAGACTTCTGTAGATTTTCTCTACTTTACTATAATATAAAGTTATATGAAAACCGATAAGCCGTCATAAAATATAACAGAAGAAAAAAGGTGTAAATAAAAAATATATTTCATTCTATTCACATTTCTATTTCAAAATACAAGTAAATCGAAAAGATTTTATTATAATCTAGCGATCAGCCCCGGCTTCCACAAGTGGTTTCTGTATCTTGACAAACAATACCACTTACCGGGTCCAAGTATTGCTAAGAACCATCCCGGTGACCCTATTAATACTCCATAAAAAATTTCACCACAATCGGCTATTCCGTTTAAGAGGAGAATAATTACGCGCAAGACACGCATAGCCGAATTTTATAAACATATTAGCGCTTTACCGAGTCCAATTGTGAAGCTGAACTATTCAGAGACTCACTCAAACACACACAAAATAATTTCAGTTAAGCCTTTTAGGAGGAGTTCAGTGACAAACACACGTAGAGAAGAATTACATTTATAAAGGTAAATCTTATTTACAAACAATTTTTCACGTAGTTCAATCACACGCATACATATGTACATATGGCATAAACTTGTTATTCGGTAACCCTTTCTAAACATTTCTTTTGTTAATTACACAATGTATAATATTTAAAAAATATTTTAGCCTAGAAGCTGGTGACATTTTTTTTTATTAAAAATTCTTATAAAATACAACTTTAACCTAACATTTTCTAGAAGCAGCGCATATTCTCAATAAATTATGTCACATCATATTCATTCATACAGAAATATTTTCATCTAGAGCCTCATGAATGTAAAGAACACGTCAGTAAATATTTTACATTTTACTATTGCCTTAAAGTAATATTAAATAATTTCCTGATTCTTTTTCTTTACATTTTACAGTATTTCTATTTTCTCATATTCCTAGCAACTTCTATAGATATAGGAATTTGCTGAAATGATGGTTTTGTAGAGAATGATTTTGTCTGGAGCTATTGTTATTCTTACAAATTTTATTAAACTCGAAAACGCAGACAACATTGAGTTAACGTATTTCAAACTTTTCCATTGCCTTTTTTCGATCAAGCAACGTTAAATATAATATGTTGTATTATCTTTGAGATCGGGAAAAGTATTATCCCTAATATATCCCCATATATATATTCGGCATTGATGATCTCATATGGGTGGTAATTACAAATTATATTTTATTCATCATCATTGTAGCGCCGAACAGCACCAACTGCTTCCGAACTGAAAACTCCCTTACAAATGTGTGCGTACGTATTTATGAATGACAAGCCGTTAAAATAATACATTTCCACACATTTTGAATATAAAGGATAAAATGTTTCAGTATTTTCTCTTTTTAATTTTTTTTTTCACCATTCGCTTATGTTATTTATTCAAATCCTCCTCTACAAATTTGGCCAGTCACTGCAAAATAACCCTGTTTAGAAGAAATTTCCACCTATTTACTGACTCATCACGATATCTCATCAATCATTAGGCGACTAGAAACTTAGTAGAAAAATTCCGTTCGCCAAGTTAAGGTCAGCTAAGAACGGATTTTTCGAAATTCCACCCGCAAGGGGGTTGCGGGGGCGTTACTTAAATTATTCACATTTTCAAACTATAGCTCTTATAGGTGTAAAACTTGGCCAAAATATTCTTTTTAAAAAAAAATCTTTTAATCTATAACCCTTTTAGTCTCGCTAAAACTTGAAAACTGCTGGATCGATTTAGATGAGATCACAATTGGTTCCAGTAGGTGGCGCTGTTGTTGAAATCCAGAAATCACCCGTACGAATTCGGGCGGATCGGTAGCTTCTTAAATGGTAAAGGAGCATTTAGTTCACCGCGTTGCTCCGGTGTTTTAGGTAGACTTCACATGTTTTCGAAATATTTTTAGTTCTCAATCATGCAGATTTTATTATGATATTTCCTTCACTACCAGCAATTGGTTAATCAGCGCTTAAGATTGCTACTAACAATTTTCGGGGATCAAGTCGCGAAATATAACATTTAAACCAATATTTAGCCCATTAGCTAGCAGGGCTCGCTCGTTCAACTTAAAGTATTAATAAATATATTCTAAGAAATAATGATATTATGTATTTGAATATAAAAATTCTAAAATTTATAGAATATATTAAACCAAATTATATTATTTTTTGGAATATATTTCATTTTATTAATTTAAGATCAACTAGAGAAATTATAACTCACTTCAACATCAATTTCGACTAGTAGAATGATGCCGAGCGAAATGCAAATATTTGCATCAAATTAACGTATTGCAAATGCAATTGCAGTTATAGGGTTTCGTTTTACAGGGGTAGAAAATTATCTATCTCCATAATTTTACGGTGTTATAAGATGTAAGACACGTTATGTTATTAAAAAAAAAACTGGCTTCTTTTTTGTTATCTTAAAAACTTGTAACACATTTATCCTACTAAGAATTTCTCCTGTAATATTTTTTACGCATAACGCAGGCATGAGTTCTGCATACATAAATAACACAATACTAAATATTCGTGCTGAATTAAAACCCGCATCTCGCAGTTACCTAGCCAAAGGCTTAGCCACAACATTACCCAGTCAGCGTGTAGGTAACGCCTTCCTTTTTCTGACTTCCTCGTTGGTTTAGTGAGCGCGACTGCTGATCGTGTGGTACAAACACCGGGTTAAGAAATACTCCCGAAATACGCCTGAGAGTACTCTTGAGCTTGCGCACTCCCTCGTGCACTATAATCTTGTCTGATGCAGATGTTCATAGGTCGCAGTCTCATACTATGACAGTCTTAGTTCAAACTGGCCGCTGTAGCCGATATTCGGTCTGGAGGGCATTATTATTATTATAAAGATTCAGGATAAACCCAGAGACTCAGGTTAAAAAAGTTAAAGTTACAGCCTATATACGTTCAACTGCCGGGCACTGGCCTCCTCTAATTTCTGAGAGGGTTTAAGAGCAAGGAAATGTCCACCGGGATGCCCCAATGCGAGTTGGCGAACTGCACACGTTTCCAAAATATTTTTTTCTAATTTCTCAGACATGCAGGTTTCCTCACGATGTTTTCCTACAACGAGCGCTTATAGCTCGCTAGTTCAGGATACCACGGCTCCTCAAGAGACTAGTGTGCATGTATTTGATTGACAATCACCCTAAAAATCACAATAGTCATTTAATATGCATTTACGATCGTGAAATCAAGTTTTGTGTATTTAACGGTTTGCAATATACGATACCGTGATAATATGGCTCGTTAGCATAATTTTACATTTTGCATTTGACTCGATGCTGCGGTGAGGACGTAGGTTCGAATCGCACACAAGTATAATATTCATAACCTGCAAATAATTTTTATGTCAAACCCATGATCGATACGGGAGAAATTCCATTTAAATATATAGTAGTAAAAGTGTGCTTTTAGATTTTAAATTGTGCATTCAATCCTGTATTTCCAATCTACGTGAAAGGGTTGCTGCAAATTAAAGGACGGGTAACAAAAGCATGTAGCAATGAAACATCAACCACGAAAAGCAATAAAATGAAATAACAACATGGAAATAACAAAATAACAAATTGCAAATAGCCGAAAATGAGATAGAAAATTTGTTATTCGAAAATTCAAACCTAAAAAAAATACTGTCAAAACACGAAACAAAAACAAAATATTTGGAGAAAATTTGTAATTCAAGCTCAAAAAAAAATATTACAATTAGAAAAAACAGTAAAAGTTTAAGTGGTACCACGCTGGACTTTATGCAGGATGAAAACGAGGAAACCAACACTAATTTGGATCAAGAAGCATATACAGCGCCATCTAAGATTAACGAAACGAACTATGTCGAAAACGTCAATGGTACAAGCACCCCGAGTCATCGAGACGTAAACACATCTTCCAACTATTTGCTAAATGTCACTTGCAGTGAAACAAAGAAGAAAAATATTCATATTATTGGCGATGAACAAGTACGAGGCCTAGCAGAAGAAATGAAACACCAGCGGTCCGGAAACTGGAACGATATCTATAACGTTTCTGGAATGGTGAAACCGTTTGCGCTAAGCTCACAGGTCCTAAAAAGTTGCGAAAATTTGCATGAATCTATAACTCAAGATGACGTATTAATTTTATCGGTAGGGTCTAATGAAAAAAATCCCTATGAAATAATAACAAATATATGTAATACCTTATGTAACTTGAGAAAATGTAAAATATTCCTGTTAAGTGTACAGCATAATAATTACTTAAATGTCCAAAAACTAAACGCTCAAATTAACTTAATTGTAAAAAATTACAAAAACTGCACTTTTATTAATATTGACCACATATTAAATAGATACAGTTACGATAATAAAACATCACATCTTCATAAAATCAGCCTTAAATTAAATATAGAAATAGACTACCCAAAATACGAACAGCAATACATATTAAATGGCCTAAAATTGAGAAAAAATCTTGTTTTCAAAAGTTGTATTTCAAATACTGTATCCGTCAAAAATAATAATAACACCCATTTACCTAAAAAGGGTACAATACCGTTTTACTTTCGCAGCATAAAAAACGTAAAAAACGATGTTATAAAATCACCTACCAAAAACGTACCGGATTTTTTTCGTGCCTAATAGAAATATAAATAAATTTGTTATATTACATCAAAATATTCAGGGCCTATTATCTAAAAAAGAACTTATCGAGATAACGTTATCGGAACTTGAATGTGATTTGAGCCCTGAAGTTCTGTGTTTTACTGAGACTTTTATAAAAAATGGCGAGGAAAAAAATATTAATATTCATAATTACGAGCTTGTAGCGCATTACTCAAGGAATAAAAGAAGGGGTGGCACCTGCATATTACTTAAAAAAGGGATAGCGTATAAAAACAATTCAATTTGTAATGATAAGTATACAGCTAATTTTCATTTTGAGTGCTGCTCTGTATCGATTCCTTTACAAAACGTCATAATTGTTTGTGTCTACCGAGCTTCAACCGCCACAAAAAAAAGACATTTTGAATTATTTTTTGACAATTTTGAACTATTATTAAGTAAACTCTTGTTCAAATATCCGAAACAAAAAATTGTTATTGCAGGGGATATTAATATTAACACTCTTTTAAATAATAACATGACCACACAGCTACAGGACATTCTTAAAAATTATAATCTAAATCAATATATAACGGAGCCCACTAGAGGATTGTCATGCATTGACCATATATTTAGTAATGTAAAAGGTGCAAGTGGAACTGTTCTGCCACTCTGGTTGTCAGACCATGACACTGCTCAGGTAATTAGTTTTGACAAAAAGTTAAAAAATGAACCACCAAAAGTTATACATATTTATAAAAGATGCTACTCTACTGAAAATATTGCAAAATTCAAAGAATATCTGGCATGTATCTCTTTTTCAGATGTGTATATTGAGGAGGAACCAAATGCAGCTTTCAATGTATTCCATGACTGGTTCTGTTTACTTTATAAACTTTGTTTTCCTGTTTGTAAAGTCAGAATAAACACAAAAGCAAAGCTACCATGGATTTCAAAGGGAATTAAAAAAAGCTGCAGTAAAAATAGAATCCTACGGTACAATTATTATAAAAAAAGAAATTATACTAACAAAAATAAATACTACACCTATTCTAAATTATTAAAAAAATGTATATTCCAAGCTAAAATACAAACAAACAAGAAATACGTATTAAAAAGCAAAAATATTTGTAAGGCCACGTGGAAAGTAATACAGGATGAAATTGACGCTAGACCGCAGTATATTAATAATTATAATATAGATTCAATTGAATACAAAAACAATGTTATAAATGATCCTATAGAGATTGCGACTACCTTTAACAACTATTTTATTGAATTGACAAATAAAAATAATGCAAATATATTACGTGAAACTCCTAATGACATTTTAAAGAATTCTATTTATTTGACCCCCATTGACGAATACCATGTTAGAAAAATAATTTTATCACTGAATAACACAAATTCAGAAGGATACGACGAGGTATCTACAATGATTATCAAGATATGTAATGAACAATTAGGCGTTATTTTGGCGTTTCTCATAAATCAGTCAATGGTATGTGGGATATTTCCAAACAGATTAAAATTCTCATTGGTGAAGCCACTATTTAAAAAGGACAAAAGACACTCGTAAGTAACTACCGGCCCATTACGCTGGTTCCTATCTTATCCAAAGTATACGAGAAGGTTATGTATGAAAAACTTACATCGTTTTTCGATAAATATCATATACTAAAACATTATCAATATGGATTTCGAAAAAACAAATCCACTACACATGCGGTATATGACTTAGTGAATGAGACCCTTACACAATTAAATAATAAACATTATACAACGGGGCTCTTTTTTGATATGTCGAAAGCTTTCGATTTTGTTTCGCATGATCAACTTCTAGTAAAGTTAGAGCACTGTGGTGTTAGAGGCACTGCTTTGAACTGGATAGAGACATATTTGCAAAATAGAATGCAATCAGTCGAAATTGCAAAACTTGACTCTAACCATGTAGTGAAAAACTACAGGTCTGAATTTAGGGAAAATAAGTTGGGCGTCCCTCAAGGAAGTGTACTAGGACCTCTTCTGTTCCTGATTTATATTAATAATCTCCCAAATGTGACCAAGCATCGATGTATCCTATTCGCTGATGATATATCTGTAATAGTGACAACTGATAACAAATTGACATTAAATGACCACAAAAATGACATTAATGAAACTATAATTCAAATAATTAATTGGCTTAGAAATAATAATTTAATTATCAACATTGACAAAACGAATTTAATTAACTTTAATAATATACAAAATCTGACATTAAATATAAATTATGAAGGACAAATACTTAAAAATACAACAACAACGAAATTCTTGGGTATAGTAATTGATCAAAAATTAGATTGGAAACAACAAGTTAAAAAAGTGTGCAACAAAATCAATCGTTTCTCATTTGCAATTTATAAATTAACAAAAATAGCAGGAAGGAGTACAGCTCTTATTGCGTACTTTGCTTACGTTGAATCAGTTCTGAGATACGGACTGATCATATGGGGTAACAACACAGACATAAAAAAGGCGTTCATTGCACAAAAAAAGTGTGTTAGGGCAATATGTGGTACTGCACCTGACGAACCATGTCAGCCTTTGTTTAAATCTTTGAACATTTTGACACTTCCTAGTCTATATATTTTTGAAGCGGCAAAATTCGTAAAGAACAATATAAATTATTTTACACAAGCCAAGGACGTCTACAAACGAAGCACCAGAAATAGGAATAGGTTGGTTTCCGCTATAATTCCTAAGAGTGCGAGATTACATAAAAATTGCTACTGGATGTGTATGACAATATATAATAAGATACCACAAGTAATTCGAGACCTACCTTTCATTCAATTTAAAAGAGATTTATACAACTTTCTCAGTAAAAAGTCTTTTTACACTGTACAGGAATATTTGAACTACGAGTACGATAGGTAATAGGAACTTGACAAAGTTAAGGGACCAATTGTGAAATGTTTGTTAATTATTTTCTGTTTATTAACTACCTGTTGACATTTTGTTATAATCAATACTCTTAAATATTATTATCTCGATATTTTATAGTTTTAAGATTTGCATGCTATTAATAATGGCTGATTAAGCGGATGTTTAATTACTGTAACCATCTTCAATGTACCTTAACCAAATGCAAATAAATATTTCATTCATTCATTCATTCATTCATTCATTCGTTCATTCATTCATTCATTCATTGGAAATATAGGACGATGAAAAAACAAAATAACCATTATGTGTATCCTAGAAAGACTTCAAACTGTGCTATTAGTCACTATCTGGCTTCTACATGGCGAGTGCTGGTTTCGAATTGTACATTGCTTACAAAACTATTAAAATGTAAAATGTTACAAACAATATTTCATTATTACAAATATTTTTGCCACTAAGGCTTCAGCCTCAGGATTGATTCAATCTTTGTTAAAATATTAATAAAAGTAATCTCGCCTACAACATAATTTTTTTAGAATGTTAGAATGCACTCGTCAAATTTTCACCACTCTTTGGGTTGACTGGTAGAAAATGCCTAAAATCTTAAATAAATAAGACCAAACCCCACGGTCCATCTCTGTAGAGCTAATGTTTGTATTAGGAATCGATAGTATATTTTGACAACTGTGGGTTGTTAATGTTAACGATGTCATCTTGGTCCTCGGAGGTTACAACGTATCTGCATTTAGATTTTTATCCATCTATCTACATAACTTCTCATCAAGTAGACTGTGTACTCAGCCGTAATGGAATAAGAATTAGAGCTTAAAATAAGCTTAAACTTAAAATAAATGCCAAAGACTAATAAAGACCCTAACATCCGACTTAACGAACATAACAAATGAGATAGAATATACGAGATAAACAATTTAATTATACAGTTTTTTTTTTGTTTTTTGCGCATACGAGTTTCTTGGTAGTATTAAAACGGGAAATGACTTAGTAATTTCGACACTCTACGTGTACTAGCAGAAATTGCACGCCAAACGCGTACCAAGGGAGCTTTTAACTTAAAACTCATTTTACTATCGTTGTTTTATTTGTAGAAAAAAGCTTGAATATTTTGTATTTGTAGTTTAATAAAGTATAATCTAATGTTAAACGTAACATTGACATTAGAATTTATTCAAATCTAATTAAATATTAATAGATTTCCTTATGTTCTAAAGTAGCTTAATAAATGTATTTTATAGATTAGTAATATAAATACAATTATATTGTAATTCAGCACGTGCCACAACGTGCTGTATTACAACAACGTTACAGCGGTGAGTTTTAATGAGACCACAATTTTGCAGAGAGCCAAGTATGCAGTATAAATTGCTTTAATAAAAAAAATATTCACAAAATACAAAAAGGCTCAAAAAGGCCGAAAAAAGGAAATCGCAAAAATATTACATCAATTACTTAGCCATGAAGGTTAAACGATTATCGAAAAATGCAGTATTATGATCCCATTTCTTCATTATATGCAACGCTTCACGACAAGCAAGACTTTCGAGGTGGAGGGATATATAGTTCTAATTCTTTATCATCAACCCGTCAGTCTACTGGGAGACATGGACCAGTTGGGTTACGAATTGCCCAAGTCGTTCAAAAGTTACACGATCGCGAACAGTCATACCAACGATTATTATATAAAAACTTGCGATCTGCCCCGGCTTCGTACGGATGATTTCTGGATTTCGATAACAGCGGCACGTACCAGATACAATTAATCTAAACCATTCTTATATCAACTTAAGTACTAACACTACACATATACACTACTAACATAACAACTACACACACACACACACACACACACACACACACACACACACACACACACACACACACACACACACACACACACACACACACACACACACACACACACACACACACACACACACACACACACACACACACACACACACTCACACACACACACACGCGCGCGCGCGCACACACACACACACACACACACACACACACACACACACACACACACACACACACACACACACACACACACACACACACACACACACACACACACACACAGTTTCATCAAAATCGGTCCAGCTGTTTAGGAGGAGTTCATCATTGTCACATACACGCGGACAGAAGAATTATACATATACACGGACAAAAGAGTCTTCGTCGTAACGTTGATAACTCACTCCAAGCTCTATTCTGATAGTTACAAAGTTTGAAATATGAGTCATGTTAACCAACAGAATTAAAACATCTGTCTGAATATTTTCTTTATAACAGTGGTAGAGCCACGCGGCAGCTTTTGCTGTCGCACGGATGGGCCGGCTCGAACCTGGGTGGTACCACGACCTCACAGAATACCAGCGTGAACTAGAGGTTTACCTCTGCGTTTCGCTTGGTGAGTGGAGGTGGCCGGAGGCCCTTTTTACTGGAAATGAGGCATTTCCATCTTAGTCCTCACTAACACATGAATGAGGATAGATGTAGATGTCTATGGGCCGCAGCAACCACTTACCATCAGGTGGACTGTGTGCTCGTTTGTCACTCTTTTCCTATAAAAAAAAATAATAATATTGTATTCATTTATATGCATCAAATGAGCTGAAATCGTAGATAAGTTTGCCAATGCGACACAGCATATTATATAGTAATTATTTATAAATATTTAGGGGCCTTGTAATTTGAGAACGCAACTTTAGTAACATCAATATTATGTTTTACGAACAGTTGAATTGACACTGACAAAAATTGGTTCCACAATTATGAAATTTACATTTCGATATCTATGATAATATTAAGATAACACAACTATGCGCCAATGTGATTCAGTATGCAAATAGTTAACTACATAAAACCGATAACTAGTGAATATATCAATAAATTTCATATGGATACAAGGCAAATCAAAATATATTTCGTTGGGGGACAGCTTATTCCTCCAGAATTGTCAACACTTAAAACGATTTGTTACAATTTTTTTTCCGCCAAAGAGTTTTGGAAAAAAAGTAGACGTCTGTAGGCGCAAGGTCTAACGAGAACGGCGGGGGACGGAGAGCTTCCAACTGCAACTAACTTGGAGACCGTCTCTTGCGCAGTATGAGGTCGCGCATTGTCATGCAGAAGCAGCGGGGACGGGCACTTGGCTAATGCTGGTTGGAGACGTGCGAGCTTCTCCATTATTGTGATCAGTTATCCACAGTACACATCTGCAGTAATGCTCATCTCATTTGGTAAGAACCTGTGATGAATCACACCGGCTAGACCAACAAACAGTGACCATCACTTTTCTAGGGGTAAGTTTTCGTTTAGGGCATTGTTTAGTTGCTGAATCAGGATCCAACCAACTTGTTAAGCGCTTGCGGTCAGAATTAATCACAGGTAACAATGTGGTTCAAAACTCCTTCGTTTGTGTGCCTGTTGAGCAGTGCAAGGCACTTCTCGCCGCCTACTTCATTCTGCTTGTGCCGCGTTACAAATATTTCATAATTACTCCAATTTTAGGGTTCCGTAGCCAAATGTCGAAAAACGGAAACCTTGTGGATTCGTCATGTCTGTCTGTCTGTCTGTCCGTCCGTATGTTATAGCCACTTTTTTCTGAAACTATAAGAACTATGCTGTTGAAACTTGTTAAGTAGATGTATTCTGTGAACCGCATTAAGATTTTAACACAAAATAGAAAAAAAAGAATAAATTTTGGGGGTTCCCCATACTAAGAACTGAAACTCAAAAATTTTTTTCATCAAAACCATACGTGTGAGGTTTTTAATATGATTTTTTTTCTAAACTAAATAGTTTGCGCGAGAGACACTTCCCAATTGGTAAAATGTGTGTCCCCCCTCCCCCCTGTAACTTCTAAAATAAGAGAATGATAAAACTAAAGAAATATATGATGTACATTACCATGTAAACTTTCACCGAAAATTGGTTTGAACGAGATCTAGTAAGTTTATTGTTATTTTTTTAATACGTCATAAATCGTAAACCGCAATTTACCTTTCATTCAATCAACTCAAATATAAAAATAAAAAAATACACTATTATTAAAACATCGATCAAAGTTACAACGAACTTCAAGAACTTTTGTATATTGTTACTTGCTGCTACGGCACCCTTCATGGGCGAGTCCGACTCGCACTTGGCCGCTTTTTAACTTATGCATGATGACGAAAAAGATTCAAATGCGATGAAAACATAACGCTAATCAATAAACAAATAACTAATTTTAAACAAATAATGAATGTTTTTTTTTAAATAAAATTAATTATTTATTAACTTTTATCCAAACAAAAATTATTTTGTTTTGAAATGGCCAGTATTTCAGAACGAACCTATTAAACGAACGAACCTTAACCGAAGTCTTATTTATAGGAAATTTCAATTTCATGATTTCATGACATCGCCTCCGAACAAATTCATTTGACGCTTAATAACAATAAATAATTGATTATTTTTCACTAAAATAGTGTGCCTTTCTGCTATTAAAGTTTTACTGCAATATTATACACTGGAATTTTAGAAAGTCATAACCGAAGCACAGAATAAAAAATAGTACTACGTAACCGAAGACAATTTAATTTTTTAATTATTTGAATATCTTGTATAACCATTCAATTGGTATAGATTTTAAGAAGTTTTCTAACGATTGATATAAAAATATCACTTATATTGTACTTAACAATTTTTATATCAACTATTCAATTTACAACTATAATTATCTAAAACTTTTATTTGTATATGTGGAACTTCTTTCCTCTTTAAATTTACCGTGCCCAATTATACATATTGCGATCGTCCATTGTTGTGTGTCGGTAGGCGACTTACTTTGCAGCAACATAGTTTCTGTATTTCAACTACCATAAAATTTTCTTTTTACCATTGTTATTTCACCCTATCTTTCTTTCACCTACTGACAGATGATGCATCTACATCATATATCAAATTACTTAACTGAAATAAAACTATTGGTCGCGACTTAACTTATATACGTATTTGTTTGGTATTTTCTTGACAGTCGCTGTGTCGAATTATTCGCCATATCGCTTTTGTTCATCGTCATCAGCACCCGGATATAAATAATTTGACATGTTAGCAAAGGATAGAATAGAAAAATATATTTTATATACTTTTGTGATGGTGGCATTAAAAATAACAATTCATTTTACCTTGTGTGTTGTAAAAAGCAACGATGGAAAATGCTAGAAGGAATTCAAAGTTTCTGATAGATAATGGCGTAACGATCACGTTAACTGCAGACAAGAATTACCAGACTATATGGGCAGCGTCAAAGAAGCAAGACGTTTGGTGACAGGCTTGTCAATTTGCCTGCCAATTTTAGTGATTATGCCAAATCTTTTTTACAACGGAAAGGGATCACGTCCAGTAGTGGACTTTAACAGACTGATATTAGTGAAGAAGAAAAACTTTTCATTTTTCAAAAAAGGAGGAAATTGAGCACGGTAAATCTAAAGAGGAGAGGAGTTCTGTTATGGCAAAATTAATTAAGATACATTTTCAAATAATGTAAATATGTAGTGTAGTAAATAATTACTATATTCTGTATAACAACGACTGATATAAAAATATCATCTATATTGTTTTTAACTAATTTTATATCAAACTTTCAATTTCCAACTATATTTATCTAAAACCTTTTTTAACGCTTGTGTTAAGTAAGGTTTAAGATAATTATTTACTACAAATCATATTTATGTTATTAGAAAATGTACCGGAATTAATTTTGTCATTACGACGAAATCTATTAATTCGAAATACTACTCTCTTGAAGTTTAAACGGGGTGGTGACAAGAACTGAATACTAGTATTACTAGTATCGAGGCGTTTCATCTTAGTCTTATGATTGTGATCTTGAATCAAAGATACATAGATGTAGGTGTCTGTAAGCCACTTCACCTACTTATTTTTCTTCTTTATTTAAACGTTCCACTCCATAAACTTTTCGCACATAACGTGAAGAGAGTTTACATACATAAATTACACAAGGACAAACATTCAGAAGCAAACCAATTACTTGTAGGTCATACAAATATTTGGTTCTAGTCTGTGCGGGATTCAAACCTGCGGCCTTCGGCGCCGCAACTCAACCATAAGCCACTGCACCACGGACGTAACCTACCACCAGGTGGACTGTGTACTCGATTTTCATCCTTACTTTTTATAAAACAAGAGCTCCTTCTTCTACGAGCCGTAGTTAAAACTAATAATTTTAAAAGAATAATGTTTGTGTGTAATCGTAAATTTATGATATTAAAGAAAGACGCAAATAGTATTAATAATAGCGACTTCTATTTTATTAAGTTTCGCTTCAGTACCAAATAACGGGCTTGCGGTAGTTTACTTTTTTCAAGTTAAATTGTCTCGATGGTTCCCACGTGAAACATTTTGTTTCAGCAGTTGTTCAGTTCTTGTGTTTCATTACGCTATGTATTTTAGTGTTGTAGTGAAATAGCTCTTTTCTTTCTTTTCTTAGAAAGGATATGCCTAGAATATAGCAGCCACGTGGACAAGCACAAGTTATGTCGAGCACTGTGGATAACACCGTTATACACTCGCTGCGTAGATGCAACGACACTGGTGCGGTCCAGTCACATAGCCGAGCTCAACCAGCGCAGCAAGATCATGTTATAAAAAAAATTTCACGACTCCCTTTATGTGACTTTATGCAATCCTGTACCTCCCACCTGTGAACACCGCTGAACTGAATAGGCCTCCCCCAAAGAATGCCACAAAGCACGGTCCTGAGCCACCTGCATCCATCGACTTCCTACATGTCTTACCAGGTGTCGTCACTCCATCTCGTCCCCTACACTTCGCCTACCGGTACGAGGCTGCCACTCGAGAACCTTTCTTTCCCATCGTAACTTATTTTTAATTAGATAAGATATGCTCGCAAGCTAAATTAAACTTTATCGCTCCGCGCTGGTGTCCGTCTGGCTTTGTATCTTTTTCCTCTTCCTACGTCAGGAACGATATTTCGGGGTTACCCAGGGCTTCTAAAACAAATAGTAAAAAATACAGTACGTTTATAGTACCTTTTTATTTTATTTTATTTACAACTGTTTTACTTTAATATAATATCTTATATTTTTGCCGCCTCTAAAATAACGGAAAACGTTCTAAATCTGACGTATAATTTTAAGTAAATACTGGGAGAGAAAACGTTGACACGGAGTGATAAAATGATTATTCTTTAATAAATGTAGTAAATTATTTGATGGTTTTTTTACAGAGAATTCATAATCTACCACGATTAGGAATTTAAAAAAAAACCGAAGTACGAAGCAACAAGTTTGTCACGGCTTTGAAATTATGAATAACCATTATCCATAATCTATATAATCTATAAACACTCACGCCTGTCACCCAGAGGGGTAGGCAGAGACTATGGACTTCCATTTGGCACGATCCTGACAGACCTCTCTCGCTTCCTCCACATCCTTATACCTACGCATACACGCTCGTCGGTTAAAGGTACACTTGATTTGGCCCATTTTCAACATATCGCCAATTTGGTCGATAAACTTTCGCCTATGGCGACCCTTTCCGACTCTGCCGTTCACCTCTGCAACATAAATTTGCTTTGTCACTCTTTCCTCATTCATTCTTTCCACATGACCAAACCACCGAAGCATTCCTTTCTTAATCCTGGTCACAACATCATCTTGCAAACCACACTCTTCTCTTATTAAACAATTTCTAACTCTGTCATTCAGATTCATCCCTAACATACTCCTTAAGGATCGCATTTCTACAGCATTTATTCTACTCTCGTGCTTCTTCTGCCACACCCAACTTTCACTACCATACATTAAAGTAGGCACTAACACAGCATTGTGAATTGCCATACGTGCCTTTTTGGACACATTCTGACTTTTCACAATAGAGTGTAAAGCCCCATTCACTCTATTTCCTGCATTCACTCGTCGTTCTATATCCTTATCATATCTACCATCCCTGCTAAACACACATCCCAAATACACAAACTCATCTACTTGCTCTACCAACTCCCCTTCTATTCTTATTTCACATATCGTTTTACTTTCTTCTCTTTCAAAAACCATAACTTTCGTCTTACTTGCGTTCACTTACATTCCCTTTTCTTTTAATGTCCTGTTCATTAATGTAACCATCATTTGCAATTCGGCTGCCGAAGACGCAAGTATGACTTGATCATCGGCGTACAAAAGGCATTTGACGGTTAACTCACCCATTCTTAACCCGCATTCTTCTGCTTTCAAATTTTCCAAACAACTGTCCATAAATAGGTTGAACAGCCACGGGGAAGCCACACAGCCCTGTCTGACACCTTTATGGATGCCAAACCAGTCCGAGTAGGCCCCGTTGATCCTGACACAAACACTAGAGTCCCTATATAGAGACTTCAATGCCTGTATCAGACCAGCGCTCAACCCAAATGAGGTCAGTGTTTGCCATAACACGTTCCTGTCCACTCTGTCATAAGCCTTTTCCAAGTCCATGAACGCACAAAAAACTTTCTGGTTTTTGGCCAAAAATTTCTCAGCAATCATGCGCATGGAAAAGACTTGATCCGTACACCCCATCCCCTTTCTAAATCCAGCTTGCACATCCCAAATTTTTTCATTAGTTTCTTCCATAACTCTTTCAATTAACACCTTAGCATACAGTTTACCCACAATGCTAAGCAAGCTGATACCACGGTAGTTTTTACAGTCCTGCTGCGACCCCTTTCCCTTATATATTGGGACTATAACAGCTTTGCACCAGTCTTCCGGTACCCGCTTCAGTTCCCAACATAAATTAAACAAGGTGTACAGCACGCCTGCAACCACACCCTCTCCAGCCCTTAGCATTTCGAGCGATACTCTATCATATCCGGCTGCCTTACCTGCTTTCATGCTTTTTATTGCTTTCACTATTTCATCTACACTTATTTCTCTACCTCTCTCCACTTCTTCCGGAATTTCCATTTCACTTACTTCAGACGACTCTTCACTCTTAAACACGCTTTCAAAGTATTCCTTCCATCTCATTAAATTCGAAACTTCATCATTCAGCATGCAGCCATTCTCGTCTCGTATAGCATTCATTCTAGGCTGTTTTGAGTTTCCCCTGGCATTTCTTACGAGCTTCCAGAACATTTTAATATTTGCCTGGAAGTTATCAGATATTCTTCTATCATTCTTATCTATTCTTTCTTGCTTTTTCCTTTCAACAACTTCTTTTACTCTCTTATTTATACGTCTAAAGTCTGCCTTTTTTCTTTCAATCTCATCATTCATACCGCCATAATTACCAGCTTTGGTTGCTAGTAAATCTAGCCATGCCCTCTTCTTTGCTTCAACTTCCATCCGTACCTCATCATCCCACCACAAAGTATTACTTTTCCTTTCATTCGTTCTCTTACTTACACCACATACTTCGGTGGCTGTATCTACCAAAACTTTCTTAACATTATTCCATACATTCTTCAAGTCTAACTCATTCATACCAAATTCATTCAACACACTTATATTTTCCCTCAGTCTGCATTTATACTTCTCTTTCATACCTTCATCTTGTAACCTCTCTATTCTTATACGCTGTAACGCAGTGGTAGACACAGATGTCCGATGCCGCCAACGCTTGAATAGACCATTAATTCGGCATAAGACCAAGTAATGATCCGTCCCTACGTTGGACCCCCGGTAAACCCTTGTATCTACCACTGCGCTCCTCATTCTTCCATCCACAATTATGAAATCTATCATGCTTCTATGATCCCCTCTTTCCCATGTATACATGTGAATCCTCTTATGGCGAAAGAAAGTGTTCGCCACAAAAAGATTCTTTTCCACACATATGGTGAGGAGGTCTTCACCATTCTCATTTATTCTTTCATCGCTAAACGCTCCTAATATCCTTTCATAACCAGACCTCTTCACTCCCACCCTTCCATTAAAATCTCCTAACATAATAATATTTTCATTTTCCTTGCACTTCGTCAACACCAGCCTTACCATGTCCCAAAACTGCTCTCGGATATAAGTGGGCTTAGACATATCTGGGGCGTAAACCCCAAGCACAAACAGCTTCTTTAAGCCCACTTTCATTCGTATCCACAGCAGCCTTGGGCTTACACATTCATACTCTTTCACATATTGACCCATTCTTTCTGAAAGGATGACACCGACTCCCTGGCATGCCCGCTCGGTCTCGTCTACACCAGACCAGTAAGCGGTATACATGCCATGTGCAGTGACATCTCTTCCCTTTCGTTTCGTCTCATTCACACATAATACATCTATTCCTCTATCATTCATCATTTCGCATATTTCATCCATCTTACCATTCATTGCTCCACATTCATTCAGCGTATCCAGCGTATTCAGCGTATCCATAAGTACCACAGTAATTACAATAACTTTAATATAATACACATAGAACCCTTAGAAGAGCCGCGGTAGCTCGGAATAAACCATGGTAGTTTAGAGACTAAGCGTTCGCTGTAAATTTCATAGTACGCGAACAATACTAAAGCGATTCCTAACGTCACTAATTGAATTATGAATTGCAATTTTAAGGACTGATTTACCACGTGCTCATCGATGAATAAATTTTATGATGACATAAGAAAACCATGTAGGTTTTTTAATCTGTCTGAGAAAATAAGAAAAATATTTCAGAGACGGGAAATTCGCCAACACGCTTTAGGTTTATCGGTGGACATGTCCTTGTCCTAAAACTCTTTTAGAAATGAGAGCCATGCCCAGTTGAATATATAGATAGCTTTATACTTTAATTACTAAGTAGCTGTTCCCCACGACTCGGCGTCCGCGTGTAATTTATTACGATTGGATTTCACGAGTTTTAAATCTTTTGCGCGGAACCCTAATTCTTCTTCTAAAATCAAAGAAGCCTAAGTTACTCTTTATAACATCAGCTATCTACTAATTAAAAGTAAAAATCGGGCCAGCCGTTTCGGAGATTAGCTGGAACAAACAGACAGACAGACAGAAAGAAAATCGGGCAGGCAGACAAAAATTTAAACAATTGTGTTTTTGTTATAAGTACCGTATATAATTTCTTATGCATATAGTAAAAAGCTGTTATTTTGAGATTACAAACAGGCACTTCAATTTTATTTATTTGTATAGATAAATACGTCTATGTAGCAGTTTTTGGTATGAGAATGTGGTTGTGTGTCATGACAGCATTTATATATTTCATTATTAATTAAAGGAAATGTATATTTACTAATGTATTATCGTACAATTCGTTTGTAAACTAATAAAGCACAACCAAGACGCATTGCAGTGTTGTAAGATCAACATTAACGTTAAAGCCACACCCTAATTGAATATATAGCTGTAAAATATCAACTTGTTAATGTCAAGAATTCAATTCAAGTTGGATGATACGGTTCAGAGTAAATCTCATCTGACAATTTGGTAATGTAGTGAATTTAGGAATTTCAAATTGTATGAATAATATTTATTTAATTAAAATTGATTTAAGCGTGAGTAAGATAATATATTTATGGCAAGTAGCTGATATTTTTAAATTTAAAGCAAGCCCAAAAATCAGTAAGCAGAAGAAGCTATTAGTATATTCTTAAAACAGACTACGCATGGGAAAGCAAGGTTCTTAAGTAGAATCCTCATATTAATAAATGTATAGAACGGCCCCTATAATATTCAACCGTGTTTTCAGCAATATTTTAATAAACGTTATAAAATATCAACACTGTAATACGGTCCAGGATCAGTTAATTCTAAATAGGTTCTGTCTCAATCGCATCAGTTCTGGAAATTTCGAACATAAGCTCCATGGACCACTGGAGTCTAAAGTTGATAATGATGAAATAAAAGCAATAATAAAATTGGATTAACCTAAACCGGACCATACATTAAGGACAAAACATATTTATTGGTTTCCGTCCGGTATATAAATAAAAATTAACGCTAAAAACTAACGCTATTAAGACAAAAAAAAATCTTTTTACAATCTGTCTGTTTGTACATGCTATTTTTTTACACTCCTTTGTTCAATTATCACTGGTTCGAAAACAAAAACCTCTGTCCTGGGAAAAACTAGCATTTGTTTTTTAAATAACAGCTTACATTCATGTATGTTACATAATCAACCAGACAAAACAAATTAGAAATAGCTTCTTTGCGATCACCTCATACGTAGGGGTATTATCATCCATAAATTTCTTAATATTATAATAACCCTTTTTATACAAACTATGTATAATAAGATTTTTTGAACTTTGAGCAGGACAAATTTTAGAAATTTTCTGTGAATTTGTTGTAAGAGTGTATAAATCGCCCCAAGAATGAATTACTGACTCAGTGGAGTCGAGTAACTGGTACTACTGGCTTGTGTCTGTTCCTAGTATTTACAGAATGAATATCAATTATTTTTGTAAAACTACTTTTATTTTTTTGTACGTACACTACATTTACATAAATGTATTGAGAGGCCAAAGTTAATATATTAATTTCCTTAAAATTTTGTCGGGGTGACTCTTTAAGATTTAAATCATAGATTACTCTTATGGCCCTCGTCTGTACATCAATATAATTTGAGTATCAGTCGTGTGTCCTCATAGGAAAATACCATACGAGATTATGCTATGGAAATTGCTAAAGTAAACAAGTCCAGCTGTTTCAACACTGGTAAGATTTCTAATCATTTTCATAGCATATGCTGGAGAACTAAGTCTGCTTGCTAACTTTAATATATGGGGGCTCAATTGAAGCTTCACGTCTAGTGTTATTCCAAGTAAACTAGTGGTATCGACAAGACCCTGTTCTTCCCCGTTTAATATTACATTATGTTTGATTTTTGAGTCACGAATTTCATACATTTCGTTTCAGTTTAGTTACATTAATCCAATTTACTAATTTATATATAGCACTATTTACTTCGTCATATTTTAATAATTGTCGTTTTAATTTGAAAATTAATGCAATATCATCAGCAAATAATAATATATCATGGTTAACCTCTACTATGTATGGTAAGTCATTATATATACAAGAAACAGAAAGGGGCCGAGAATTGAGACTTGAAGCAAGCCCATTTTACCATCGACTAATAAAAGTTCATAATATTAATGACAACTTTTTACGTTCTGTTACCTAAATACTAAATAATTAATTTAAGAGCATTACTTCTTACACCGTAGTGTTGTAGTTTCCTGTTTAATATTTCATGGTGAATATAATCGAAGATTTTGTGTAGGTTACAGAATATACCCAAAGCATCCTGTGAATTCTCCTATGCTTTGAAGATATATTTAATTAGCTCAACACCGTTAGTTGTCGAGCGACCCCTTGTGAAACCGAATTGATTTTTATGAAGGAAATTATTAACAGTAAAAGAAATTAAAATTTGATAAATTATAACTCTTTCAAATTTTTCCTTAATGTTGGCAGTACAGAAATCGGTCTAAAATTTGCAGGGCCTAATGTACTACCAGATTTGAATAAAGGTATTACTTTATTATGCTTTATTAAATCAGGAAACACACAAATTCGATACTAGTATTAAAATAATAGCTAGTTGAGGCGCGATTGTATCTATTATAGACGCAATAATTTTAACGGAAATCCCCCCAGATCTGCAGTTTTCTTAATATCAATAGTCTTAAAACATTTTACAATATCTTTTGATAATACCTAATGAAATGTAAAACTCTTTGTACACGCACTTATACTTTGTTTACTAATGATTCAGCGACGGCAAAAGAAGAATTCAGTTACTTTTTTAGTTAAGATCGGAATATCAGTAAAATATTTCTCAAAAACCATTACAACGTCCTGATCTTATTTAGTTAATTTGTTTTTAAAACTTAACCGGTAGTTTTAATTGCGAGAGTTGATCACTAATCAACTAATCCTGTTTAAGCGATATGTTTTTTACACCATAATTATGAGCTTCTTGATAGCAGTACCTGCACCGCTGTGATCCGGGCTATATCGTCAATAGGGCCAGTATTATTACAGGCTTTGAAGCATTCCACCTTACTCCTCAGTATGACAACCCACCTGTAACCTTCTTTGTTTAAAGTTAACTGCAGGTTTCCACGTAGCCTCTTACCGTCAGGAGGGCTGTAAGTTCACTTATCGCTTTAGTTTTAGTAAAAAATATTCATTGAATTTATTATTAATTATAATATAATTTTTATAGAATAATAGATAAACACCAGCGCTCTTAAAAAGAAGTATAATTCCGCCTCCAGGTCCTCCAAAAGCATCATTGCACAGGCAAGGTCTGAGCACATCGGCAGAATTGGCGAGAAGCTAGTTCGCCTTTCTTCGGGAACCTGTGCATTCTTGTCTCTCGCCAAGGCTGTCCAAGGGAACTTCTGTCATCCATCTCTTGTGTCATTGCACAGAGAAGACGACTCACTGGCCCATGCGGCAAATGAGAGAGCCGATCTGTTAAGCTCTCTCTTTGCGTCCAACTCGACTCTAGATAACGGAGGGGAACACACCGCCGAACATCCCGCGGTATGAGTACTCCATGCCGGATTGGCGGTTTACACAGCGCTGGGTTCGTAATGTACTCTTCTTCCTGGACGTCAGCAAGTCGAGTAGGCCTGGTGGAGGCCCTCTCATTGTGCTGAAGACGTGTTCTCCGGAGTTGGCACCGGTTTTGACGAATTTTTCCCGGTACTCCTAATCCCAAGGCGTAGTTCCGAATTCATGGAAGACAGCTTTGGTCCACTCAATCCTTAAAAAGGCGACCGCTCAGACCCGTCCAGAATCCATTATAAACTGCCAGCTCATGACGTACCTTGAGGATCACCAGCTGATTAGTGACCGCCAGTACGGTTTTCGTCGGGGTCGATCAGCTGGTGATCTTCTGGTCTACGTGACTCATAGATGGATGGAAGCAGTAGAGTCCAATGAGGAGGCATTGGCCGCTAGTTTGGACATAGCGAAGGCCTTCGATCGGGTCTGGTACAAAGCGCTTCTTTCGAAGCTTACTTCCTATGGACTTCTCGAGAAATTGGGCAAATGGATCACCAGTTTTCTTGTGCTGATCGGAGCATCAAGGTTATCGTAGTAGACGATGCATGCTCTGATTTCAAGCCTATCAACGCTGGTGCTATCCACAAGGCTGCGTGCTATCACCAACGTTGTTTCTCCTGCATATCAATGATATGTTGCAAACTGGTAACATTCATTGCTATGCAGACGACAGCACTGGTGATACCGTATATACCGGTCGTGTCAATATTTCTCAAGAAAACGTCGCCGAGTACCGGGACTAACTTGTGTCTGAAGTCAAGTCTTTGCTGAACAAAGTCTCGGATTGGGGGTGACTAAATCTAGTCCAGTTCAATCCCCAGAAGACATAAGTTTGCACGTTTGCCGCTAAAAAGAACCCTTTTGTCGTATCTCCTCAGTTTCATGGCACTCCCCTTGCTACCTCAGCTAGCATCGGAATCCTCGGCGTCAACATATCGAATATTGTGCAGTTTCGTGGTGACTTGAAATGGAAGGCCAAATTTGCCTCTAAAAAGCATATCGTGTTCAGCAGAGCGGGACAGTATTTCATTCCGGCACACCACCTGCAACTTTACAAGGCGCAGATTCTGCCTCACATGGAATACTTTTCTTATCTCTGGGCTGGGGCACCCCAGTGCCAGCTCCTTCCACTTGACCGCATCCAACGCAGAGCGGTTCGAATCGTCGACGACCAAGTTCTTTCTGATCGGCTCGAAACACTAGCACTTCGTAGGGATGTTGCATGTCTTTGCATTTTCTATCGAATTTACTACGGGGAGTGCTCTGAGGAATTATTTGGATCACTTCCAGCCGCCAAATTTCACGAACGCACATCGCGTTAAAATTCACGATACCATCCTCACCATCTGGATGCTTGGCGCTCCACGACTGAGCGTTTTACTAGCAGTATTCTGCCTCGTACAACTTCTCTGTGGAATTGTTTACCACCGACGATTTTTCCAGACCGATACGACTTAGGCACCTTCAAGAAAAGAGCTTACACCTTTCTAAAAGGCCAGCAATGCATCTGCAATCCCCCTTGTGTTGCGGTTGTTCATGGGCGGCGGTAGTCATTTACCATCAGGCGAGCCAAAAACTCGTTTGTCGTCTTCTAAAAAAAAAGATAAATCAGAGCTAAATAACATGGTATTCTTTCATCGGTTTTAGTCCGCTTCATTTATCTAGTATTTTATGATTAATAAAAACTAATCCCAAAAAAGAAAAATATCAAAAATAAAAATAAAATATTAGTAAATATTATAAATAGTCATTCAAAATTATAAAATTTCCACGCAAATACGAGTACATTTTCCACGTACAGTAACATACTCAAATTGAAGTGTGCGTCATTATAAATATACCGTAGTGGCATCAAAGCAAATATTCTACTTCATGTTTCGTTACGGAGTTTTTAATGAAAATGTAAGTACGCTTAGCGCATGTAACGTAATATTATAAAGAGACTAAAAACAAATGGAATAGGCGTAAAATATTTGGATTATATGATTATATCCATCAGTCAATATATCACAGTCGATTAGGACTATCGGCACAATTTAGAGCTAGTACGAGAAAATATACATAGACTAAAATTCTCCGAAATGGGGGGTCATAATCTGTCAAACCTGGCGTGTCCTGCCCTATAGAGGCAGCAGAAGACAATTCACTTACCCGTATCGCCCTTTGGGCGTTGTTGAAAACGACAGAAAGAAACTAAAACAGGAGATGGGTACCAGCATCTTCTGAATAAGCTCAAAATATCAAAATAATAAAAAAAACTCTGGCAAATACGAGTCAATGTATGGAGAGGCTTATATTCAGCAGTGGAGTTTTGAAAGGCTTGTGAATGGAGATTAATTAAATAGAATCTGTGAAATAATAATTAAACAATAATGTATTTATTGTGTACAAAATTAGGTAGGTCAAACAATTTCAGCATATTATTATAAAGAATGGGGCATTCCCAGTAGTCTTACCAAGTAGTCTTACTGGTAAGACTAACGGGAATTTTCTAATGAGAACTTCCCAATAGTCTTACTAGTAAGTCTATTGGGAATCTTCGTGGCGTGTTGTATTCTCAGTAGTCTTACAAAATAATCTTATTAGTAAAACTACTAAGAATATTTTTACCAAGTAGACAGACATACGCGAAAGAAAATTCTCAGTGGTCCTACTCTACAAAATACATGGAAATTTTATCAAGTAATTTATTTTAGGAATGATACTAGGCAAGCATAAACCTGCAAGAGGCAGTAGGATAGTTCTAGTTTATATTTTGTATACTTGTACAGCTTCTATTGACTTTTGTACGCGTGGTACTTCTGAGACAAAACATATCACAAACCAAATAGATCTAGCAGTGTTAGTTACGAGGGCGGCACTGAAAATTTCGGGAATCAAGGAAGTGACACAACATTACTATTGAAAAATGTATTTATTGCTTTTCAAAGTATTCTCCGCGAAATTGGACACATTTTTTCCATACGATGGAACCAATCATTAAAGCAACCATTCCATTCGGAAGTTGGGGTCTCCAAAATGGCCGTTTTGTAGGCGTCCACAGCTTCTTCAGGTGATGAAAATCTCTGTCCACGCAATTTATTCTTTATTTTAGGGAAAGTATAGAAATCATTAGGGCTTAGGTCGGGGCTGTACGGCGGATGGTCTAATACAGTGGATGCACAGACTTATTAAGACTAGGGGCCACTCGGGCAAATTATGAACTAATGGCGGGCCGCCAGAATTATAGGTAATTAAAGACTAAAGAAAGAAGATATAGTTAATTAAAAAGAATTTATTAATTTGAAGCCGGGCACTACATAGTGCTTACAATGTATTTTTATATTTGGCTCAAATTTACTTGTAGCAACACGTAAAACTGCTTCCAAACTTTCATTTGCAAGGCGGTTTCGATTTTTTGTTTTATTATTATTTAGTATTGAAAAGGTTTGTTCACATATATATAAGGTCCGCCAAATAACTTTTTTTTAAATGCTATTAAAAAAAACTAGTAAATATTTTTTCAAATTTCTTTTTTTATTTGAAAGTACAATCCTTCCGGTTAATGATGGAAAATAATTTCATTCAAATGGCTGCCTCGGCTGGCCATGCAGTAGCCTACACGATCGGTCTAATTTTTGAGTACATTATCGATTGTGTGCAGCTGTATTTCACCAATGGCTTCAAGAATATTGTCCTTTAAAGCGTCAATTGTCTCTGGCTTGTCGGTGTAACACTTATCTTTGACGGCACCCCACAAATAATAGTCCAACGGTGTCAAATCGCAGCTCCGAGGTGGCCAAACGACATCAGCTCTGCGGCTGATAATGCGATTTTCAAAAACAGGGCGCAAAACATCAAGTGTAGCGTCGGCTGTGTGGCACGTTGCGCCGTCCTGTTGAAACCAAATGTTGCCAATATCCTCCTCTTCAATTTCTGTGAACAAAAATTCGTCCAACATGGCCCGATTACGATCGCCATTGACTGTAACGGCCACACCTTGCTCATTTTCGAAGAAAAATGGCCCAATTATGCCTGCACCGGCTTTTCGATGAATGCGTGCGGGTTTTCTGTGCCCCAAATGCGACAATTCTGCTTGTACATACCCGCCAAGTTCGAAATGAGCTTCATCTGAAAAAATGATTTTTTTGGCAAAATCCGCATCTTCTGCAAGTCGATCGCAGGCCCACTTAGCGAAGCGAAAACGCATTGGATGGTCAGTTGGCTTCAATTCCTGAACCAATTGGATTTTGTACGGCGTCATACCAAGGTCTTTACGCAAAATTCGTCTCAATGATGTCTCCGAAATGTCCAATTGTTGAGAACGACGGTGAACTGATGTTGATGGCGTTTCAGGCACACTTTCCGCCACAGCAGCAATATTCTCGGATGTAGGCACTGTTTTTGGCTTTTCACGCGTTGGTTTATCGATGAGGATGTCAGTTTCTTTCACTTTTTTCACAAGGTAACGAACATACGGAGCTGACGGTGCTTCATTTCTTCCAAAATCCGTACGCAATTTTCGCACACATTCTGCAACATTACCATGATTTTCAAAGTAATGTCGCAATATTTCCCAGCGTTGTTCAAGCGTATACACAACCATATTCGTTCAGCGGAAGGATAAAACTAATTATCTGTCAAATTAGACATGAGGTAAGTGTTGCCATTCACGAAATAAGCACTAGTTGAAAAAAAAAAGTTAGATGGCGGTCCCTTTAGGTACAACCAAATAAGCTGGCACATTTCAGAGCGTTTATTATATATATAACTCTTTGTACGTATTTTTATCAATGCAGCGGTAAAAGTTCAGCAAGTCTCCTTCGTTGTATTTGTTGCGTAAATCTTGGTCGTTTTGAATGTCGATAATTTCTAACTGCATTGACTCTAACGCATTTTCAACTGAAATCGTGAAGGGATTGCTGAATATGTCCAACACAGGTTTCACTTTTTTAAACTCCGAAAATCTGTCTTGAAAAGATTGAATCAAAATATCTAGCTTTTCTACATAACTGAAATTAATCACAGTTTTGTTGAATTTTTCAGCCATTTTCTTATAATTCGGAAAAAGATTGTAATTTCCAGAATTCAATTGCGATCTGAAAAGTGTCACCTTGCATTGAAAGGATGATACATGAACGTAGAGCTGGGATATCAGTTGATTTTTGCCTTGAAGCCGTGTGTTCAAGACATTCAAATGATTTGTAATATCAACTAAAAAAGCCAAATCACACAACTAATCAGGATTTTTAAGTTCCGGAACATCCCTTTGCTTTTCCGCCAGATAGATTCCAATTTCTTCTATTAAATTTAGAAATCGTTCCAGTATCAATCCACGACTTAGCCACCTTACTTCTGTTAATACAGTAAATCTCCATATTCGCTTTCGGTGTCATCAAGGAATTGTTTGAATTGCCTGTGATTGAGTCCTCGCGATTTTATGAAATTTACAGTCGAAAACTACCACTTTCATGACATTTGGAAATTCAATTTTTTTAGAACAGAGGGCTTCTTGGTGTATAATGCAGTGAAACTGCATGAGATCTTCAGCGTTTATGTTTTTTTCTTGCAGATGCTTTTTCAGCAAAGTAACTAGCCCAGAATTAACACCAATCATCGAAGGAGCACCATCAGTCGCAACTCCCGATAATTTTGATAAGTCCAAATCAGTTTTTGAACACTCATCCAAAAGTACATTGAGTATATCAACTCCTCTGGTTTGACCTTTCAATGAACACATTCCTAATAACTCTTCTAAGACTTCAAAATCTTGAGTAACACCTCGTATGAATATCAGAAGTTGAGCTGTGGAACTAATATCAGTGGATTCGTCGAGTGCCAATGAAAAAATTCAATGATCTTAGTTTTTTCATTTAATTGTTCCGCAATATTACCTGACAAAGACATAATTCGTCTTTGGATAGTTATACGATTCAGTTGAATTTTCTCAAACTTTTTTGCTGCTTCTGGACACATTTTCTTAGCGGCAATTTCTATGCATTCTTTTACAAAATCCCCATCATTGAAGGGGCGACTTCGCTTTGCTATCATTCGAGAAATTTCATAACTAACTTCTGTAGCTGTTTCTAAATCTTGAATGGGTTTTGTGAACATAGCTGGCTGACCAATAAGCTCCCGTTTTAAAGACAACATTTTTTGCTTTCTTAATTCGCCTTTAAACTTGGTAAAAGTAGGATGCTGCGTTTCATAGTGCCTTTTTACATTATATTCCTTTGCAATCGCAACAGAATTCTTGCAAATTAAACAAACGACTTTGTTATGCGACCATACAAAAAAGTATTTCTCAGTCCAAATTTCTTGAAACTACCGATTTTCATCTTTAACCTTACGTTTTTTACTAGGTCCTGGCTTTTCCATGTTGCGTTCTAATCCTGGCTAGGATTAACACAGCACCTAAAAACGATTATAGTACCTACTTTAATTACCCATCCTTTTTTAAATTACCAAAAATAATTGATTAAATAGGTAGGGAAACACTTATTAATAAAAGAGTTTTACTTACGATTTCACAACACAATTATACACGGAACTTGACGGGAAATCTACGTTGAATGTGGATCAAAATATATGACACTGGCTAGTCGAGTTAAAATCTACACTAGAACTATTGACACTTCACTCAAATTAAAACCGAACTGTCGGTCGCTGCGGTTAGCGTGGCTTTTATACCGCGCGTATAGAGTCGAAAAGTGTCTGGAGAAATCACTTAACTGACTCTGGAAGCTTCGTGTATCTACCTACGCGAGCAATTGGGAATTCAGGACTATTACTATCTCGCTTGCTCTAACAATATAACCCGTGGATAAGCCGCTACCGCGCTGCCGTCGTCGCCGCTCCGCCGGCCGCGGCGGTTCCTCAAGTAAACGAAATTAACCGAGATCAGCACGAACAATACCAACTGCTGTTACCGACGCATGCACGGCGCACCGATAAGCGCACTTAAGATCGCGCGCGCGAGATTCAAATTACTTTTCGAACATATTTTTTGGTTTTATTCTGGAATATAATAATAATAATAAAATAATAATAATAATAACTCGCTAATCTAAATAATCGCTCCCGAGCCTCTTCACTACTGGGATCACTCATTTGGTTCCTAAAGACCGGAATTCCACAGACCCGTGCAAATACCGCCCCATAACGTGTCTACCTACCATATACAAGACACTAACATCCGTTTTGAGCGCGAGAATCACTCGTCACCTGAACTCAAATCAGGTGATGTCGCGCGCTCAAAATGGATGTCGGGGCGGTGTTCGTGGAACCAAGGAACCACTCCTCATTGACGCGGTCATTGGCAAGGTGGTTAAACGCAACCGTCGGAACCTCTCCGCCGCCTGGATTGACTACAAAAAGGCACTCGACTCGGTACCTCATACATGGCTTAAGAGGGTCCTCGAACTGTACAAGGTTGACTGTACAGTTCGAGACTTCCTCGGGCAGTGTATGGGGCAGTGGAGTACGATCCTTTGTCATCTAGGCGAGCGGATGATGGCTGCGGAGAACAACATAAGGATAAAAAGGGGTATCTTCCAGGGCGATTGTCTGAGTCCAATCTGGTTCTGCCTCTCTCTGAACCCTCTTAGTACCTTACTGGAGAGTTCCGGGAGGGGATTTCAGCTTCGGAGAGGAGGGACAAAAGTGACCCACCTTTTCTATATGGATGATCTCAAGTTATTCGCCTCTAGTCGCTCTCATCTTATGGAATTGCTAAACATCACTTGTGATTTTAGCAATTCTATTAGAATGGAGCTGGGGACGGATAAGTGTGCGGTCCTCCATGTCGAAGGGGGTAGAGTTGCTAACTCTGAGGGCATAGACTTATCTATGCCCATCAACATAAAGACCCTATCCGAGGCTGAAACATACCGATACCTGGGTATGTCACAGAACATAGGTATCGATGAGGCGGACATGAAACAGTCAGTTTGCGGTGTGTTTTATGCACGCTTGACAAAAGTGCTTAACAGTCTTTTGTCGGACGTTAATAAGACACATGCATATAACGGTTGAATCATGCCTGTTCTCATGTATACATTTGGCATACTCAGGTGGACTCAGACCAAACTGAACGCTCTGGATAGAAAAGTCCGCACAATTATGACGTCCCACAGGATGCATCATCCGAGGTCGTCAGTTATGAGGCTGTACTTGCCGCGGAAGCATGGTAGACGCGGCTTTTTAAGCACGGTTACCATGCATAATCGCGAATTGTGCAGCCTCCGTAACTACTTTCTGACGAGAGCGGATGATCCATTCTATAGGGACGTTGTTTCTTGTGATAAAGGACTTACCCCTCTATCCTTAGCCAACGAGCAATGGCAAGACCCGGCAGTACAGAGCATTTCCGACCGGGAGACCGTATGGAAGGAGAAGGAGCTCCACGGGAGGTTCTACAAGGCTCTACATGAGCCTTGCGTAGACACAGTCGCCTCCCTCCACTGGCTACGTTTCGGTGACCTCTTTGGGGAAACCGAGGGTTTTGTCTGTGCGATACAGGATCAGGTTATTAAGACCAACAATTATCGGAGATACATCCTAAAGGATGGCACCGTCGACATCTGTCGAGCTTGTCGCCATCCCGGTGAGTCACTTAGGCATGTCATCTCCGATTGTTCGGCGCTTTCTAACTCTGAGTATTTGCACAGGCGCAACCTAGTGGCCAGGATTATACACCAGGAGCTCGCTCTGAAATACGGTCTCGTGGATCGGAAACTGCCGTATTATAAGTACTTGCCGGAAGCCGTGCTCGAAAATGACCGCGCCAGACTCTACTGGGACCGGGCCATCATCACAGACAGGACTATTCTTGCGAATAAGCCTGATATTGTGCTGATGGACCGGGCACAGTCAGGGATATTTTTGGTCGACATTACCATTCCTTATGACGAGAACCTCGTGAAAGCCGAAACAGATAAGCTAACAAAATATCTGAACCTGGCTCACGAGGTAACCGACATGTGGGGTGGATTGCCGACTGAAATTATACCTGTGGTCGTCTCTGCGAACGGGTCAATCCCAGTCAGCCTCTCGGGTCATCTGAGGCGACTGGGACTCCGAGACGGATCGCTCCAAGCTCAAATGCAGAAGGCGGTGCTCCTCGATACCGCCCGCATCGTCCGCCGGTTTCTTTCCCTTTCCCCCAACCCTCGGCCGTTTGGTCTCCCCTGCCGAGGGCTTCCATCTGGTTGGGTTTTTATATATTTATGTAATTTTTATGTATTTTTTCTATTTTATTGATATTTACGTAGGTTTATCATTTTCATTTTCAATTATATATTTATACAGCCCAACCGATTGAGAAAACTATACAAATACCCCATAATAATAATAATATTTATTCACTCCACAAATTTTACATCGTGACTTACACTATTTAAATAAAAATACCATCAATCACATTGAGAGGTTAACGTCGGCAGCCGTACTAGTATAAACTGTGCCACGGCTGCCTGCGCCTTCCACTCTGGGAATCAAATAATAACCTAATAGGTAAGATCTTTTACAACATTTCTCAACAAATAATATTTACAATCTTTTCAAACTAAAATAAAAATTATAACATGTAGGTAGATACAAAACAAAATAGAATTTAAGCAAGATTACCACTTGGTGTGTTTGATGTATGGTATAATTATAAACGCATGGGGGAGTATTATGTTTGTACGATTTGTAGAGTGGGTTTTGGGTAATTGGATGTGTGGGATATGTAAGTGTGTGGGTGTGTGTGTGTGTGTGTGTGTGTGTGTGTGTGTGTGTGTGTGTGTTTGTGTGTGTGTGTGTGTGTGTATGTGTGAGAGAGGGAGAGAGAGAGAGAGAGAGTGTATTAAGGTGTTTTCTTGAAGGGTTTTGATCCGAATAATATTTTCTATCTCGTCAAAATCTAAATTCAGTAACCAATCCCGTGTAGCAAATTTACATTGATGAAGGGTTAAAGGGTAAATATTTAAAGCTTTATATGCGATGTTATAGAGATGGGCACTTATAACAAAATAATGCCGTTTTGCAATAGTGCTTCTGTGTGGAGGTGTTGTGCAAACCTTGCTCTTATTACGTTTTTGAGTTGGAACGTATGGCAGTCCTAGATGCTTACGAAGTATAGTGTGGAAAATAAAGAGTTTTCTTACCGTAAGAACTGAGCATTCACGGTAGAGTAGTGACGTGCTATACCTACGCGGTCTTTTATAAATTACTTTTAAGATTGCACGCTGAGCACGCTCCAGGGGAAGCAGTGTACTAATGCTAGTTCCACCCCATGAGACAATGCAGTATTTGAGCAAAGATTGGACAAGCGCATAGTAAACACACATTAGCGTGTCGCGATCAGCAGATTGTCTAAGTAGGTAAAAGATAGGAATTAATTTTCTAATTCGGGCTGTTAATGATTTAACGTGTAATGACCAATTAAGATGATTATCTAGAATCAGACCGAGATATTTTAAGCTATGTGTTGATGATAACTGAGGACAGCCGCAGAAACTATTTATTCTATCACAAGTGTGTGCCCTTATACAAAAGTCATTGGATGGTTGAGTATTGGCCCGTGGGGTGAAAGTTATGTACTTGGTCTTTTTTAAGTTTAACGTAAGCAAATTGTCGTCCAAAACATCTCATTACCTCTGTAAGGGCTTTTTCAGTGTATTGTTGAGCCCGAGCCCAATCCTCACCATGCACAATTAACGCTGTATCATCTGCATAAGTGATAATTTTGCAGTTCAGTAACGAAAGTTTACACAAGTTGTTGATGTACACTAGGAAGAGGGTTGGACCCAGTACACTGCCCTGTGGTACTTATAAGAGAGATTGACATCAAGACTTTGGTGGTTACCTAATTTGACACACTGTGAGCGATTTGACAGATAGTCACAAAATATATCCAAGACGACTCCGCGTACACCTATTAATTCCAGCTTTTTCAATAGTAACGGTATTGATACAGTGTCGAATGCCTTCGACAAATCGAGGAAAACTCCAACAACTTTGTGACCCATATCATATAATATAATTCAATATTTTTCGAATGTACGAGAGTATTATTTTTGCTGTCGGCGGGCCACCAGTATTCGACCAGCGGGCCGCATGCGGCCCGCGGGCCGCAGTCTGTGCATCTACGGTCTAATAATTCTATGTTTTCTTGCTCTAAAAACTCTTTTGTTCTGTGTGCGGTGTGAAAACTCGCATTGTCGCAGAGGATGATGCGGCGGTTGCAGTTCTCTTTACGGAGTTCAGAAACGACCTGTAGCAAACAAATGCTAGCATACCATTCTGCATTAACCGTTTTTTGTCCCTCAAGAGGAATAGTCGTAACATGGCCGATTTTGGAGACAAACGTGGCCACCATTTTTTTTGCATTTCACTCATTTTCGAACACCCAAACTTGTGACTGGTTTTTTGTTTCGGGTTCGTACGCCTATATCCAGGATTCGTCACCTGATACTATGTTGTATACAGCATTTGAGGATCCTGCGTGGAATCTTTCGAGAGTTCTGACACACCAAGTAACGCGAGCCGCTTTTTGCTCTTCACAGAGCGAATGCGGTATCCATCGGGGAAACAACTTTTTTACACCTAATTGTTCATGCAAGATCATTTGTATTAGACTCATGCCAATGTCTAAAGTTGCCTGAATGTCGCGGTATGTCACATGTCGATCTTCCTCAATCAGCTTATGCACAGCATCAACGTTTTCTTGGGTGACTGCAGTTTTTGGACGACCTTGACGGGGATCATCACTGATCTTGACACGTCCACGTTGAAATTTAGCAAACCAGCGATAAATTGTGGTTTTGGATGGGGCTTCATCACCAAATGCAGAAATCATCCGGTCAACATACTATTTTTGTGTTAAATCACTTCGAAAGTCATAATAAATCATCGCTCTTGAATTTTCTCGAGTCAATTCCATTTTCTCAACGACTAAACAAGTTTGACAAAACCTTGTGACAAGACCGAGAATCTTTTTTTAAATAAATAAATGGTATTCGATTTTTAAAACCAAGGAGTTTTCAATTAAAAACATTTTAATATGACAGGAACAGTGGAAATATTCCATTCCCGATACCTTTAGTGCAGCCTATGTAGACAATCATCTTATTAGATTTAAATCCCGGGCCATAGATAAAAACAATTTGAAAGCTAACAAGTAGAACTAACTGGTAACATCACTAGGGTAGAAAATAGTGAGTAGTACAGTAGAATATTTTCATCACTACCTAACTACTTTATTTTACTTTTGTCATAAAGAGGCATTTTACGTTTGCGTTGTTTGGCCTAATTTAACTGATGTTTGATTTTTTTACAAATAGTAGGAAAAGTACTAGGTAAACATAAACCTAAAAGAGGTAGTCGAATAGTACTTCAGACCGTATCTTTCTATTCCCTCGGTCTCATAGTTCGATGGGACATGACCGGAGCGAGATCAGGCGCAGAACCAACAGCTGTACATGCTTTCTGACTCCGGGCTGCTACTGAGATTTTTTTTAACAGCCCAACCCAATAACTGATTTTCGGACCGACTCAGGATTCGAACTCGAGGCCAAATATTTAAAATAATTTAGCTTGACCTGGTGAAAAATCTCTCTTCTAAAATCTGTGTATTGATTAGATCCGATGGGATATATTCTTCACATTTTTAATAGATATTTTAGTGTCACATATTATATTTAAAATCTGCATTACTTTGCTTTAAATCTATGAACATAAGATAAAAAATCCACAAAATATAACAATAATCATTGCATTTAATAACTAAAGAAATAACAAAACATGGTTTTTAATAACAAAATAAAGTTACATTACCTAATTCAGGAGTAAATCAACTAAAGAACTTGATAAAAATTTCCATGTATTTTGTAGAGTATGACCACTGAGAATTTTTTTCGTGTATGTCTGCCTACTTGGTAAAAATATTCTTAGTAGTTTTACTAATAAGATTATTTTGTAAGACTACTGGGAATACAACACGCCACGAAGATTCCCAATAGACTTACTAGTAAGACTATTGGGAAGTTCTCATTAGGAAATTCCCGCTAGTCTTACCAGTAAGACTACTGGGAAGAAAATTCCCAGTAGTCTTACTAGTAAGACTACTTGGTAAGACTACTGGGAATACCCCGAATAATGTACTTTATAATATAGCAAATAATATTAAATGAAAATTCTTTTTTTATAATTCTTTTGAAATTAGCGGCCACTGTGATGACACTAACGACACTGTCTTTATGTTATTAATCATCAAATATTATCTATTGTGCACCGTGTGGAAGCAATGTAAAAGTATACATATATCACATTATTTTTTCCATGGCTCTCGTAACAGGCGACTAAGCGAAAAGACAGAATCTTTATGGCTACCGATAGATGGCAGAGTAACCGTCTGTTTAAGCCATGCGTAAAACACCTGATCCAGCGACGGGCATCACAGACGCGAAATTTATTCGTAATCCGCCTACCAAGCATGACGAATAAGGCTTTTTATCCCTAAAACCCTACAATGGGAAAGACTTATGTCCAGCTTCGCATTTTCACATGCTGTTGAAAAGAAGAAAAAGTTGTATGGAAATTATTTTTGGGCGACGTGATCTTTAAATCTATTACAAAAACAACTATATCAATGTTTAGTTAATATAGCGACAATAAATTGCAAAAATAATCTTTAACTTAAATAATACGATATTTGGGAATTATAATAAAAAAATTATTTAGTTATTCGTTGTTGCAATTAAAATTGAAAACAAGCAGTAGTATTAAGCTCTAAAAGTGAATAATACATTATCATTCTGAGAAGAAACAAAGGGATGCATTTCCTCCACAAAAATAAAAGTATAAAAGAAGTAAATAAGCGACCGTAAAAACTACGCAACTTCAAAGTACTTTGTAAGACTTTCTTGATTTTAAAGAAAGCTCTGTTGCACTTTTTTATTACTGAAGTTATTCAAATTCTACCTAAAATAATCTCAAATTATTACAAAATACTCGAAATATAAATTATGAGGAAATGTATATACTTCATAGTTCGTTCGTTATTTCCTATTTGATATTTGAATTATATAGTAAAGAGAAGAAAATATTGAAAAAAAAAAGAATTCTAGTCAGTCACCATGATCTCAGGATGTATGGACCTTATTTAATGTATTTAGATGTATACCCGTACGTTCTATCTAGATTATATTTTAGTTAATATTTTGTACCTACTCATTTAAGTACAACACAAGTAAGTACAGAGGATGAAAGTGGTATGTTCTAGTTACCAATGTAACGTATGTCTTTCAAATAGAGAGCATAGCCTAGTTAGTCTCCATTCCGTTATATATAACTCCATTCTCAAGGTGCACTCACACCTGAAATCCTCTTGAGACCATACATCCTAAATTACAATTTTCTATCTTTATCTGAGTTTCCTTCAGTGCTGGCCGGATGAAGAAGCTCAAAGTCGCTCAGTGAGCTATGGAGGGCTATGCTCAGAGTTTTTCTGCGTGATAAACTTTGAAATGAGGATATCCGCAGTAGAACCAGAGTGACCGACATAGCCCAACGGATTAGTAAGCCGACGTGGCAATGGGCCAGCCATATAGGTCGAAGAACCGACAACGGATGGGGAAAGAAGGTTCTCGAGTGGCGGTCTCATACCGGCGGACATAGTGTAAGGCGTCCCTCTACTAGATAGGGTAACGACCTGGTAAGACATGTAGGAAATCGATGGATGAAGGTGGCTCAGGACCGTGCTTTGTGTGCATTCCTTGGGGGAGGCCTATGTTCAGCAGTGGACTTGTGAAGGGCTGTTATGATGCTGATGATGATGATCTGATTTTTTGATGTATATATTCTTCATATTACAATCCAAATAAGAATCATTAATCAGGCAGCCGTATATTTAATTAACAAAAACAACAGCTGTGATAAAATAGAATTAACTGATAATAATTATATTATTATGTTTACCAAATTCATAAATACCTCGCTAGGTTGCCTTTGCTCTAAAAATAGCGCTCATTATATACCTACAGACAAGAGCAGTAAAACAAAAGGCGGTCCCCACACAACTATATTCACTGTTACTATAAAAAGCATATGGGACAACATTACAGGCAACGAGTTTATACTTTGAGGAAACGTGCTTTTCTTATGGTCAATGGTATGGTCTGTTGCATGTTTACGTGTAAGTGCTACGCCAAAAATTTAAAGCATCCTAAAGTAGTTTTTTTTATATAGAATCATTTTCAATCCCTAATTTCTAAGATAGACTACCTCGTTACAAGTAAAAAGGGTATCCGATACCCTACACTCACCACACGTTACACAGTCCTTCAAAGTTCGAGCCGACCCATTCGTGCTGTAACCAAAACATAGCTACAGCGTAACTGACGTAGATAATCGCAATTTTGAACCAGAATTACAATATTTAAATTCAATTATACTTTGCGAGACTGTGCTTTGTGCGAAGCGAAGCGAATCATCCATTGACTATTTTCGTGGTAGAGTCCCACTGCAACTGCAGCAGGAATGAGTTGAGTTGACTAAAATCGGATAACAATTTCACCAGTAATGAGGCATCCCATCTTAATTCACAGAGATAACCACTCATCTTCAATTTGATTCTTAACCGACAGTAATATACTAGGTGTGTATAGACTACATCTCGTTTATCGAACAAAAACAAAAAAAAAAGATATTCAGGACAAAATCGTTTATTTTAACAACGATAATATGATTAAATCTATGCATATAAAAAAAATTAAGTGTTTTTCTGTAATATCGAAATAACTGGATTCAATTAAGCTCAGGAAGTTATTTATGTGCATGCTATTAAGACATGAATAATAATCATTTTGAAATTTTTTGTTGGTCTGTCTGTCTGTCTGTCTGTCCGGGTTAATCTTCGGAATGGCTGATGCGATTGTATTAAACTTTATGAATAGATAGCAATAGCAAGAGTAATCTAGGTAATGTTTTATCCGAAAAACTTCAAGACTTTTTTGGCAAATACAAAAAAATTACAGAATAAATGGTCCGATAATGGTATGGTTATTTAAAATCTAAATAACCCAAGTGAAGCAGGTGCGGTTGGCTAGTTATTTATATTATTATTATCTTTTAAAATATATATTCATATTTTTTTATAATTAATCAATAAATTTTCACTTCAGAAACATTTTAATAATACGTAACCTCACAGGAACAACTTAACAATCTACTGCTTGAAGTCTGAACTTCCGCAGACTATGAAATAATGGGTGAAAACGATGTAAAGTATTTTGTTAAACTTTTTTTATTTAGGTTAATCACGCAGGACTATTTTGTTGATTTTCTAACATTGTGAGCCAGTGCTTGTCTACTATCCCAACTAGCAGTTAGTAGTGACGCAGTCAAAATAGAAAAAGTAATAGCTTTAACTATTTTGACTTTAACTTTTCAAGGCAATAGCCTTGAAAAGTTTGGGTAAGATTATCAATAAAATAATATCTAATAAATAAGTTATCCATTTATTATATTACAAGTGATCCACCCCGGTTTAGCACGGGTGATTTCTGGACAGCTCCACTTACCCGGTCCTATTGTGAATCTAAATCATAAGGCCAAAAAATAAATTTAAAACAAAAAATTCATCAGAATCGGTCGAGCCTGTTTAGAGTTTTAGCGAGACTAACGGACAGCAATTGATTTTTATATATAGAGATAAAACGTAATTGTTAAATTCCGCGTAAAAAATAATGTGCTTTACCACACCAAAACACATGAAACACATATAGCAGTAAAGTAAAATTTGAGAAATATTAAGCTTATTAATAAATTAGCTATTAAATCGTAAAATAACTTGAAATTTATCTCCCAATTCTAACCTAAATTTTTGTTAAATATTGTTACTATTAATATATGGAATATAAGAAAAATAGCTCATACTGATTAATTTCGACTAAAATTATTACAAACACTGCTGCATTTACACTTTACAAAATATAAGGGCTTATCTGCAGGTGTCTCTCGTCTTATCATTAAATCATCAAAATTCAGAAATTCAAATTTCATTTGATCTATCTACTGGTGCATATGGACGCAAAATTATCAGGGTTGAAATATTATTCTATTACGTAATAAAAATAAGTACCAATAAAAGTACCAATAATTACGCTAGTGTAAAAATTATAAAAGGAAATTGGTACATCTATGTATGACCGATTTTATTTTTAACTTTTAATGTTGTGAATTCCTTAACACATGTTGTGTTGAATATCTACTATTAGAACTTAAAAAATAATATCGCAATCGGTACAAAATCGTTTGTATACTACTCAAAAGTAGTATAATACAGTTGAAATTGGCATCAAGAACATAAAAGGAACCATCGAACTAGGTCTATATCCGATAGTTATAGTTATTTGCATGTATCTTGTTTACATGTTTAACATGTAAACAAGATACATGCAAATAACGTTACCCAGTCATTTCATAAAAATACCTAATCCATCCTTGTAAGGAGTGTTGGTATAACCCGTTTCGACTTAAGTTCGTGGTAGTTACTATTAGAGATGAAGCTAGCTTAGCAATACTTTCTTATTAAAAATTAAAAATAAATCATTAAGAACTGTGTTAAAATACTACTGAATATTATTCAAGTTAACGAAGTGAAATTCGAAAGGAAAAGCTTTAAAATTATTTAAGAAATCGGTGAAGCAAATCATTTCTACATTCAGAATTCGACTCGGAAGGCAAATGCGAGGTGATATGTGATTTTTCTTCGCTGCCGGTTCGTGTTGGCAGGAATTTAGAATTCAATTTTTGTTTAAAATCAGTAGGTTTAAATATGAACGCTAAAGATTTCAACATTTCCTTTCTTATAAAATTTTAATTTAATTTTATAAACTTCGAACTTGTGGTCCACCTTATGGTAAAAGCGCTATTGCAATCCATGAACAGCTGCAGCGAACTTCATACAAAGAAGGCTGTATATGCATTGTCACCTGGCATCTATAGCCTTTTTTACTATAAAAATAAGGTTTAAGATAGAATTGGAACACAACCAGTTCTGGCTTTCTATACCCTTCAGACCGGAACACAGTAATGCAAGCATTGCTATTTAGTGCAAAGAGGATGGTACCTCACCAGACAAACTTCTCGGCAGAAAAAGAGTAAAAGAAAAAAGTAAAGGAAGGGAAAGTAGGTAGTAAAGCCATATGTACATCTTACAAGGAAAGAGTATAAGTCAACAAGTAAATAAATTCACAGGATTTTTTTTATAGGATAACGGTGACAAACTAGCACACAGTCCACCTGATGGTAAGTGGTTGCTGCGGCCCATAGACATCTACATCTATCCTCTATTACAAATCAAAATGCAGATGCGTTGTCACCCGCGAGGACAAAGATGGAATGCCTCATTTCCAGTAAAAAGGGCCTCTGGCCACCTGCACTCACCAAGCGAAACGCAGAGGTAAACCTCTACTTCACGCTGGTATTCTGTGAGGTCGTGGTACCACCCCGGTTCAAGCCGGCCCATCCGTGCGACAGCAAAAGATGCCGCGTGGCTCTACCACTGTTAAAATAAAAATATAAGGAATATGAAAAAATAAAAATATTGATTATGCCAGAAAGCACGGTACTGAGCCACCTGCATTCATCGACTTCCTGCATGTCTTACCAGGTCGTCGCTCCATCTGGTGGGGGGTCGTCCTACACTTCGCCTACCGGTACGAATCTGCCACTCGAGAACCTTTTTTCCCATCGTTTGTCGGTTCTTCGAGCTATATGGCCAGCTCATTGCCACTTCAGCTTACTAATCCGTTGGGCTATGTCGGTCACTCTGGCTCTACTGCGGATATTCTAAGTTTATCACGCAGAGAAAATCCGAGCATAGTCCTCTCCATAGCTCGCTGAATGACCTTGAGTTTCCTCATCCGGCCAGCAGTGAAGGACCACGTCTCAGTTCCATAAGTCATCACTAGCAACACGGACTGGTTGTAAAGTCTAGTTTTTAAGTTTTGAGGTAAACGCCCTTATTTGAAATAAACCAAAAAAAGATGTGCTTCCTGACGAAACAAACCAATTAATTTAAAAATCACTCAACGCTGCATTACAGACCATTGAGAAATAAAGAAAAGGAAAAAGCTAGAAACACCTAAAAACCACAAATAAATTACTAAAAAATATTGAAAATTAATAATTGAAAAATGCTTTTTTTTTAAACCAGCAATCAAAGGAGGGCTTAAAACGGATTAATTTACAGGAAGAAATGGATTGGATTATGGAATGGAGAACGTAATGGATTAGCTATGGTGGGAAAATCTTTGTTTCATAGCTCCAACAATTCAGCAAGTTTTGCACGACAACAAGCTTAAGTTCCCGCGCCTACGTCACAGTGAACGCATGAAGCTGGCTACAGTCAAGCGTGTACCTGCTGTACTACCATATGTCAGAGATTTCACTGACAATCTTGGCTGCATCTTGTATTGAGCTTCCATCAAAACATACTTCAAGCCGCCGAAGAAGATTAGTCAGTTTCTACCATCTTTCAAGTGTAATATCCCTCTACAAGATGCATATATGCACAAGGTAAGTTGTGAATGTGGTCTCTCTTATATAGGGCAAACAAAAAGATCTATAAAAACACGCGTAAAAGAACATGTGGCTGACGTGAAACACCAATGCTCCAGGAAGTCTGCAGTTTGTGATAATATCCCAGACGGCATCCGCCATTATATCAGATTAAATAGACCACAAATCCTCTATAAAGAGCACCGATTCCTTCCGAGGATGATTCGCGAGGCTATTGAAATCAATAAACATCCTAATTTTAATAGAGAGGATGGCTGATTGCTACTACCTGCTCGAGATCCTATAATTAATAATATTAAATCCCAACCCAAGCATACAACTACAAGACTTCAAGATACTATAAATTCAATCTGCGTAGATCGAACCAAAAATCAATTATTTTCATAATTTTTAACTTATATTACCCGTGGTTAACTATGACAATGAGACGTCAACGCCAACATCACCTCAGATGTGACCGTGGGTGCTGTAAAGTACTCAAAACATCGGGAATTCAAAATAACATATGCAACAAAATCCTTCAAAATTAGTTTCATTTACTACTAACTAGATAGGTAGACTTTTTTCTGCTCTTTCCGATGAACCTTTATCCTTTAAAAAATCATTAAATCACAATTAAAAATATTGAGGGTCACTAATCGGGAGAAAAACTATCCTATCTCTCAAGTTGAAGCAAGCAATATACATTTACGAAATTTTATTAAAATCGAATCATTGGTTTGGGGGGTATTTTTAGGGTGATTTTTTGAGTAAAATCTGGTTCTGCCTCTCTTTGAACACTTTATTGAAAGGCTTCGGGAGGGGATTTCAACTTCGAAAAAGAAGGACAAAAGTGTACCACCTATTCCATATGGATAATCTCAATTTATTCGCCTCGACGATTTGTTTTATAGGAGAGGGAGTAAACGAGCAAACAGCTCACATGATGGTAAGTGACTACCGCCGCCCATGAACAACTGCAACACCAGGGGAACCAGGGGAATTGCAGATGCGATGCTCTTTTCTTGAAGGTCCCTAAGCCGAATCGTTTCGAAAAAATTGCTTGTGATAATTGATTCCACGAGGAACTTGTGCGAGGAAGAAAACATCTTCTAAATCGCACAGTGGTGGATCACGCCAATCATCCCGATGGTGTGGATGTAATCGGGATTTCTGCTGCGAAGTGCATTCGTGAAATTTGGCGGCTGGGATTAATCCGAACAATTCCTTAGAGCACTCCCCATGGTAAATGCGAAATAAAATGTAAAGGGATACAACATCTCTTCGCAGCGCCAATGAATCGAGTCGATCAGAAAGGACTCGATCGTCGACGATTCGAGCCGCTCTGCACTGGATGCGGTCAAGTGAAAGGAGCTGGCACTGGGGAGCCCCAGCCCAGAGATAGATTTATCTATGCTCATCAAGATTAGGAACCTTTCCAAGGCTGAAACATACCGATACCTGGGTATTTGACAGAACATTGGTATCGACAAGGCGGATATATAGGCGGGTATGAAACAGTCAGTTTGCGATGTGTTTTATGCACGCTTGACAAAAGTGCTCAACAGCCTTTTGTCGGGTGTAAATAAGACACGCGCATAACTAACGGTTGGGTCATACCTGTCGTCATGTATACCTTTGGCATACTTTAGCGGAATCAATCTGATCTTAACGCCCTAGATAGAAAAGTCTGCAATATTACTACGTCCCATAGGATACATCTCCCGAGATGATCATTAGCGAGGATGTACTTGCCGCGAAAACTTGATGTGTTTTTGAGCACACTCACTATGCATAGTCGTGAAGTGTGCTTCCTCCTTACTTACATTCTGACGAAATCGGGTAACCTTTTTTATGTTACATATTTTCTTTTAAGGGCGGTGACAAATCGTTACAATTTGCGGCCGAATATTTCAAACATCACTTGAAGTTCATTGTCTTATTACATGGAATATTCAGCATAGATATTTAAGGCTCTTATACGTGTTTTTACTTCATACGCATTCTTACTCTAATCTTATTTATTCTAATAATAAAATGGATTTTTATTATTAACAATTTTACTAACTATTAAAATATTGTTTTCGTTAAAATATGGAGACATATTGGCTCTCTTTATGATGTTAAAATATGTATTTTACGCGTTGACTTGGCTTTTTTGTTCTTTAGTTTTTAGTTTTTTTAGTATATTGGTGACTTAGAAAAAGTATTGTATTTTAGCTGTGTCCGTGAAATCCGTTGAAATTCATTTTAAAAAAATCATTTTTTTAATTCAGTTAAGATCTCTGCGTTTCGCTTGGTGAGTGCAGGTGGCCGGAGGCCCTTTTTTCTGGAAACGAGGCATTCCATCTTAGTCCTCACGGGTGACAACGCTACTGCATTTTGATTTGTAATAGAGGATAGATGTAGATGTCTATGGGCCGCAGTAACCACTTACCATCAGGTGGACTGTGTGCTCGTTTGTCACCCTATCTTATAAAAAAAAAGATAACAACAAGCATCTTTATATTATTCGTATCTTTGACCCATTTATTAAACTCAGTCCGAATTAATGGTTCGTTTTCTCTTAGTTACAATCTTCTAAAGTTACATTAGGTTTATTTGAAATCAAGCTACTAAAAATTGTAATTAAATCCACTGAATCGGAAAGAACAAACTTTTGTCACAAAAAATAAAAATAGCAAACGATATTTTGTAAAAAAAACTTATAAATACGATTATATTTATTATTTTCGCTTAAACTTGCATATTTGTAATCTTTATTATGAATACAGTAATAGTAACAGCGGGTATTAGTCAGCGTTGGAAAAAAAAAATAATTTCCCAGGAATGACAAATATATTTAAAATGTATATAAACTTTAAAAGGAAAACATTATCGAAACACAAAATTTAATCCAAACCGTTAGAGGTGTTTCATATAATATATTATATAAATGTAATATAATACGTACTCGTATAGACATTTAATATACAAGTAATGACCACACACATAATAATAGGATTATATCTTGATAGTTAAACTCGGTTAACCAAGTCCATACAGTTTCAAAAACTTTAATGTGAAGAACGAGGGGATGCACTTTCACCAACAAAAGAAACAATAGAACACATTTCCTCCATTCAAAAGAAGAAAGGGATAAAAGAAGCAAAAGTATGTCTGCAAAAGCAGTGTTTTCCTATGTCCCATATTTCTTTTTCTAAAAATAGCTCCTTTAAGAAATTTTACATTAACTGTTTTAGAGGAAGCGTAAATTACTAATAGAATTAAGTAAATACATACGTTAATTTGTTTTGTATAAATATACAAGATTAATAATTTGCTATATTTTTAATATATTATTTTCTTATTTAGTACATCAAGTCAGGTTACTGATCAGTTACGCTGTATCGGTTACTCTGACCCTAGTGCAGATATCCTTATTACGAAGTACTGGGAAACTACGAGCATAGAACTCTCTAAAACTCACTGCGCGACCTTGAGCTTCCTCATATTATGGCCAGCAATTGAAGCTATACGCACTGGTAACACGCACTGATTATTCACTCTTGTTTTTAAGTTATAAGGTACTATAACGTTTAAGTATATGTATACTTGAACCGATGTAATCAAAAGTGAAAAAATTATGACATAGTTTACATAAACATAATTAGGTTCAAGCGTTTGAAAGCTATGTTACTTTCTGAATCGTTAGTGTAGAAACCAAAAACTGTGGCTAACATGCACCATCACGGGGCTTTTGGTCTACACGACGAACAAAAACTTCTATCCTTTTGGCCTTTCAAAATGATTTCATCTCGGATGTACAGCTACGCCAAAGGAATCCTGTCGAGCGTTGTCTACTGAAATCTTAGGCTTAGCCATGAGATCGTCGGTTAATTTTCAAACTGGCGTCCGACCCGCACCGCCTTGTCTCGAGTTTTTGAAAATGCTGCTGTGTAACGTGCAGTGTGTGGCGATGAGGAATTTTTCATATCTGATATATTTATTTTTCCATATTAAATTCGCCAACTCATTGTTACAAATCTGCGGTATCTTTCCAGGCTCAAAACGATATCAAAAATGGTGGGACGCCTGTTCTAATCAGTAGAATAATATAAGTAAAGTAATAAAGTAAATAAGTACTACGTTAATTTAAAATCTAATATTAATCGTTTGTGAGAGATTATAACTTTACCTGCTTATTATATTGTTGTTGTCTTATCGTAGTCTTAAATTTCATATTTCAAAGGAAGATAAAACTTATTAACTTTTATAAACGACTTAATAACTTTCATGTCTTAATAACTTCTATTTCAATTAAATTTTGATTTTAATTAAACAATGATACCGTTTGCAAATAATTAACTTATGTATATTATTTATTGCATCAACAAATTATAATAAGTGTTATATAAAATTTTACGAAATCATAAAGCTTTAATAGTGAACTCAATCAATAATGTGGCAGCGGTCCAGCGTAATGAACGCTCGAACAACTGGTAAGCCACGTGATAGCGCCAAACATTCTGTTCCGGATATAGAGCCGCCTTGCCGAAGATCGAAAAGAAATCCAAAACGCAGGGTAAACATTATTAGAGAAATGAGAAACTTCAGTACTAAACTTCTATTTAACTATAAAGTGTTAAGTTGGAATTATTTTTTACAAGTACATAGGTAAGTACAAATTGTCAAAGTACTACTTGGTTATCAGTAGTATTATACATTTCTTAAAATTAACAAAGTTAATTAAATTTATATAACACACAACAGAAATAAAACAAACTGCACTTACGATAAAAAGTAATATTTATTTGAAACAATGATATATTATTTCTCTTATCATTATAAGCCGGTGCTTGACTAAAATTCCACCAGGTGGTAAGTAGCTATGAAGCACTAGATAGCAAATTTAGATAATATACTATTAAAACTGGCAACACGCACTTGTTGCGAAGTTTCACTTTAAGATTCTGAAGAATTTCAGAAAATAAGATGTATGACAGTTTCCCAAACTCATTCCAACCGAGTTAGATTGGTCTGTGTGACCTCTTGGTCGAAACTGGACTTATACTTAATCGGACATTTTGTCCAACGCACAACTCGTCAACAACTTCGAGCTTGTCCATGATTTTTGTCTTGTCCATGTTCATCTTAAGACCTACATTGGGACCGTTGGAAAACACTACCGAAGACATTGAGCGAGTGCTAAGGTCCTCCAGAGATTTCCATAATTACTATAATATCGTCGGGAAATTGAATATGAGTAATGTATTCGATATTGATTATTGTTTTGTTGATTTTGCCACCAGTAGATCGTGGTTAAGTCTAGAAGCTTGAAACCATCTTCCAATGCAGCGCTGAAGAGTTTTGGGAATATATCGTCACCTCGTTTTACAACTCTCTGTAATTGAACAGTGTTCTAAACCTGTACTCTTACTAACTACTTTAACTAACTCTGTAACTCTAGTAATTGTCATCTAATTTTTTGCCACCAGATTATTTTAAATTAATTAAATGTTTGCTAAACACCTATCTCAATAACCTATTGTAACTTTTGAATCGTTATATTGATTAATAATAATAATAATAATACGCTTGCCAAGCATGACAACCACGGCAAGTAACCCCGCAAAGAGATCAATCGTAAGCTTTTGTTCAGTAGTGATCTTTTGAGAGGCTGTAATGATAATGATCGTATCTAAATCAATAAAAATCGTCGTTAAAAAAATCCATATTCTTCAAAGGAAAGAATACAATTTGACAAGAAGAATACACTTCTTATCTGTGAAGGTTGGCGACAATTACGTGGCTATTTTTATCTTCGAAGTTGCAGCACGGAAGAGAGAGTGAGTGCTGAGGTTAAACCATTCACAAAGATTCTTCAGCCAGGATGTTTTTCTTCTCGTTTTCCCTCGATTTTTCCTTGAATCACAAGCTGAAGAATACGATATTTGTGTCCTCTCATTATGTGTCCAAATTACTGCAGCTTTCGCTACTTCACCGTCCTCATTATTCTCAAATTCTTATTCATTCCACGCAGAAACTCAACATTTGTTATTCTCATAGTCCAGGATATTCGGAGTATGCGTCTGTATACCCACATTTCAAATACTTCAATTTTTGAACATAATGTCGAGGTTAAGATCCAACTTTCGACCTCATAAAGTAGGACACTGAATACATAACAGCGTACCAGTCTCATGCGGAGTTTTAGGTTAAAGCGTTTACAACATAAAAACTTTTTTAGCTTTATAAAGGCACTACGGGCTTGTTCTATATGGACTCGAATATCTTGTTCGCTACTCCTTTGCTCATTTATGTAGCTTCCTAGATATTTAAATTTGTTTACGCGTTCCATTGGGTTATTCTCTAAAAGTAGATATTCATTTGTCACTGGAGTCTTGGATTTATCACTTTGCTCATTTGCGGGTGCTAATTTACTCTATTTGTAGTAAACATCCCTTTTTCGTAGCATCTTAGCTACAGATATGGTTATCCAGGGCTTTCAATGGTTATCATGGCTCTATTTTTTCTAGATACTTTTATTACTTTGGTATTAGTATTGATAATTCCAAGCAGTCTGGTAGTTACGAAGTCCGTAATCAAATTGACATCACATATTTTATAGAGGTTCTCCCACGATTGCTTGTTAAAGTCATGGTTTATTTTTTTTAAATCGATAGATATTTTATTACAAATTATTTTATTATTGGTCATGGGTGTATTTCCTAAATCATCATTATAAATCATGGGTGTAAAATATGTCAGTGGTCTGTTAGTTCATTATAAACAATAATATTCCATTTATTACGGCATTTTATCATAAAATGATCAATACAAGACTCACGAAGGATGAAGGATGGTGATGAGAACACACAAAATCACAGTTAGCTACCGTGGGTAAATCTTTATTCCAGAGAGTAAGAAGGATCTATGACAGTAAACACCTGGCCGCCGAGCTCCAACACGTCAAGCAAGTTTTGCACGACAATAAGCTTCGAGTTCCGTGCCTACGTCACAGTGAATGAGTGAAGACACCACAGTCGAGCGAGTGCCTGCTCTACTGCCATATGTCAGAGGTGTCACTGATAAGATTGGCTACATCTTGTATCATGCTTCCATTAAAACATACTTCAAGCCGCCGAAGAAAATTAGTCAGTTTTTAGCATCAGTCAAGTGTAATGTCCCTCTGCAAGATGCAGGAGTGTACAAGCTTGATTGTGAATGTGGTCTCCCTTATATAGGACAAACTTAAAGACCCATAAAAATCCGCGTTAAAGAATACATATCTGATGTGAAGAATCGACGGTCTGGGATGTCTGCAGTCTGTGAACACGTACAAGATCCCCCCGTTACTACATTTGATTTGATAGACCACAAATCCTCGTTTAAGAACACAGATTCCTTCCTAGGATGATTCGCGAGGCTATTGAAATCAAAAAACATCCTAAGTTCAATAGAGAAGATGGCTGGGTGCTACCATCTGCTTGGGATCCCATAATTATTAAAATTAAATCCCAACCCAAGCATACAACTGCAAGACTTCCAGATACTGTAAGTTCATACTGCGTAGCTCAGAACAAAAAATAATAATTTTTAATCTGGAGGTGTCATACATATGTCATACACCTCAGACCCTCTAAGTGACCATAGGTGCTGTAAAGTGCTCGAAACTTCGGGAATATAAAATAAGTTAATATACGCGATAAAATCCATAAAATTATTTTTATTTAAATGTGTAGTGTTCGCATAAATATAAGAAATCTGATCTTATGTTGTTACAATATCGGTAATCCATTGAAAAACAGTAGTAATAATTTATAGAAAAATATTTATCGAGTCTCATATTATTATCAATTAAATCTATTTCTACAAATTTCATATACAGATATTTAAGGGGTCGCTCCGTAATTATATTAAACTAAAAAAATATTTAAAATTAAGTAGTGTGCTTAAAAATGGAATATAATTAAAATCTTCCTGACACTGCACCTTCCACAAGCAGGTAAGATTTCCGGGAATTTTTTTATTACAGTATCAACTCATATGTGATATAATACATAATTTTAATGCGACATTTTCGCAAAATATTTATTTTTTATTGAAGAGGGGGCGAAATAGCATGCGGTTCACCTGATGGTTAGTAACTAACGCCGCTCATGAGCAACTGCAACACCAGGGGAATTACAGGTGCGTTGCCGACCTTTTAGAAAGGAGTAAGCTCTTTTGTTGAAGTCGTATCAGTTAGGAAAAATCGCCGATGGTAAATGATTCCACAAAAAGGTCGTACCGGGAAGCAAACACCAGTAAAATGCACAGTGATGGACCGGTTAGTAAAAATCAGTTATGTGACGATGTGCGTTAGCGAAATATGGCGGCTGGAATTAATCCGAGCAATTCAATTCAAAAACACTCCCCGTGTTTAATGCGATAGGAAATGCAAAGGCATGCAAAATCTCTTCGAAGCGCCACTGAGTCGAGGAACTCAGAAAGAAATAATTTTTCGATGATTCGAGCTGCTCTGCGCTTGATGTGGTCAACTGGAAGGAGCTGGCATTGGAGTGCCCCGGCCCAGAGATGAGAACAGTATTCCAGATGATGCCAGACCTACACCTTGTAAAATTCCAAGCGGTTGGTCGCCATGAAATTCTATCATATCCTAAATGATAAGCACGCCAAACCTTTTAGAGGCCAATTTAGCCTTCTCTTCCTAGTGACTAGGAAATGGCACGTCATTCAATATGTCGACGCTGAAGATGCCACTGGAAAATGGAAGATGATACTGGTTAAGGCAGCAAGGGGAGTGCCCTGTGCCTTTTAGCAGTAAACGCGTAAACCTGTGTCTTCTGAGGGACAAACTGGACTAGATTTGGTCGTCCTTAATTCGAGACATTGTTTAACAATGACTCAACTTCAGACACAAGTTTGTTCCGATACTCGACGACTTGATCCTGAGAAATATTGGCACGGCTGATGTAAAAAGCATCACCAGTGCTGTCTTTCGAATTGCAATAAATACTAAATATTATGGTTTGCAACATATCATTAATATGCAGAAGAAACAAAGTAGGTGATAGCACGCAGCCTTGTGGAACACCAGCATTAATAGGCTTGATACTTCGATCCTTGAGGAAACTGGTGATCCAAATCACAATTTCTTGGGAAGCCCATAAAATCATCTCAGAAAGAAGCGTTTTATGCCAAACTAGATCGAAGGCATTTTATCTATTTTATGTCCAAACTAATGATCATATTCTCCCTCTTGGACTCTACTACCTCCGCTCAGTCAGTTAGACCAAATGATTACCCGCAGATCGACTCCGACGAAAAACGTATTGGCGATCACTAGTCTACTAGTGGTCCTCAAGGTACAACATAAACTGGCAGTTTATAATAGATTCCATAATTTTGGCGAAAAAGGAGACGATAGCGATAGGTCTGTAGTTGGACAGGTCTGAACGGTTCCCTTTTTACAACCGACTTCAAAAACGAAGAGGCACTCAATTCAGCTGTAGGTTTTTTATATGTGTGTTACCTCATAACTTTTTTCACGGTGAACCGATTTCCATGATTATTATTTTATTTGAAAGCTGGTACTTTCCATGTGGTTCCATATAAATTTGATCGAGGTCTGTAAAGAAGTTTTTGAGTTATTCTTAATAATTTATATTGAAGGCAAAGCTGTCTTTCATGAGTTCAGGTCTACGCCTAGGGAAAAGAAATACCAATAAAGCGCGTTAGAGCCAGTTATTATTAGTTTTGTAGGAAGATTTTTAATTTTAGTGTGTCTCCGAATTTTTTATATACCTTCTGTGTACTAAATATCGGGAATTTGTCAATAAAACAAAAAATACAAATTATTCATCTTAATTTATTTTATCGCCTTCAAAGTAGGCCCCATCGCTTGCAATACAACATCTCCAACGCTTCACCTAGTCTTCCATACATTTTTCATAGGCTATTTGCGGTATGGCCTTTAGCTCATTCAGCGATTTTTTTGTTATGGCTTCTATCGACTCAAAACGTTTTCCTCGAAGTGGTAATTTTAACTTGGGAAATAAAAAAAAGTCAGACGGAGCCATATCAGGTGAATACGGTGCTTGGTCGAGAACTTTTGTTGAATTTTTCGCTAAAAACTCTTTCACTATAATGGCTGTGTGTGATGGTGCATTATCATGGTGCAACATCCATGAGTTGTGTTTCCACAAATCTGGACGTTTTCAGCGGATACTCTCACGCAAACGCTTCATGACGCCTAAATAATATTCTTTATTCACTGTTTCTCCCTTTGAAAGGAATTCAAGGAAGGAAGGAACCACACCACGTTAGTCAAAAAAAAACTGTCAGTATCACCTTGATTTTGGAGCGACTTTGCCGCGGTTTTTTGGGTTTCGGCTCGTTTTCGAGACGCCATTCTGAAAACTGTTGGCTTGTTTGCATGTCGTACTCATAAACCCATGTCTCGTCGCCAGTTATTATACGTTTCATAAAGGTCGGATCCGTAGAAGCTCGGGAAACCATGTCTTCAGCGACATGCTTTCGCTGCGCTCTTTGAACAAAATTGAGCTCTTTTGGAACTAGTCGAGCAGCGACGCGTTTCATGCCTAAAATGTCAATGAGAATGTTGTGGACGGACTTAAAAGATATGTTCACCTCACTAGCCAACTCTCTCAGACTCATACGTCGATTTTCGAGCACTAGCTTCTTGATTTTGTCGATGTTTTCTTTGGTCGTAGCGGTTGAAGGTCTACCAGAACGAGGCAAGTCTACTACTACTTCTCGGCCTTCTTTAAAAGCCTTATACCATTCATAAGCCCTTGTTTTCGATATACACGATTCGCCGTAGGTATTTCGCAACATTTTTAGTGATTCACTACATGAAATATCATTCGAAACACAAAATTTAAGGCACACTCTTTGTTCAACAATATTTTCCATTGTAAAAATCGCCGAGAACTCAAAACTATGACCAACAAAAAGTGTAGTTTAAAACAAATTAAATGACAGATCCCGCTCAAACTTTGCGCGCTAAATCAGTACAGTGCTACCAACATGCAGTAAAAAAATTAGAACGACCTCTTTTACGCGGGTCTTTTTATTGACATATTCCCAATACTTTTTACACAGAGTAGTATAAGTCAGTCATTTTATGTGTATCAAAATATAGTAAAAATTTATTAAGATTTGTATAACACACAATTAACACCACATAATAAACTAAAAATATTTAGTCTTTCGTCAAAACTATAAGAGAATCGCAGACCTTTTTACTGGAAACGAGGCATTTTGATTCTTAATCGAGGATATAATATGAAGATGTCTATGGGCCACAGCATCCAGTTACCATCAGGTGGACTGTGTGCTCGTTTGTCAGCGTTATTCTTTAAAAAATGGTAAGAAATATAATAAATATGAAAAGTATATGTATCCGAATGATAATGAAAAATTATTTTCATAAAATTTGGAAGAAACTTTAAAATTATTTAAAACAAAAAAGAACATAACTACAGTTGCATTGAGTACCTCCTCTTAATTTGTAGTCGACTAAAAATCAATAAAATAGGCAAATTCCTCATGGAAATATTAAACTACGATTTGGAATATAATTGAATCATCACAAAAGTTGAAAAAAATACTTACTATAAAAATTAAAATATACTTATAGATTATAATCTAAAGCGAAACTATAGGTAATCAAACAATATTCCTTGGTTTTCCATCCATAATATTTAGTATATTTGAACTTAGTCATTTGATCGCTGTTTTATTCAATTTTCTATTTCGTACGTTACACCTTGGCTTGCCTTTCCTTAGTACAGAAAACAAACCTTTCCAAAAAGAACGATAACTTTTTTATTCTACTTTTTAAAAAGCTTGGCGTGGACGCTGTGGTCGTAAGTATTCAATATTTAATTTTGTTTTATCGAAAGAAATAAACAAAGTTTAGGGTGAAAACAAATTAAGATAGTATACTAGGAAATCAAGACAAGAGGTAAATTACATAGTTAATTTTGACACGAGTTTCGCCTCTAGAAGCGTCATCATATAGACTGTAATGACTAATCTCTAAACCCAAACTTGTCATACTAAACTTTAAGCCAGAAAAAAAGATCAGATATAAGAGATATTAAACATTTAAAATTTATTGGTAATGGTAATGGTAAAGAGTTTTTAATCAATATTGATTATTACATAATACCTATTGAAAGGTATTTTTATTTACCATTGGTTCGTAAAATACCTCTGTCCCGGGAAGAACCAGCAAAAAATCCAGCGGGATTTTTTTTTCAAACATATTTCACTTAACAATAATTTTGTTTATACAATTATTAAATAAATTTTCATAGAACCAGTATGGTGGCGATCACCTTATTTCTAGAGGTTATTTACACAGTTTTTCTTTAATAAAACTTTTATACTTGTTTACTGACAAACTTTGAACATGTTCTGGGATTTTGTTGTAAAAGCGTATATATTGCCCCATAAATGAATTACTGATTCTGTGAAGTATAGTAACTGGCATTACAAGCTTATGTTTGTTCCTAGTATTTAAATTATGAACATCCTTATTCTTATTAAAGCTATTTATGTTTTTATGAACATACATTACATATTCATAAATATATTGCGATGCCAAAGTTAATATGTTCATTTCTTTAAATATTTCTCTCAGGGACTCTTTACAGATTAGGTTATTAATCGCCCGTACGGCTCTCTTTTTCAAAACAAATATAGCTTCAATATCAGTTCCATTACCCCATAGCGAAATTCCATAAGACATTACACTATGAAAGTAACTAAAATACATAAATATAGCTGTCTCAACATCTGTGAGACTTCTAATCTTTCTTACAGCATATGCTGCAAAACTAAGTCTGCTTGCTAATTTAGATATACGGGGGGCCCATTGAAGTTTCGCGTCAATACTAATACCAAAAAAAACAGTGGTATCCACGAGACTCAACTCCTGCTCATTTAAGAGCACATTAGTATTCGAATGTTTTACGTTAGGTATTGTAAATTTAATACACTTTGTGTTATTGCCGTTTAAGAGCAAATTGTTGGCGTCAAACCAATTTACTAAATTCGATAGAGCATTATTTACATCGTCATTGTTTATTGACTGCTGTTTGAGTTTGAAAATTAAAGAGGTATTGTCAGAAAATAATACTATATCGTGATTGTCCCCTACAAGATAATGTAAGTCATTAATATATATTAAGAACAGGAATGGGCCAAGAATCAAGCCCTGAGGAACGCTTATTGATACTATCAATCCGGAGGAATCTTTACCATTGATCACGACTTTTTAGTTCTGTTACTTAAATGTGAAGTAATAAATCTAAGCGCCAAATTTTTTACACCATAATTTTGTAATTTCCTTATTAATGTCTCATGATGAACACAATCGAATGCCTTGGAAAGATCACGGAAAATACCTAATGCATTTTGTGAATTCTCCCAGGCATTAAAAATATATTTCATAAGCTCAACAACGGCGTTAGACGTCGAGCAACCCCTTGTAAAAACACTAAATTAAACTAAAACTAAATTGAGTTTTATGCAGTAATTTATTTGTATTAAAAAATTAACAATTGATCCAAAAAAAAATTTCCAAATATTTTACTGAGTGTTGGTAGTACAACATACATACATATGTCTATAATTTGCGGGGTCCAATTTACTACCAGATTCAAATAAAGGTATTACTTTATTAGGAAACACACCAGAATCGATACAAGTATTAAAAATAATAGCAAGATGAGGTGCAGTTAAATCTATTATAGACGCAATAACTGTAACAGAAATCCCCACAAATCTGCGGTTTTCTTTATATCAATGGTTTTGAAGTATTTAACAATATCTTGCGGTAATACTTTTTCAAATCTAAATTCTTTTAAACAGGTATTTACATTCTGTTTTAATAATGACTCGGCGACAGTTGGAGAAGTATTCAATGACTCTGTTGTCAAGATAGGAACATCAGTGAAATATTTTCCAAATACCGCTGCGACTTCTTGATTTGATTTAGTCAATTCATTGTTCATTTTTAATTGATAGTTTGAGTAACAAGGTTGGTCTTTACCGGTTTCGCTCTTAATTATACTCCACGTCGTTTTAATTTTATTCTTAGCTGTCTTAATTTTGTTGCTAATATTTAACGATTTGGCTGTAGAGCAAAGTCTTTTAAACATTTTAGAATAATTTTTGACATATTCTTTAAAAGCATCGGAAAGTTTACATGATTCTTCATGGTAAACATCATTTAACCTTCGTTTGCTTTTATGAATTCCTACTGTCGTGCACTCATTAAATGACTTGCGACTATTTCTGGAGAATGTTTTAGAAGTAAATGTTTTTTTTTAAATTCATTGCTTATAAAAGTAAATAATTTTCCATATAAATATTCTGCATCGTTCTCATAAGTAAGCGATCGAAGGTTTTTTACTATATTACTTCTAAATCTCTCCAGGCGCTTTGCATTTTTTTTATAGGATAAGGGTGATAAACGAGCTTACAGTCCACCTGATGGTAAGTGGTTGCTGCGGCCCATAGACATCTTCATCTATCCTCTGTTACAGATCAAAATGCAGATGCGTTTTCACCCGTGAGGACTAGGATGGAATGCCTCATTTCCAGTAAAAAGGGCCTCCGGCCACCTGCACTCACCAAGCGAAACGCAGAGGTAAACCTCTACTTTACGCTGGTATTCTGTGAGGTCGTGGTACTACCCCGGTTCGAGCCGGCCCATCCATGCGACAGCAAAAGCTGCCGCCTGGCTCTACCACTGTTAAAATTTTGCATTAATATGAACAAACACAATTTTCTCAATTACCTGTTTTTTGTGCATATAAGGTAATGAAACTAGTTGTCCACAGTGATCTGAACTAAGTTTTTGAATTATTGATTTGTTGATTGGTACAACACCTGTAAAAATATTATCAATACAAGTTGCACTACACCCTGCAATACGTGTAGCTTCAAAGAATAAATTATCAAGATTATAGGATTTGAACAAAGAGCAAAATTTAATACTGATGGAAGAAGTTTCCAGGAGATTGATATTAAAGTCTCCACACACTACAAGATATTTATTCTGTTTATTAAGCTTAACTAAAACTTCTTCCATAATTTTTCAAAGGTATCATAACTTGAACATGGGGGTCTGTATACACTGACAACAATAAGGTGCTCAAACTCAACACATGTCATTTCTACAGTACGCTCAACAGAGAGGCTCACAATGTCTTTACGTTCTTTTATATATAAGGATTTATTAGCTAATATTAAGGAGCGACCACGTAATTTAGTATCTCTATTGAACGAACTGACCACCTGCTGATTACTGATATTAAATATGCAATTGTAATATTTTAAACAATGTTCAGTAATACAAAAAATATGTATATTTTTACTATTTAAAAATATTTCTTTGCCTAACATACCTTGTATATTTTGATGCATCAGGTTGATACAGTTTTTATTATTGCTTTTTTGTGAAATTACACAATTATATATTGGTAAGTTATATTCTAAGTTATTTAAATTATCATTGTTAGAGATTGCCTATATTGTCTTATTATCTAATTCAAATTACTTGGAACTGGTTCCAAATCAAATGTAAAATTATTTTGTTGCTTAAAAGAAGCAGGTATCAAGGTAGCGAAATCATTGGCTGAGTTAAAATTTAAATAATAAGGTAGCGTATTTGCTACCAGTCTTAAACTATACTTTGATAGGTAATACCTATCTATTTTCAAAAACTTCCTAATTAAATAATTTAAGTCAAATAAATGAAATTTATAATTATTACATTTATATGTCAGTTTTACATTACTATTGCATATTAAATTATTAATTTAATTGCTCGATGTTATCCCCTCTCGGCATTATTTATTGGATAACACTATTTTATAATTAAGTCTCTACATGAAACTTAGTCGCCATGCCGTGTAGTGGCGGTCAAGAATATCCACTACCCCAAATCCTCCAGTGGGTGTCGTAAAAGGCGACAAAGGGAAACAGGCAGGAGATGGGCAGTAGCATCTTCCTGGTTAACGGCAAAAATACAATAAAAAAAACTGCGGTTGCCAACCCGCTCGCCAAGCGTGGCAACTATGGCAATATACCCCCCATGATGAGAGTTACGAAGAGACGGCCCCCAGTCCCCGGCGGCCCCGCTATTCCTGATTACGGTGGCGACCATGGTAACGGCGGAGCAGGGGGTGCTAAGAATCTCCGGTGGAGGTTCGGTTGCCACCTTAGACGACTCGACCTGGCAACGTACAACGCACGCACCCTGAGGACTGACGAAAAGATCGTGGAGCTGGAAGAAGAGATAGACAAGTTGCGCTGGCATATTATGGGATTATCCGAAGTCCGAAGAGAGGGGGAGGACACGGTAATCCTCGAATCCGGCAACTTGCTCTATCACCGGAAGGGCGACCATCTGTCCCAAGGAGGTGTCGGATTTATCGTCCACAAGTCTCTCGTTAACAACGTTGTAAAGATCGGGAGTGTGTCGACGAGGGTTGCGTACCTTATACTCAGAATCACCAAACGGTATTCGCTGAAGGTCATACAGGTTTACGCACCAACCTCGGCACACCCCGATGATGAGGTGGAGGAAATGTATGAGAATATCTCTAGAGCCATGCATTCCTCCAAAACCCAATATACGGTGTTAATGGGAGACTTCAATGCAAAACTAGGCACAAGAGAGAACGGTGAGCTGAAAGTAGGGAAATTTGGAATAGGGCAACGGAACCCAAGGGGCCAGCAGCTGGCCGACTTCATGGAGAAAGAGGGACTCTTTATGATGAACTCTTTCTTCAAGAAGCAGCCCCACAGGAAGTGGACCTGGTCGAGCCCCGACGGTTCGACAAAAAATGAGATTGACTTCATTATGACGACCAGACGACAACTGTTCAGTGATGTCTCAGTGATCGCCAGGGTGAAAACCGGCAGCGATCACCGAATGGTGAGAGGCATACTGAACCTAAATGTTAAGTTGGAGAGGTCTCGTCTGATGAAGTCAACGCTCCGTCCCCCTCGTGCTCTAATCCAAAGTCCCGAAACCTTTCAGCTCGAGTTACAAAACCGTTTTCAGTGCCTAGAAGACTGCAATGAAGTGGACGATATGAATGACAAGCTCGTGGAAACAGTCTATGCGATCGGAGCTTAGTTCTGCAAGACCCGCCGCAGAAGAACACAAAAACTCTCCGATCACACTCTTAATCTCATGGCTGTTAGACGGGAGATGAAGCTACATTCTTCAACAGATTTGACAGCATACAGGCAACTGAACAGACAGATCTCCAAATGCATGCGGCGAGACTTACGCAACTTCAATACAGCTCGTATTGAAGAAGCGATCGAGCGGAACCAAGGCTCCAAAGTCTTTGCTAGAGATCTGTCTGCCAGAAAGAGCCAACTATCGAAGCTGAAGACCGAATGTGGCAGCATCGTTTCCGGGGCACCTGAGATTTTGAGTGAGATTGAGAGGTTCTATGGGCAGCTGTACACGTCATCGTTGGAGCCACACGCAAGTGTGAGTAACGATCCAAGAGCGAGTCTTGTCCGACACTATTCCGAAGATATCCCGGACGTCAGTCTGAGCGAGATTAGAATCGCTCTCCAGCATCTTAAAAACGGCAAGGCCCCAGGCGAGGATGCAATTACAGCGGAGCTTCTGAAAGCGGGTGGAAGACCGGTACTTGAAGTCCTTCAGAAGGAAGTCGATGGATGCAGGTGGCTCAGGACCGTGCTTTGTGGCATTCTTTGGGGGAGGCCTATGTTAAGCAGTGGACTTGTGAAGGGCTGTAATGATGATGAAACTTAGTCGCCCCTCCAATGAAATGGGCTAGAAAGACACTTCATTGCTAGTATTTTTTTTTATTTTAATACAATTAAGAAAAACAAACGAGCATAGTCTCAGTGAAGTGGTGGCGTAAAATTTTCACTACCGCATATCATCCAGTGGGGAGAGGCGATAGAGTGGAACTAAAGCAGGAGATGGGCTGCAGCGACTTCCTGATAATAACCCAAAGTAACAAAAACTGTAATTGCCAACCCGCCTGCCAAGCGTGATTTTTTGGACAAATTCCTATTAAGGCATCACCTTGGTGTCTGTTTATGTTTTCATTCAACAAATAAATGATGTTTTGTTGAATTTTGCACAGAACACCATTTTTTTTCTAATACAGAAACTTAAAAATTTTAACTGCTTTTTTCACTAAGGTATCCGCATATTGTGTATTTTACAATCCGAATAACCTGATTTAAGTACAAGTAGCACCACAAGTGAACGCTAATTCATGGTCACTCACAAATTGTTACGTATTCACCCTCAATGTATGCACTAGAAATGAAAGTAGTTAATAATGCAGTATCGGCGACACGATCCCAGTCACAACATGACTAGATTCTCAAAGTAACAATTTATGTATTTGCGCAAATTTTGGCTCTATTTGAGATTCGAATCCAAATGCTGTGACTTACTTACGTATTCAGTTACGCAGTCGTCAACTACACCAATAAACATAATAATAGTACGTATAGTATGGTTCATAATATGGAGTTTTCAGAGTGCGAAAACATGTCGTACGGGAATGATATTTAACTTAATCTCGCCCTCTCATATTTTGTTTATTTTTTATGCACAGACTTCTGTAGATTTTCTCTACTTTACTATAATATAAAGTTATATGAAAACCGATAAACCGTCATAAAATATAACAAAAGGAAAAAGGTGTAAATAAAAAATATATTACATGCTATTCACATTTCTATTTCAAAATACAAGTAAATCGAAAAGACTTTATTATAAACTAGCGGTCAGCCCCGGCTTCCACAAGTGGTTTCTGAATCTCGACAAACAGTACCACTTACCGGGTCCAAGTATTGCTAAGAACCATCCCGGTGACCCCATTAATACTCCATTAAAATTTCACCACAATCGGCTAATCCGTTTAAGAGGAGAATAATTACGCGCAAGACACGCATAGCCGAATTTTATTTATTTATTTATTTATAATTTATAACAACGGCTTGCGCCAATGACAGTAATTAATAGGTAATACTAAACATATAACATAATTAACATAATTCAAAAACAAATAACAAATCAGAGATCAAACATACTTAACAATAACTAGAGGAAATAAAATAATATAAAGCAGAGTAAAGTGATAACAACATACAACTTATATACCTAACAAACATGGCTTTCACATAACATGAGACAGTTTGACATAATCACCTTGAGTGTGTCATTAAAGATTATTTATAAACATATTAGCGCTTTACCGGATCCAATTGTGAAGCTGAACTATTCAGAGACACTCAAACACACACAAAATAATTTCAGTTCAGCCTTTTAGGAGGAGTTCAGTGACAAACGCATGTAGAGAAGAATTACATTTATAAAGGTAAATCTTATTTACAAACAATTTTTCACGTAGTTCAATCACACGCATACATATGTACATATCGCATAAACTTGTTATTCGGTAACCCTTTCTAAACATTTCTTTAGTTAATTACACAATGTATAATATTTAAAAAATATTTTAGCCTAGAAGCTGGGTGACATTTTTTCTTAATAAAAATTCTTATAAAATACAACTTTAACCTAACATTTTCTAGAAGCAGCGCATATTCTCAATAAATTTTGTCACATCATATTCATTCATACAGAAATATTTTCATCTAGAGCCTCATGAATGTAAAGAACACGTCAGTAAATATTTACATTTTACTATTGCCTTAAAGTAATATTAAATAATTTCCTGATTCTTTTTCTTTACATTTTACAGTATTTCTATTTTCGCATATTCCTAGCAACTTCTATAGATATAGGAATTTGCTGAAATGATGGTTTTGTAGAAAATGATTTTGTCTGGAGCTATTGTTATTCTTACAAATTTTATTAAACTCGAAAACGCAGACAACATTGAGTTAACGTATTTCAAACTTTTCCATTGCCTTTTTTCGATCAAGCAACGTTAAATATAATATGTTGTATTAACTTTGAGATCGGGAAAAGTATTATCCCTAATATATCCCCATATATATATTCGGCATTGATGATCTCATATGGGTGGTAATTACAAATTATATTTTATTCATCATCATTGTAGCGCCGAACAACACCAACTGCTTCCGAACTGAAAACTCCCTTACAAATGTGTGCGTACGTATTTATGAATGACAAGCCGTTAAAATAATACATTTCCACACATTTTGAATATAAAGGATAAAATGTTTCGGTATTTTTCTTTTTAATTTTTTTTTTCACCATTCGCTTATGTTATTTATTCAAATCCTCCTCTACAAATTTGGCCAGTCACTGCAAAATAACCCTGTATAGAAGAAATTTCCACCTATTTACTGACTCATCACGATATCTCATCAATCATTAGGCGACTAGAAACTTAGTAGGAAAATTCCGTTCGCCAAGTTAAGGTCAGCTAAGAACGGATTTTTCGAAATTCCACCCGCAAGGGGGTTGCGGGGGCGTTACTTAAATTATTCACATTTTCAAACTATAGCTCTTATAGGTGTAAAACTTGACCAAAATATTCTTTTTGGCATGTTAAAAACTATTAAGAACGGATTTTATGAAATTCCACCTACTAAGAGTAGTGCGGGGCATTAAAATTAAAAAAAAATCTTTTAATCTATAACCCTTTTAGTCTCGCTAAAACTTGAAAACTGCTGGATCGATTTAGATGAGATCACAATTGGTTCCAGTAGGTGGCGCTGTTGTTGAAATCCAGAAATCACCCGTACGAATTCGGGCGGATCGGTAGCTTCTTAAATGGTAAAGGAGCATTTAGTTCACCGCGTTGCTCCGGTGTTTTAGGTAGACTTCACATGTTTTCGAAATATTTTTAGTTCTCAATCATGCAGATTTTATTATGATATTTCCTTCACTACCAGCAATTGGTTAATCAGCGCTTAAGATTGCTACTAACAATTTTCGGGGATCAAGTCGCGAAATATAACATTTAAACCAATATTTAGCCCCTTAGCTAGCAGGGCTCGCTCGTTCAACTTAAAGTATTAATAAATATATTCTAAGAAATAATGATATTATGTTTTTGAATATAAAAATTCTAAAATTTATAGAATATATTAAACCAAATTATATTATTTTTTGGAACATATTTCATTTTATTAATTTAAGATCAACTAGAGAAATTATAACTCACTTCAACATCAATTTCGACTAGTAGAATGAGGCCGAGCGAAATGCAAATATTTGCATCAAATTAACGTATTGCAAATGCAATTGCATTTATAGGGTTTCGTTTTACAGGGGTAGAAAATTATCTATCTCCATAATCTTACGGTGTTATAAGATGTAAGACACGTTATGTTATTAAAAAAAACTGGCTTCTTTTTTGTTATCTTAAAAACTTGTAACACATTTATCCTACTAAGAATTTCTCCTGTAATATTTTTTACGCATAACGCAGGCATGAGTTCTGCATACATAAATAACACAATACTAAATATTCGTGCTGAATTAAAACCCGCATCTCGCAGTTACCTAGCCAAAGGCTTAGCCACATTACCCAGTCAGCGTGTAGGTAACGCCTTCCTTTTTCTGACTTCCTCGTTGGTTTAGTGAGCGCGACTGCTGATCGTGTGGTACAAACACCGGGTTAAGAAATACTCCCGAAATACGCCTGAGAGTACTCTTGAGCTTGCGCACTCCCTCGTGCACTATAATCTTGTCTGATGCAGATGTCCATAGGTCGCAGTCTCATACTATGACAGTCTTAGTTCAAACTGGCCGCTGTAGCCGATATTCGGTCTGGAGGGCATTATTATTATTATAAAGATTAAGGATAAACCCAGAGACTCAGGTAAAAAAAGTTAAAGTTACAGCCTATATACGTTCAACTGCCGGGCATAGGCCTCCTCTAATTTCTGAGAGGGTTTAAGAGCAAGGAAATGTCCACCGGGATGCCCCAATGCGAGTTGGCGAACTGCACTCGTTTCCAAAATATTTTTTTCTAATTTCTCAGACATGCAGGTTTCCTCACGATGTTTTCCTACAACGAGCGCTTATAGCTCGCTAATTCAGGCTACCACGGCTCCTCAAGAGACTAGTGTGCATGTATTTGATTGACAATCACTCTAAAAATCACAATAGTCATTTAATATGCATTTACGATCGTGAAATCAAGTTTTGTGTATTTAACGGTTTGCAATATACGATACCGTGATAATATGGCTCGTTAGCATAATTTTACATTTTGCATTTGACTCGTTGCTGCGGTGAGGACGTAGGTTCGAATCGCACACAAGTATAATATTCATAACCTGCAAATAATTTTTATGTCAAACCCATGATCGATACGGGAGAAATTCCATTTAAATATATAGTAGTAAAAGTGTCCTTTTAGATTTTAAATTGTGCATTCAATCCTGTATTTCCAATCTACGTGAAAGGGTTGCTGCAAATTAAAGGACGGGTAACAAAAGCATGTAGCAATGAAACATCAACCACGAAAAGCAATAAAATGAAATAACAACATGGAAATATAGGACGATGAAAAAACAAAATAACCATTATGTGTATCCTAGAAAGACTTCAAACTGTGCTATTAGTCACTATCTGGCTTCTACATGGCAAGTGCTGGTTTCGAATTGTACATTGCTTACAAAACTATTAAAATGTAAAATGTTACAAACAATATTTCATTATTACAAATATTTTTGCCACTAAGGCTTCAGCCTCAGGATTGATTCAATCTTTGTTAAAATATTAATAAAAGTAATCTCGCCTACAACATAATTTTTTTAGAATGTTAGAATGCACTCGTCAAATTTTCACCACTCTTTGGGTTGACTGGTAGAAAATGCCTAAAATCTTAAATAAATAAGACCAAACCCCACGGTCCATCTCTGTAGAGCTAATGTTTGTATTAGGAATCGATAGTATATTTTGACAACTGTGGGTTGTTAATGTTAACGATGTCATCTTGGTCCTCGGGGGTTACAACGTATCTGCATTTAGATTTTTATCCATCTATCTACATAACTTCTCATCAAGTAGACTGTGTACTCAGCCGTAATGGAATAAGAATTAGAGCTTAAAATAAGCTTAAACTTAAAATAAATGCCAAAGACTAATAAAGACCCTAACATCCGACTTAACGAACATAACAAATGAGATAGAATATACGAGATAAACAATTTAATTATACAGTTTTTTTTTGTTTTTTGCGCATACGAGTTTCTTGGTAATATTAAAACGGGAAATGACTTAGTAATTTCGACACTCTACGTGTACTAGCAGAAATTGCACGCCAAACGCGTACCAAGGGAGCTTTTAACTTAAAACTCATTTTACTATCGTTGTTTTATTTGTAGAAAAAAGCTTGAATATTTTGTATTTGTAGTTTAATAAAGTATAATCTAATGTTAAACGTAACATTGACATTAGAATTTATTCAAATCTAATTAAATATTAATAGATTTCCTTATGTTCTAAAGTAGCTTAATAAATGTATTGTATAGATTAGTAATATAAATACAATTATATTGTAATTCAGCACGTGCCACATCGTGCTGTATTACAACAACGTTACAGCGGTGAGTTTTAATGAGACCACAATTTTGCAGAGAGCCAAGTATGCAGTATAAATTGCTTTAATAAAAAAAATATTCACAAAATACAAAAAGGCTCAAAAAGGCCGAAAAAAGGAAATCGCAAAAATATTACATCAATTACTTAGCCATGAAGGTTAAACGATTATCGAAAAATGCAGTATTATGATCCCATTTCTTCATTATATGCAACGCTTCACGACAAGCAAGACTTTCGAGGTGGAGGGATATATAGTTCTAATTCTACCATCTCTTTATCATCAACCCGTCAGTCTACTGGGAGACATGGACCAGTTGGGTTACGAATTGCCCAAGTCGTTCAAAAGTTACACGATCGCGAACAGTCATACCAACGATTATTATATAAAAACTTGCGATCTGCCCCGGCTTCGTACGGATGATTTCTGGATTTCGATAACAGCGGCACGTACGAGGTACAATTAATCTAAACCATTCTTATATCAACTTAAGTACTAACACTACACATATACACTACTAACATAACAACTACACACACATACACACACACACACACACACACACACACACACATACACACACACACACACACACACACACACACACACACACACACAGTTTTATCAAAATCGGTCCAGCTGTTTAGGAGGAGTTCATCATTGTCACATACACGCGGACAGAAGAATTATACATATACACGGACAAAAGAGTCTTCGTCGTAACGTCGATAACTCACTCCAAGCTCTATTCTGATAGTTACAAAGTTTGAAATATGAGTCATGTTAACCAACAGAATTAAAACATCTGTCTGAATATTTTCTTTATAACAGTGGTAGAGCCACGCGGCAGCTTTTGCTGTCGCACGGATGGGCCGGCTCGAACCTGGGTGGTACCACGACCTCACAGAATACCAGCGTGAACTAGAGGTTTACCTCTGCGTTTCGCTTGGTGAGTGCAGGTGGCCGGAGGCCCTTTTTACTGGAAATGAGGCATTTCCATCTTAGTCCTCACTAACACATGAATGAGGATAGATGTAGATGTCTATGGGCCGCAGCAACCACTTACCATCAGGTGGACTGTGTGCTCGTTTGTCACTCTTTTCCTATAAAAAAAATAATAATATTGTATTCATTTATATGCATCAAATGAGCTGAAATCGTAGATAAGTTTGCCAATGCGACACAGCATATTATATAGTAATTATTTATAAATATTTAGGGGTCTTGTAATTTGAGAACGCAACTTTAGTAACATCAATATTATGTTTTACGAACAGTTGAATTGACACTGACAAAAATTGGTTCCACAATTATGAAATTTACATTTCGATATCTATGATAATATTAAGATAACATAACTATGCGCCAATGTGATTCAGTATGCAAAGAGTTAACTACATAAAACCGATAACTAGTGAATATATCAATAAATTTCATATGGATACAAGGCAAATCAAAATATATTTCGTTGGGGGACAGCTTATTCCTCCAGAATTGTCAACACTTAAAACAATTTGTTACAATTTTTTTTCCGCCAAAGAGTTTTGGAAAAAAAGTAGACGTCTGTAGGCGCAAGGTCTAACGAGAACGGCGGGGGACGGAGAGCTTCCAACTACAACTAACTTGGAGACCGTCTCTTGCGCAGTATGAGGTCGCGCATTGTCATGCAGAAGCAGCGGGGACGGGCACTTGGCTAATGCTGGTTGGAGACGTGCGAGCTTCTCCATTATTGTGATCAGTTATCCACAGTACACATCTGCAGTAATGCTCATCTCATTTGGTAAGAACCTGTGATGAATCACACCGGCTAGACCACCAAACAGTGACCATCACTTTTCTAGGGGTAAGTTTTCGTTTAGGGCACTGTTTAGTTGCTGAATCAGGATCCAACCAACTTGTTAAGCGCTTGCGGTCAGAATTAATCACAGGTAACAATGTGGTTCAAAACTCCTTCGTTTGTGTGCCTGTTGAGCAGTGCAAGGCACTTCTCGACGCCTACTTCACGCTGGCAACCATTAAGTTCGTGAGACACCCATTTTATTTTTTACCTTGTCAATTATGACGCAAATGGACCAATGTTAAGCTTACGTAGAAAGCTGCTGTAAATTCCACCGTAGATTTAGTATCATCAGCTTCCACCATCGCCTTTAATTCCTCTTTGTCACCAAAGTTTTCGGACGACCACGGGGCTTATTTTTCCGTTCGTAATTTCCAGAATGGAAGCGGGCAAACCAATAACAGGTGGTGCATTCGTTTGTAATATTCGCTCCGTAACAGTCGTTAATGTTGCATTCTGCTTGTGCCGCGTTACACATATTTCATAATTACTCCAATTTTAGGGTTCCGTAGCCAAATGTCAAAAAACGGAAACCTTGTGGATTCGTCATGTCTGTCTGTCTGTCTGTCCGTCCGTATGTTACAGCCACTTTTTTCTGAAACTATAAGAACTATGCTGTTGAAACTTGTTAAGTAGATGTATTCTGTGAACCGCATTAAGATTTTAACACAAAATAGAAAAAAAAGAATAAATTTTGGGGGTTCCCCATACTAAGAACTGAAACTCAAAAATTTTTTTCATCAAAACCATACGTGTGAGGTTTTTAATATGATTTTTTTTCTAAACTAAATAGTTTGCGCGAGAGACACTTCCCAATTGGTAAAATGTGTGTCCCCCCTCCCCCCTGTAACTTCTAAAATAAGAGAATGATAAAACTAAAAAAATATATGATGTACATTACCATGTAAACTTTCACCGAAAATTGGTTTGAACGAGATCTAGTAAGTTTATTGTTATTTTTTTAATACGTCATAAATCGTAAACCGCAATTTACCTTTCATTCAATCAACTCAAATATAAAATAAAAAAATACACTATTATTAAAACATCGATCAAAGTTACAACGAACTTCAAGAACTTTTATATATTGTTACTTGCTGCTACGGCACCCTTCATGGGCGAGTCCGACTCGCACTTGGCCGCTTTTTAACTTATGCATGATGACGAAAAAGATTCAAATGCGATGAAAACATAACGCTAATCAATAAACAAATAACTAATTTTAAACAAATAATGAATGTTTTTTTTAAAATAAAATTAATTATTTATTAACTTTTATCCAAACAAAAATTATTTTGTTTTGAAATGGCCAGTATTTCAGAACGAACCTATTAAATGAACGAACCTTAACTGAAGTCTTATTTATAGGAAATTTCAATTTCATGATTTCATGACATCGCCTCCGAACAAATTCATTTGACGCTTAATAACAATAAATAATTGATTATTTTTCACTAAAATAGTGTGCCTTTCTGCTATTAAAGTTTTACTGCAATATTATACACTGGAATTTTAGAAAGTCATAACCGAAGCACAGAATAAAAAATAGTACTACGTAAACGAAGACAATTTAATTTTTTAATTATTTAAATATCTTGTATAACCATTCAATTGGTATAGATTTTAAGAAGTTTTCTAACGATTGATATAAAAATATCACTTATATTGTACTTAACAATTTTTATATCAACCATTCAATTTACAACTATAATTATCTAAAACTTTTATTTGTGCTTGTGGAACTTCTTTCCTCTTTAAATTTACCGTGCCCAATTATACATATTGCGATCGTCCATTGTTGTGTGTCGGTAGGCGACTTACTTTGCAGCAACATAGTTTCTGTATTTCAACTACCATAAAATTTTCTTTTAACCATTGTTATTTCACCCTATCTTTCTTTCACCTACTGACAGATGATGCATCTACATCATATATCAAATTACTTAACTGAAATAAAAAATCTATTGGTCGCGACTTAACTTATATACGTATTTGTTTGGTATTTTGTTGACAGTCGCTGTGTCGAATTATTCGCCATATCGCTTTTGTTCATCGTCATCAGCACCCGGATATAAATAATTTGACATGTTAGCAAAGGATAGAATAGAAAAATATATTTTATATACTTTTGTGATGGTGGCATTAAAAATATCAATTCATTTTACCTTGTGTGTTGTAAAAAGCAACGATGGAAAATGCTAGAAGGAATTCAAAGTTTCTGATAGATAATGGCGTAACGATCACGTTAACTGCAGACAAGAATTACCAGACTATATGGGCAGCGTCAAAGAAGCAAGACGTTTGGTGACAGGCTTGTCAATTTGCCTGCCAATTATAGCGATTATGCCAAATCTTTTTTACAACGGAAAGGGATCACGTCCAGTAGTGGACTTTAACAGGCTGATATTAGTGAAGAAGAAAAACTTTTCATTTTTCAAAAAAGGAGGAAATTGAGCACGGTAAATCTAAAGAGGAGAGGAGTTCTGTTATGGCAAAATTAATTAAGATACATTTTCAAATAATGTAAATATGTATTGTAGTAAATAATTACTATATTCTGTATAACAACGACTGATATAAAAATATCATCTATATTGTTTTTAACTAATTTTATATCAAACTTTCAATTTCCAACTATACTTATCTAAAACCTTTTTTAACGCTTGTGTTAAGTAAGGTTTTATATAATTATTTACTACAAATCATATTTATGTTATTAGAAAATGTACAGTAATTAATTTTGTCATTACAACGAAATCTATTAATTTGAAATACTCTCTTGAAATTCAAACGGGTTGGTGACAAGAACCGAATACTATTATTACTAGCAAAGAGATTTAAAATATATATATACTATAGAGCGGGCATTGGAGAAATTTCTATACAAAAACTTTAAGCTCGTGCGTGTATGATGCCCTCTAGCTAAAAATAGCAAAACTACACTATCATTTATTAAGACAACATTTTAGCTATTCCCCAGTAGGTGACGCTTAACCTCTCAGAACTTGACATTTTTTGGACATACTTAGTCAGAACTATGGTCAAGCCTAAGAGTATAGTAGGTCAGGCGAAAGACATTTTTTTTAAAGATGGTAAATATAACTTAGAGTCATTACTATGTTCTTATCCAAAAATTAAAAAAATATTAACAATTAAAATATCGAATTATTTGTATGAAGGTCAAGTGAGCGCTAGAGTAACGACGATTGCAAGACGATTTGTCGATAAATGAAATGTTTCGAGAAATTATCAATTGCTGTGTAGTGGCGGTGTATGAATATTCATATCATTCCGTGGGTTTCGTAAGATGCGACTGATCCACTCATAATTTTCACGGTACACGTACCTTGTTACAAAGTGACAAGGTATGTGTACCGTGGAACAGAACGTGGCAACTATGACAAGTATACCCTCTATGACGAATATAGTGGAGGCCTATGTTCAGTGCATTTTTTTTTAGGATGTAACGGTGTTTGTTGTAATAGTGATAAGAAAAAAAATGTTGGAGGAAAAAGGCGAACATTTTTTCTAAATTTAATCTTGGTGAAATGCGGATACTCCGTGCAATGTTTAGGGCAGGGTTGCAAAGGTGGGTGATATTTGTGGCAGCAAAATTCTGTGCTCCCCTTTATTTCCATGGCCCATGACCAGCAGTGGAAGGAAACTGTAAGGAGAGGGAGGGATTAATTTTATTATTTGAAACTATATTTTTGTGTGTAAAAAAAGTCATCAAACATCATCAAACAATTTATTAAACAAAAGTTGCGTTAACAAGTTCAATGGTTAGAACAGTAATAAATAATAAAACCAAACAATTCCACTGAAAAGAAAAAAAGAACATATTGTCACTTCTACAACTAAAGCAAATCTAACGAATCGTCAAATGTTAAAATCAAATAAATACTATGAAGAAAGAAACAAAGATATAGAAACACTCAATTTTCATAAAGAAAAGAAATATATAATGTTACTAGCTAGCCAGGCAGACGTTGTTCGGCCCTCTCCGATGACCCTGTGTCCTATAAAAGTTATTAAATTCGTAAGAAAAAATATTGAGGGTCACTTGTCGGGATAAAAACTATCATATCTCTCAAGTTGGACCAAACTGCACACAGTGTGCAAAATTTCATTGAAATCAGTTCAGTAGCTTAGGAGTTCATCGCGGACAAACAATGTGATACGTAATTTTTATATACAAAGATTATATTGATATATTCAGTAGGAGCCTCAAAAAAAAATTAATCAAAGGTATGTACTTTATTATGAAATCTTTGACCAACGCCATTTTTCTACTGACTTCAAACAGGAGAAGGTACTCAAGTCGACTCTATGTTTTTTTGTGTGTTACCTCATAACTTCCTTCTGGGTGAACTGATTTCGATGATTCTTTTTTATTTGAAAGTTGGTGTTTCACATGTGGTTCCATATGAATTCGATCAAGGTCTGTCTAATATTGTTATTCTTAATAATTTATATTGAAGTTGGTTGAACAAAATTTTTAATTATTGTTGAAAACAACTTCGGTATAATGTTCATTATATATCGAAATTATAACATAAAACGTAATTTTAAGACTTTGTGGAATATGAATATTTGTGTTAATTACACAAGATTTATAGTGATCATTCACACCTTGTATTTAATTTTCAGTTAATTCTGTCTATTAAATATAGTGATACGTGAACGACACAGTATTTGAAATGGAAATTTTATAAAGTATATAAAATTGTTACGAAGCAAAATATAAGGAATTAACTTTTAAAGACATTGTAATTACTTACCCTTTATATAAAACTAACAAAAATTTTTATTGTACCCACTTAATTTTTTATAAATTTGTAGTTGCCTCTCACACTCACGCGGCGAAGGAATTAACACTAAAGTATGTGACGTAAACGCGACGCGTAGGTAACGACGGAAACTCGTCATTTAAAGTAAATTTTGTTAATTTAGAGAAGCGTAATTTAGTAACGAAACTAATTCTGATAAAATATTAGTTTTATAATTCATATAAATAACATTTAAAAAATAATTGTTCTGAGCACTCTTAACTATGGTTCTGACTAAACGTAATTATCATATATATACTCTTAGGTTCTGAGGGTCCTTTCTAAATATTAGCATACTCTATGGAGCGTTCTACAAAGGTGACATTTGTACTTCAAAGATTTGAAAGATTAAAATATAAGATCGTTTTAGGAATGTTACCCTTTCGATACCAAAGTATCGATAATGTTGTTGAAGGTTACTAAGCTTGAAAAGCTTTAAAATATAATAATAAAGAGTAAAATGATTGTATAAATCTATTTATCATGACTTCCATCACACGAAAAAATCACTTTAACATTTTATGCCTCTATTTTATACAGATCCTGCTTTTATATCTTTAAGTAATTATAGTGAAAAATAACCTGTTACAATGTAATAACAGTGAAAAATCACCTGTTACAGTGTAGGTAATAGATAATCTCTATTTACTTATTCTACAATAACTCAGCTTCTAGATTGACATATCTTTTCAGCTATTAATTGTTTATATATATACGCTTTCAAATGGTACTTTCACCTTGTTAACACTTGGGCCCAAGAATGTATGGAGACGTCTTCTTCTCCTTTTATATTATTTTGTCAATTTCATCAGCTGCACTACTTAAAAGACCCTACCCACATCAATAAAAATTGTTATATTAAGTTTTTACCTTATTTCCTACCTCAGGCTTAACCTACAACTTCTTGAATCTAATATATTTAACAGTACAATTTTTTTTAATTTCACAAGCCTATAGCACTCTCCTATCACTGTAAGCCAGGATCTATAATGATTTTGTCCTTGAATACCACCAGACAATGACGCCCGGTATGTAAAAGAGAAGACTTGCTGTATTGCTAAACATCAACACAGCAAGTATCCTCAGCATATTCATAAGCAACACAGAAAATCTCATCATCATGCCTATAAAAATTTTCCCACCCTTCCACATAAAGTAGGCCACTTAGCATAGTTGGTATATGCTACTCATTTTTGTTGATATGGGTACAGTATCTTTGACTGTTTTACCCCCTTAAATATTGTAAATGATTAAATCGGCATCCTGTATATTGTTTTTATCGATAACCCCAATCGATAAACGTCGTCAATCACTAACTTTAAATAAATAGTGACGCTACAGGATAACAGAGGGCGCTTAGTACAATAAAAATAAATTTTCTAGAACTATCTACTAGAAATAATAAAATTTAAAGATTATTCGGTAAATATACGTTATACTTACGATAAAAAACCAAAAGCACGTTCATTTTTTGCTCCATATCGTGACTTACAATATCTTAATGCACAACCGGGCATATTTTTTATAAAAATATTTTTTAAAGATATGAAAAGAATGCGTCTTGACTTTATGACGATGTCACTAAGACTAACGGAGATATATCCTATAGGACATAAGTTATAGACGACAATTTTGATGCTGATGTCCGGTCTATTACTACTACTACTTAAATGTCTTTGATTACTAGTATCGAGGCGTTTCATCTTAGTCTTATGATTGTGATCTTGAATCAAAGATACATAGATGTAGGTGTCTGTAAGCCACTTCACCTACTTATTTTTTCTTCTTTATTTAAACGTTCCACTCCATACTTTTATCTCACGTAACGTGAAGAGAGTTTACATACATAAATTGCACAAGGACAAACATTCAGAAGCAAACCAATTATTTGTAGGTCATACAAATATTTGGTTCTAGTCTGTGCGGGATTCAAACCTGCGGCCTTCGGCGCCGCAACTCAACTCTAAGCACTGCACCACGGACCTAACATTAGTCCTACCACCAGGTGGACTGTGTACTCGATTTTCATCCTTACTTTCTATAAAACAAGAGCTCCAAAACAAGTGCAAAATTTTTTGTGTGTAATCGTAACTTTATGATATCAAAGAAAGACGCAAATAGTATTAATAATAGCCACTTCTACTTTATTAAGTTTCGCTTCAGTACCAAATAACGGGCTTGCGGTAGTTTACTTTTTTCAACTTAAATTGTCTCGATGGTTCCCACGTGAAACATTTTGTTTCAGCAGTTGTTCAGTTCTTGTGTTTCATTACGCTATATATTACTGTATTTTAGTGTTGTAGTGAAATAGCTCTTTTCTTTCTTTTCTTAGAAAGGATATGCCTAGAATATCGCAGCCACGCGTACAAGCACAAGTTATGTCGAGCACTGTGGATAACACCGTTATACACTCGCTGCGTAGATGCAACGACACTGGTGCGGTCCAGTCACATAGCCGAGCTCAACCAGCGCAGCAAGATCATGTTATAAAAAAAAATTTCACGACTCCCTTTATGTGACTTTATGCAATCCGTCCTTTTATGACAGTTTTAATAATAATAATAAAAAAGTGGCGTAGGGAAGTGACGACCCCATCGCCGCTGACGTAACGGTTATGTGACAAAACTGCTACGTCAGCGCAGTCAGTCAGCACCTTGCCAAGAGGTGTTAGCACCGTGCCTTGGAAAAATTGAAGGTGCAAAGGCCCGCTTGTGCACATGGCCTCACTATGAAACGGTGCCGGGTCTGGGCGTCTCCTGTTTACTCTCGCCCACTAAATGGATGATAGAAAGAAGGAATACGCGCAAAGGGCCGCTGCCTGGAGGTCGCCAGGGCGCGTCTGGTGCTAGCGCTGGACGCGACAGCATGCGAACCGCCAGCCGAGCGCGAGGTACTGTACGACCACCCAGCAGCCCCTCGCATTCATCATCCCCACCAGCTGGCTTGGTGTTGGCAGGGTCTTCGCGGGACCAGCAATCAGCACCCGCCACTGGTGGAGTACGCTGCATGCGTTGGTCAATACAAATGAACAGAAATGCATTGCGGGCGTATTTTGGGGCAAAAGGGGGAGAAATTGGAGGTTTTGGGTATCGGGCTAGGATGCATCGACTATTTGCTGAGCTGGAGCCGTCTATTACTGTTACCGAGCAAAACCTGGCAGACCGAGTTCGGTACATCATGCGCTCAAAAATATTTGATGACGCCGAACTCGAACGGCTACGACGTGAGGCTATTCCTTTGTCGAATGAAAATACTACGACAGGAGATGCGGCTTTACGAGTTGCAGAGCAACCCGCACATGTAGATGCCGCCGTAAATCTCCTTGTGGTTGACTCAGGCGACGATGGAATAGTCGCCCAGGAACAAGAGCAAATGAGGAGCATATTGGAAGAGGCGATTAGGGAAACGCGCAGTACGCCTCTCGAGAATCGACCACAACTTCCCCGTATACCCCTAAGCAAGCAGAATCGGGCTGTCGTGAGGGCTCTCAACCCAATGCTGCTGACCTATTTGGAAGCCAGCCGGGACTTTTGCGAGACGGACTCAATTCTTTTTGGAGCCGCACTGGCAGTTTATCGTATTATTGGCGCCAAACTTCCCACGGCTGGACGCGCTACTAGACAAAGTAGCGCCATCCCAGCCTGGAGAAGAAGGATTGAGGACCGTATCGCAAAGGTGAGGGCCTTCATCGGCAGGCTGATAAGCTTCACGTTGGGCAATAATTGGCCGAAAATTGTGGGCACCATCAGGATGGCGTTAGCTGGGACAAACATCAGTTTGTCCCAGCCGGCTATAACGCAAAAACTGACGGAGCGCATAGACGACCTGAAGCAGAGAATCGCTGCTTGGGGGTAGCGGATTCGGCGATATACCGAGAGGTCGACACGGTTCAACCAGAATCGTCTCTTCCAGAGTGATCAGAATAAATGAATCATTGGAGCGACCAATGGTACGTAGAACGGTCCAAGCACCGAATCAGGCCGACACTATCGCATTCTGGCGCGGCCTGTGGTCAGAGCCCGTAAACCACAGCGAGGGTTCTTGGACAGAAGTTGTGGCGAGTCAATGTGCGAATGTTACGCCCATGGACCCCGTCATCATAACGCCGGATGACGTAGCTGAGGCGGTCCGTAGGGCCCTGAACTGGAAAAGTCCGGGGCTCGATGGGCTGCATCACTACTGGCTGAAAGGGTTCGTGGTGTATCGCGCTGTGCTCGTCCGACAGTTTCAAGAGGCTCTCAACCAAAAATCGCTCCCGAGCCTCTTCACTACTGGGATCACTCATTTGGTTCCTAAAGACCGGGATTCCGCAGACCCGAGCAAATACCGCCCCATAACGTGTCTACCTACCATATACAAGACACTAGCATCCATTTTGAGCGCGAGAATCACTCGTCACCTGAACTCAAATCAGGTGATGTCGCGCGCTCAAAATGGATGTCGGGGCGGTGGTCGTGGAACCAAGGAACCACTCCTCATTGACGCGGTCATTGGCAAGGTGGTTAAACGCAACCGTCGGAATCTCTCCGCCGCCTGGATAGACTATAAAAAGGCATTTGACTCGTGTGCCTCATACTTGGCTTAAGAGGGTCCTCGAGCTGTATAAGGTAAATTGTACAGTTCGAGACTTCTTCGGGCATTGTATAGGGCAATGGATTACGATCCTTTGTCATCTAGGCGAACGGATGACGGCTGCGGAGAGCCACATAAGGATAATAAGGGATATCTTCCAGGGCGATTGTTTGAGTCCAATCTGGTTCTGCCTCTCTCTGAATCCTCTCAGTACATTACTGGAGGGCTCCGGAGGGGGATTTCAGCTTCGGAAAGGAGGTACAAAAGTGACCCACCTTTTCTATATGGATGATCTCAAGTTATTCGCCTCCAGTCGCTCTCAACTTATGGAATTGCTAAACATCACTTGTGATTTTAGCAATTCTATTAGAATGGAGCTGGGGACGAATAAGTGTGCTGTCCTCCATGTTGAAAAAGGAAGGGTTGCTAACTCTGAGGGCATAGACATGAGGGCTATGCCCATCAACATAAGGACCCTTTCCGAGGCTGAAACATACCGATACCTGGGTATGTCACAGAACATCGGTGTAGATGAGGCGGGTATGAAACAGTCAGTTTGCGATGTGTTTTATGCACGCTTGACCAAAGTGCTTAACAGCCTTTCGTCCGGTATGAATAAGACGCACGCATATAATGGTTAGGTCATGCCTGTTCTCATGTATACCTTTGACATACTCAGGTGGACTCAAACCGAACTGAACGCTCTGGACAGAAAAGTTCGCACTATAATGACGTCCTACAGGGTGCATTATCCGAGATCGTCAGTAATGAGACTGTACTTGCCGCGGAAGCATGGTGGACGCGGCTTTTTAAGCGCGCTTACCATGCATAATCGCAAAGTGTGCAGCCTCCGTAATTACTTTCTGACGAGAGGGGATGATCCATACTATAGGGACGTCATTTCTTGTGATAAAGGACTTACCCCTCTATCCTTAGCCAACGAGCAATGACAAGACCCGGCAGTACAGAGCATTTCCAACCGGGAGACCGTATGGAAGGAGAAGGAGCTCCACGGGAGGTTCTACAAGGCTCTACATGAGCCTTTCGTAGACACAGTCGCCTCCCTCCACTGGCTACGTTTCGGTGACCCCTTTGGGCAAAACGAGGGTTTTGTCTGTGCGATACAGTATCAGGTTATTAAGACCAACAATTATCGGAGATACATCCTAAAGGATGGCACCATTGATGTCTGTCGAGCTTGTCGCCATCCCGGTGTGACTCACCAGGCATGTCATCTCCGGTTGTTCGGCGCTTTCTAACTCTGAGTATTTGCACAGGCACAACTTAGTAGCCAGGATTCTATACCAGGAGATCGCTCTGAAATACAGTTTCAGAGAGCACGAGGGATCTGTGACAGTAAACACCTGGCCGCCGAGCTCCAACACGTCAAGCAAGTTTTGCACGACAATAAGCTTCGGGTCCCGCGCCTACGTCACAGTGAACGAGTGAAGCCGGCCACAGTCGAGGGAGTGCCTGCTGTACTGCCATATGTCAAAAGTGTCTCTGGCAAGATCGGCTACATCTTAAAGCGTGCTTCCATTAAAACATATTTCAAGCCGTCGAAGAAAATTAGTCAGTTTTTACCATCAGTCAAGTGTAATATTCCTTTGCAAGATGCAGGAGTGTACAAGCTTGATTGTGAATGTGGTCTCTCTTATATAGGACAAACTAAAAGATTCATAAAAATCCGCGTTAAAGAACACATAGCTGATGTGAAGAATAGACGCTCCGGGAAGTCTGCAGTCTGTGAACACGTACAGGATCGCCCCCGTCACTACATTAGATTTGATAGACCACAAATCCTCGCTAAGGAACACCGATTCCTTCCAAGGATGATTCGCGAGGCTATTGAAATCAAGAAACATCCTAATTTCAATAGAGAAGATGGCTGGGTGCTACCATCTGCTTAGGATCCCATAATTAATAAAATTAAATCCCAACCCAAGCATACAACTGCAAGATTTCATGATACTGTAAGTTCATACTGCGTAAATCGGATCAAAAATTAATAATTTTTTAATCTGGAGGTAGCCGTGGTTAACTATGACATTGGGATATCATACACCACAGTCCCCCCCGTGACCATGGGTGCTGTAAAGTGCTTGAAACGTCGGGAATGTAAAATAAGTTAATATACGCGATAAAATCCGTAAAATTAGTTTTATTTAAATATATCATTCAACTTCCATTAGCATATTTTTTTTATTTTTTATCATATAAATAACTTATCATTGCTCTCTATCTGTTCGTAAATAGACAAACTGACCGAAAAAATTATAAAATTGTAAAATTATAAAATGCTATTAAAATTTATGTTTTAATAGCATGTATATAACCTCCTGAGCTTAATAAAGCCAGTTATTTCAATATTACAGTTTACAGACAGACACTTCACTTATTTATACATATAGATATAAGAAAGCGTTGATATACTGAGCTTCCTTAGACTTTTTATACTTAAAGATACAGACTATATACACGTATATTATATCCCAGGCCTCCTCTCATTTCTGAGAGGGTTTTAGGGCAAGGAAAGGTCCGCCTAGCTACCCAAAGCGTGTTGGCGAACTTCACGTGTCTTCGAAATATATATTTTTTCTTATTTGTCAGACATGCAGGTTTCCTCACGATGTTTTCCTTCACCGCCGAGCACGTGGTAAATCAGCACTTAAAATTGCAATTAATAATTTCATTGGTGCCGGCGGGGATCGAACCCGGGTTTCTCGCGTACTGTGAAACTTACAGCGAGCGCTAACCATCTGAGCAACCACTTCTTTTTATACTTATTTATATATAAATATAAAAATTCAATATTTTATTACATTAAATTGTTACTGTTCGGAGAAGAATAGTCTATTTGTAATCGTAATCGTATTTGTAATCGGAGAAGAATAGTCTTTTTCTCGTAGTAGTCTCCCGTAGTAGGAACTTTTTGAAACGATATTAAGATAGAAGCAATTTTTGAATAAAATGTTTTACCTTCAAATATCCCAACGCTCAAAATCAAAAAACTGTGACATAAAACCCCATTCTATAAATAGCAAACTTAACGAAGGACCATTAAATATATTAACACAGGTAAAGCTTATTAAACATGTACAGTGCAACAGCTGCGATATAATGAAAGCTACTGAGCCAATACACAAAATATCATGCTTTTGGCATCGTGTAGTTACATACTGACACGTGTCACATGCGATACCTGGGTGCGTCCTTTTATTTAATATCTCAATGTTTATTCTCTTTATTATTTGTTTTGTTATTTTTGAACCAACAAAACTTTAGCGCAATTCGTACCTAACAAGAGAATAGCGACTAAGCAACACACTGTGTCGTAACAGCGGCGGCGCCTACCTACGTAACGTAACACGTGATCTGACGCGTGATTTGACGCGTAACTTGTCACTCGCCTCAACATTCAAAATTAAAAGGGATTGTATGTAGTAGCGCCCATTTGCGTGGCGTGACGCCGCATGACGTGACGTGCCATTCAGCTTGCTACTAGTGCCGCATTGAAGTGGCGCGTAACACGACACTTGTAGTGACTTGTATACGCAAAATGAAAGGCGACCTAGCTTTTAATATTAAATTCATTGATTTAGTTCATGAAAGACCATGTTTATATTATACTAGACCCGATTACAGTAACAGGAACTCGCAAGATGCTTCTTGCAACTTGTAGTGCAAATCTATGCGAAATGTAATTCAAATTTCTTCATAAAATTGAAAGTACTACCACTTTTCAAATTTTTTCCCTTAGGGATGTACTCAAAATCTTCTGCTGGCACTTGGAATGTTTGAAATCTGTAGCAAAGCAAGGGCATGTTTATCCTCTTCAGGCGAGATTTTGGCCCAAAATGAACTCTTCGACATACTGTTGTTGTTGCACAGGTTGGTGCAAGCAGTGTCACTCGTGGTCACGTCAGAGCATCGTCAGAATCATGCTACAAGCCATGTCGAAATCATGTAGCTTAGGTGGGCGCCGCGGCTAAGCGATATCTGTGCGACGTCCTACATATGTATAAATATCTGTGGTATGCATGATACACGGTGCGGTGAGACAACGCTCGTCTGCAATTTTTCATCGTTTTAATTTTTAATAATGGATTACTAAAACTTTACAATGACTGCTGCTACAAAATGCCCTTTTGTATCCCTCAAGTGTCTACTTTATATAATATGAGTAAAAATCTTTTTTATATAGAGTTAATAATCTCATAGCTCTTTGAAGAATTTTAATCCAAATTTTTGGTTAAATTTGTCTCTTTTCACTCTGATTAAAATAAATTAATTCGCGTAAGTATAAGATGCCAAGATTTAAATTAATGTTTCTATCCTTTTTGGTAACAGGGTTTAAGTGTATAATATAAAATGTAAATAAAAATTTATTAAATAGAGGTCGTTATTTTTTAGTCCTTTATTTCCTAAAATTGTGTTATTTTTCGAAACAGTGGTAGATTATGAATTTAAAAACAATCGAAGTACGAAGCAACAAATTTGTCACGGCTTCGAAATTATCAGTAACCATTATCCATAAGTACCGCAGTAATTACAATAACTTTAATATAATACAAATAGGCAACTTAAACAAACTTAAACAACTTAACAACTTAAACTTGTGTCATAATCTCCAGAGTGACCTAGATAAGGCACGCCTTCTAGCTGTTTCGACTAAGGAATCTAGTCACTGGTTACACGCTTTACCATCAAGTAATCTCGGCACATTACTTGATGCGGAAAGCTTACGCATTGCCGTAGGAATCCGACTAGGAGCGGCGATTTGTCAACCCCATCAGTGTCCCTGTGGTAGCAGTGTCGACAAGTTTGGGCTCCACGGACTTTCATGTAAGAAAAGCGCTGGTAGATTTTCACGACACAATTCTTTGAACGGTGTCATCCGAAGGGCTCTTGTCTCTATAAATGTTCCCTCGGTTTTAGAGCCTTGTGGAATATTTAGAGACGATGGCAGGAGACCCGACGGTATGATATTGGTCCCTTGGGAGAGAGGTAAAGCCTTAGTGTGGGATGCTACTTGCGTAGACACTCTGGCGGTCTCTCATCTCAGGGGTACCTCGTTTAGAGCCGGGGCGGCATCAGAGGCAGCTGAACTGAGTAAGTGGCGCAAATATGAGTCTCTGAGAGATGACTACATATTTGTGCCATTTGCTGTAGAGACTATCGGTCCGTGGGGTCCACGTGCGGTGGAGTTCCTAAAGGAACTCCATCCGCGGCTGGTCGTTGCTGCTGGTGATTAGAGGGCTGGTTCTTTCCTTGCTCAAAGGCTAAGTATAGCCATTCAACGGGGAAACGCAGCCAGCGTTCTTGGCACGATACCGCGGGGAGTAGGACTATATGATATTTAAGTTTCTAGTTTTAGTTTTTTTTTAAATTATTATTATATTTTTTAGTATTGTATATTTTAATAAATGATAATACTTAAACATAATTATTATTAATTAGATAAATTATGCTCGCAAGCTAAATTAAACTTTATCGCTCCGCGCTGGTGTCCGTCTGGCTTTGTATCTTTTTTCTCTTCCTACGTCACGAACGATATTTCGGGGTTACCCAGGGCTTCTAAAACAAATAGTAAAAAATACAGTTCTTTTATATTACCTTTTTATTTTATTTTATTTACAACTGTTTTACTTTAATATAATATCTTATATTTTTACCGCCTCTAAAATAACGGAAAGCGTTCTAAATCTGACGTATAATTTTAAGTAAATACTGGGAAAGAAAACATTGACACGGAGTGATAAAATGATTATTCTTTAATAAATGTAGTAAATTATTTGATGGTTTTTTGACAGAGAATTCATAATCTACCACGATTAGGAATTTAAAAAACTACCGAAGTACGAAGCAACAAGTTTGTCACGGCTTTGAAATTATCAATAACCATTATCCATAAGTACCACAGTAATTACAATAACTTTAATATAATACACATAGAACCCTTAGAAGAGCCGCGGTAGCTTGGAATAAACCGTAGTAGTTTAGAGACTAAGCGTTCGCTGTAAATTTAATAGTACGCGAACAATACTAAAGCGATTCCTTACGTCACTAATTGAATTATGAATTGCAATTGGACTGATTTACCACGTGCTTATCGATGAATAAATTTTATGGTGACATAAGAAAACCATGTAGGTATTTTTATCTGTCTGAGAAATTAAGAAAAATATTTCAGAGACGGGAAATTCGCTAACACGCTTTAGGTTTATCGGTGGACATGTCCTTGTCCTAAAACCCTTTTAGAAATGAAAGCCATGCCCAGTTGAATATATAGGTAGCTTTATACTTTTATTACTAAGTAGCTGTTGCCCGCGACTCGTCGTCCGCGTGTAATTTATTACGATTGGATTTAACGAGTTTTTAATCTTTTGCGCGGAACCCTAATTCTTCTTCTAAAATCAAAGAAGCCTAAGTTACTCTTTATAACATCAGCTATCTACCAGGGAAAGTCCTGTTAAAATCGGGCTAGCCGTTTCGGAGATTAGCTGAAACAAACAGACAGACAGACAGAAAGAAAAACGGACAGACAGACAAAAATTTAACAATTGTGTTTTTGTTATAAGTACCGTATATAATTTCATATGCATATAGTAAAAAGCTGTTATTTTGAAATTACAAACAGACACTTCAATTTTATTTCTATAGATAAATACGTCTATGTAGCAGTTTTTGGTATGAGAATATGGTTGTGTGTCCTGACAGCATTTATATATTTCATATTAATTAAATGAAATGTATATTTACTAATGTATTATCGTACAATTAGTCTGTAAACTAATAAAGCACAACCAAGACGCATTGCAGTGTTATAAGATCAACATTAACGTGAAAGCCACACCCTAATTGAATATATATATTTTTTTTTTTTATAGTAGAGGGGGCAAACGAGCATGCGGCTCACCTGATGGTAAGTGACTACCGCCGCCCATGAACAACTGCAACACCAGGGAGGGAATTGCAGATGCGTTGCCGGCCTTTTAAAAAGGAGTACGCTCTTTTCTTGAAGGTCCCTAAGTCGTATCGGTCCGGAAAAATCGCTGATGGTAATCGATTCCACAAGAAAGTCGTGCGAGGAAGAAAACATCTTCTAAATCGCACAGTGGTGGACCGTCAATCATCCAGATGGTGTGGATGGTATCGGGAGTTCTGCCGCGATGTGCGTTCGTGAAATTTGGCGGCTGGGATTAATCCGAACAATTCCTCAGAGCACTCCCCATGGTAGATGCGAAAGAAAATGCAAAGAGATGCAACATCTCTTCGCAGCGCCAATGAGTCGAGCCGATCGGAAAGAACTCGGTCGTCGACGATTCGAGCCGCTCTGCGCTGGATGCGGTCAAGTGGAAGGAGCTGGCACTGGGGAGCCCCTGCCCAGAGATGGGAACAGTATTCCATGTGAGGCCGAACCTGCGCCTTGTAAAGTTGCAGGCGGTGTGCCGGCATGAAATACTGTCCCGCTCTGCTGAGCACGCCAAGCTTTTTAGAGGCCAATTTGGCCTTCTCTTCCAAATGACCACGAAACTGCACGTCACTCGATATGTCGACGCCGAGGATTCCGAAACTGGCTGAGGCAACCAGGGGAGTGCCTTGAAACTGAGGAGATACGACAAAGGGGTTCTTTTTAGCGGTAAACGCGCAAACTTGTGTCTTCTGAGGATTAAACTGGACTAGATTTAGTCGCCCCCAGTTCGAGACTTTGTCCAGCAAAGACTCGACTTCAGACACAAGTTTGTTCCGGTACTCGGAGACGTTTTCCCGAGAAATATTAGCACGGCCGGTGTATAGAGCATCACCAGTGCTGTCATCCGCATAGCAATGAATGTTACCAGTTAGCAACATATCATTGATATGCAGAAGAAACAGCGTTGGTGATAGCACACAGCCTTGTGGAACACCAGCGTTAATAGGCTTGTAGTCAGAACATGCACCGTCTACAACAACCTTGATGCTCCGATCTGCAAGGAAGCTGGTGATCCAATTGCACAATTTCTCGGGAAGCCCATAGGAAGGGAGCTTCGAGAGAAGCGCTTTGTGCCAAACCCGATCGAAGGCCTTCGCAATGTCCAGACTAACGGCCAACGCCTCCCCCTTGGACTCTACTGCCTCCGCCCATCTATGGGTCAAGTAGACCAGAAGATCACCAGCTGATCGACCCCCACGAAAACCGTATTGGCGGTCACTAATCAGCTGGTGATCCTCAAGGTACCGGATGAGCTGGCAGTTGATAATGGATTCCATTATTTTGGAGAACAAGGAGGTGATCGCGATAGGCCTATAGTTGGACGGGTCTGAGCGGTCGCCTTTTTTAGGGATCGGGTGGACAAAGGCTGTCTTCCATGAATTCGGGACTACGCCTTGGGAGTAGGAGTACCGAAAAAGACGCGTTAGGACCGGTGCCAACTCCGGAGCACACGTCCTCAGCACAATTGGGGGGATTCCGTCAGGCCCACTCGACTTCTGGATGTCCAGGGAGAGAAGTGCTTTGCGAACCGAGCGCTGTGAGAACAGCACATCCGGCATAGAGCACTCACACCGCGGGATGGTCGGCGGTGTTTTCCCCCCGTCATCAAGAGTCGAGTTGGACGCAAAAAGGGAGCCTAAAAGGTCGGCTTTGTCTTTTGCGTCATGGGCCAGTGAGTCGTCCTCCCTGTGCAGAGATGGTAGTGATGGCTTACAGAAATTCCCTTGGACAGCCTTGGCGAGAGACAAGAATGCACGGGTTCCCGAAGGAAGGCGAACTAGTTTCTCGCCAATTCTGCCTATGTGCTCTGACTTTGCCTATATATATAGCTGTAAAATATCAACTTGTTAATGTCAAGAATTCAATTCAAGTTGGATGATATGGTCCAGAGTAAATCTCATCTGACAGTTTGGTAATGTAGTGTAACGAATTTAGGAATTTCAAATTGTATGAATAATATTTATTTAATTAAAATTAATTTAAGCGTGAGTGAGATAATATATTTATGGCAAGTAGCTGACATTTTAAAATTTAAAGCAAGCCCAAAAATCAGTAAGTAGAAGAAGCTATTAGTATATTCTTAAAACAGACTACGCATGGGAAAGCAAGGTTCTTAAGTAGAATCCTCATATTATTAAATGTATAGAACGGCCCCTATAATATTCAACCGTGTTGTCAGCAATATTTTAATAAACGTTATAAAATATCAACACTGTAATACGGTCCAGGATCAGGTAATTCTAAATAGGTTCTGTCTCAATTGCATCAGTTCTGGAAATTTCGAACATAAGCTCCATGGACCACTGGAGTCTAAAGTCGATAATGATGAAATAAAAGCAATAATAAAATTGGATTAACCTAAACCGTTACGTTATACGTTAGTGACAAAACATTTTTATTGGTTTCCGTCCGTTATATAAATAAAAATTAACGCTAAAACTAACGCTATTAAGACAAAAAAATATTTTTACAATCTGTCTGTTTATACATGCTATTTTTTACACTCCTTTGTTCAATTATCACTGGTTCGAAAACAAAAACCTCTGTCCTGGGAAAAACCAGCATTTGTTTTTTTTTAAATAACAGCTTACATTCATGTATGTTACATAACCCACCAAACAAAACAAATTAGAAATAGCTTCTTTGCGATCACCTCATACCTAGGGGTAATATCATCCATAAATTCCTTAATATTTTAATAACCCCTTTTATACAAACTTTGTATAATAAGATTTTTTGAACTTTGAGCAGGACAAATTTTATATATTTTCTGTGATTTTGTTGTAAGAGCGTATACATCGCCCCAAGAATGAATTACTGACTCAGTGGAGTCGAGTAACTGGTACTACTGGCTTGTGTCTGTTCCTAGTATTTACAGAATGAATATCACTTATTTTTGTAAAACTACTTTTATTTTTGTGTGCGTACACTACATTTACATAAATGTATTGAGAGGCCAAAGTTAATATATTAATTTCCTTAAAATTTTGTCGGAATGACTCTTTAGGTTTTAAATAATAGATTGCTCTTATGGCCCTCGTCTGTAAAATAAATATAATTTGAGTGTCAGTCATGTGTCCTCATAGGAAAATACCATACGAGATTATGCTATGGAAATAGCTTAAGTAAACAAGTCCAGTTGTTTCAACACTGGTAAGATTTCTCATCATTTTCATAGCATATGCTGGAGAACTAAGTCTGCTTGCTAACTTTAATATATGGGGGCTCAATTGAAGCTTCACGTCTAGTGTTATTCCAAGTAAACTGGTGGTATCGACAAGACCCTGTTCTTCCACGTTTAATATTACATTATTATTTAAATGTTTGATATTTGGAGTCACGAATTTCATACATTTCGCTTCAGTTTAGTTATATTAATCCAATTTACTAATTTATATATAGCACTATTTACTTCGTCATATTTTAATAATTGTCGTTTTAATTTGAAAATTAATGCAATATCATCAGCAAATAATAATATATGATGGTTAACCTCTACTATGTATGGTAAGTCATTATATATACAAGAAACAGAAAGGGACCGAGAATTGAGCCTTGAAGCAAGCCCATTTTACCATCGACTAATAAAAGTTCATAATATTAGTACCATAGTGTTATAGTTTCCTGTTTAATATTTCATGGTGAATATAATCGAAGACTAATAGGTTACAGAATACACCCAAAGCATCCTGTGAATTCTCCTATGCTTTGAAGATATATTTAACTAGCTCAACCGTTAGTTGTCGAGCGACCCCTTGTGAAACCGAATTGATTTTTATGAAGTAAATTATTACCAGTAAAAGAAATTAAAATTTGATAAATTATAACTCTTTCAAATTTTTACTTAATGTTGGCAGTACAGAAATCGGTCTAAAATTTGCGGGGCCTAATGTACTGCCAGATTTGAATAAAGGCATTACTTTATTATGCTTTATCAAATCAAGAAACACACAAATTTGATACTAGTATTAAAAATAATAGCTAGTTGCTAGTTGAGGCGCAATTGTATCTATTATAGACGCAAAAAAAGTCTTAAAACATTTTACAATATTTTTTGATAATACCTAATGAAATGTAAAATTCTTTGTATACGCACTTATATTTTGTTTACTTATGATTCAGCGACGACAAAAGAAGAATTCAGTGACTTTTTTAGTTAAGATCGGAATATCAGTAAAATATTTCTCAAAAACCATTGCAACGTCCTGATCTCATTTAGTTAATTTGTTTTTAAAACTTAACCGGTAGTTTTAATTGCGAGAGTTGATCACTAATCTACAAATCATGTTTAAACGATATGTTTTTTACACCATAATTATGAGCTTCCTGATAGCAGTACCTGCACCGCTGTGATCCAGGCTAAATTGTAAAGAGGGCCAGTATAATTACAACTTTGAAGCATTCCACTTTACTCCTCAGAGTGACAACCCATCTGTAACCTTCTTTGTTTAAAGTTAACTTACCGTCAGGAGGGCTGTAAGTTCGCTTACCGCTTCAGTTTTAGTAAAAAATATTAATTGAATTTATTATTTATTATAATATAATTTTTTTAGAATAATAGATAAACACCAGCGCTCTTAAAAAGAAGTATAATTCCGCCTCCTTCAAAAGCACCATTGCACAGGCAAGGTCTGAGCATATCGGCAGAATTGGCGAGAAGCTAGTTCACCTTTCTTCGGGAATAGAAAAGAATAGAATAGGATAGAATAGAAAAGAATAGAATAATTTTTTATTCAATATTGATTATTACATAATACTTATTGAAAGTCATTTTTTATTTACCACTGGTTCGGAAAATACCTCAGTCCTGGGAAGAACCAGCAAGAAAACCAGCGGGACTTTTTTTTTAAACATAATTTCACCTAACAATAATTTTTTTATACAATTTTTAAATGATATTTTCATAGAACCAGCATGGTGGCGATGGGAACCTGTGCATTCTGGTCTCTCGCTAAGGCTGTCCAAGGGAACTTCTGTCATCCATCTCTTCTGTCATTGCACAGAGAAGACGACTCACTGGCCCATGCCACAAATCCGAGAGCCGATCTGTTAAGCTCTCTTTTTGCGTCCAACTCGACTCTAGATAACGGAGGGGAACACACCGCCGAACATCCTGCAATATGAGTGCTCCATGCTGGGTGGGCGGTTTACACAGCGCTGGGTTCGCAAAGTACTCTTCTTCCTGGACGTCAGCAAGTCGAGTAGGCCTGGTGGAGGCCCTCTCATTGTGCTGAAGACGTGTTCTTCGGAGTTGGCATCGGTTTTGACGCATTTTTTCCGGTACTCCTAATCCCAAGGTGTAGTTCCGAATTCATGGAAGACAGCTTTGGTCCACCCAAACCTTAAAAAGTCGACCGCTCAGACCCGTCCAGAATCCATTATAAACTGCCAGCTCATGAGGTACTTTGAGGATCACCAGCTGATTAGTGACCGCCAGTACGGTTTTCGTCGGGGTCGATCAGCTGGTGATCTTCTGGTCTACGTGACTCATAGATGGGCGGAGGCAGTAGAGTCCAATTGGGAGGCATTGGCCGTTAGTTTGGACATAGCGAAGGCCTTCGATCGGGTCTGGCACAAAGCGCTTCTTTCGAAGCTTACTTCCTATGGACTTCTCGAGAAATTGGGCAAATGGATCACCAGTTTCCTTGTACTGATCGGAGCATCAAGGTTATCGTAGTAGACGGTGCATGCTCTGATTTCAAGCCTATCAACGATGGTGCTATCCACAAGGCTGCGTGCTATCACCAACGTTGTTTCTCCTGCATATCAATTATATGTTGCAAACTGGTAACATTCATTGCTATGCAGACGACAGCACTGGTGATACCGTATATACCGGTCGTGTCAATATTTCTCAAGAAAACGTCGCCGAGTACCGGGACAAACTTGTGTCTGACGTCGAGTCTTTGCTGAACAAAGTCTCGGATTGGGGGGTGACTAAATCTAGTCCAGTTCAATCCCCAGAAGACATAAGTTTGCACGTTTGCCGCTAAAAGGAACCCTTTTGTCGTATCTCCTCAGTTTCATGGCACTCTCCTTGCTACCTCAGCTAGCATCGGAATCCTCGGCGGCGATATATCGAATATTGTGCAGTTTCGTGGTCACTTGAAAGAGAAGGCCAAATTTGCCTCTAAAAAGCATATCGTGTTCAGCAGAGCGGGACAGTATTTCATTCCGGCACACCACCTGCAACTTTACAAGGCGCAGATTCTGCCTCACATGGAATACTTTTCTCATCTCTGGGCTGGGGCACCCCAGTGCCAGCTCCTTCCACTTGACCGCATCCAACGCAGAGCGGTTCGAATCGTCGACGACCGAGTTCTTTCTGATCGGCTCGAAACACTAGCACTTCGTAGGGATGTTGCATGCCTTTGCATTTTTTATCGAATTTACTACGGGGAGTGCTCTGAGGAATTTTTTGGATCACTTCCAGCCGCCAAATTTTACGAACGCACATCGCGTCAAAATTCGCGATACTATCCTCACCATCTGGATGCTTGGCGCTCCACGACTGTGCGTTTTACTAGGAGTATTCTTCCTCGTACAACTTCTCTGTGGAATTGTTTACCACCGACGATTTTTCCGGACCGATTAGACTTAGGCACCTTAAAGAAAAGAGCTTACACCTTTCTAAAAGGCCGGCAATGCATCTGCAATTCCCCTTGTCTTGCGGTTGTTCATGGGCGGCGGTAGTCACTTACCATCAGGCGAGCCAAAAACTCGTTTGTTTGTTTGTTTCTAAAAAAAAAGATAAATCAGAGCTAAATAACATGGTATTCTTTTATCGGTTTTAGTCCGCTTCATTTATTTAGTATTTTATGATTAATAAAAACTAATCCCAAAAAAGAAAAATATGAAAAATAAAAATAAAATGTTAGTAAATATTATAAATAATCATTCAGAATTATAAAATTTCCACGCAAATACGAGTACATTTTCCACGTACAGTAACATACTCAAATTGAAGTGTGCGTCATTATAAATATACCGTAGTGGCATCAAACAAAATATTCTACTTATGTTTCGTTACGGAGTTTTTAATGAAAATGTAAGTACTCCTAGCGCACGTAACGTAATATTATAAAGAGACTAAAAACAAATAGAATAGGCGTAAAATATTTGGATTATATGATTTTACCAACAGTCGATATATCACAGTCGATTAAAACTATGGGCACAATTTAGAGCTTGTAGGAGAAAATATACATAGACTATAATTATCCGAAGTGGGGGGTTATAATCTGTCAAACCTGGCGTGTCCTGCCCTGTAGTGGCGGCATAAGGTAATCCACTTCCCCGTATCGTTCTGTGGGCGTTGTTGAAGACGACAGAAAGAAACTAAAACAGGAGATGGGCACTAGCATCTTCTGAATAAGCTCAAAATCTCAAAATAATAAAAAACTGTACTTTCCAATCCGCCTGATAAACTTGGCAACTGTGGCAAATACGAGTCAATGTATGGAGAGGCCTTTATTCAGCAGTGGACTTTTTAAAGGCTTGTGAATGGATGATTAATTAAATGGAATCTAAGAAATAATAAATAAATAATAAACTATTCATTGTGTAGAAACAAGGTCAAACAAGTTCAGGTCAAAGAAGTTAAAATAATGTACTTTATAAAATAGCAAATAATAATAAATCAAAATTCTTTTTTTTTATAATACTTTTGCAATTAGCGGCCATTATGATGACACTAACGACACTGTCTTTATGTTATTTATCATCAAATATTATCTATTGTGCACCGTGTGGAAGCAATGTAAAAGTATACATATATCACATTATTTTTTCCATGGCTCTCGTAACAGGCGACTTAGCGAAAAGACAGAATCTTTATGACTACCGATAGATGGCAGAGTAACCGTCTGTTTAAGCCATGCGTAAAACACCTGATCCAGCGACGGGCATCAAAGACGCGAAATTTATTCGTGATCCGCCTACCAAGCATGACGAATAAGGCTTTTTCTCCCTAAAACCCTACAATGGGAGAGACTTATGTCCAGCTTCGCATTTTCACATGCTGTTTAAAAGAAGAAAAAGTTGTATGGAAATTATTTTTGAGGTACGTGATCTTTAAATCTATCACAAAAACAACTATGTCAATGTTTAGTTAATATAGTGACAATAAATTTCAAAAATAATCTTTAACTTAAATAATACGATATTTGGGAATTATAATAAAAAATTATTTAGTTATTCGTTATTGCAATTAAAATTGAAAACAAGCAGTAGTATTAAGCTCTAAAAGTGAATAATACATCATCATTCTGAGAAGAAACAAAGGGATGCATTACCTCCACAAAAATAAAAGTATAAAAGAAGTAAATAAGCGACCGTAAAAACTACGCAACTTCAAAGTACTTTGTAAGACTTTCTTGATTTTTAAGAAAGCTCTGTTGCACTCTTTTATCACTGAAGTTATTCAAATGCTACCTAAAATAATCTCAAATTATTACAAAATACTCGAAATATAAATTATGAGGAAATGTATATACTTCATAGTCCGTTCGTTATTTCTGAAAATAACTGGCGAACCAGTAAAAGAGGACTTGGCACCTTAATAGTGCGTAAGCACAAACATCGACCGAAGTCGCGCATGTCAATGCGTGTAAACGCCATACAGAATACGATCAAATCCAGCCACAGTGAATGTACGTCACACGGGTTAGGCAACAATAGGCACACTGGCCATAAAAAGCCCTCCGTGAGTGCCATCACCTACCAGACCACCGTTCCTGCAGACGTGATGTAAGTGTAAGGCATCACCACCAATTGCATGGTCAGCACGGCTAATTGGCCGCAGAGCGTGTCATGAGTCTACCGCTCACCTCAAGGGAATGGGGTCCCACGTCGCGCGGCTTTCGGCCGCAGCCTTGAGAGCCTCCTCAGATTCTCCCTCCAGCTACCACACGCATGAGGTCGACACATATGCTCCACCAACCAATACAATAGCAGATATAGCCAATAGGCAGTTATAAAATAATAGTAATAATTCGCCATCAGAAAGGGTTTGTGTCACTGACGTTAAGTACATACATTTTTCGATCATGTTTGTCTCACCCACCATCAAGTTGCCTTCAATCTTTCAAAGGTGGGAACTTTATAGAGATATATTATTAAGTTGTTATATAAAACATCATGGAGGACAGACAGTCTGCAGCCCCGCAATGAAGGGACCCGACTTGGGCAAAGCTACTTAGGTTGTGAGTCAAACCAAGACGCAGAGAGCGCCATTGAGAATAGCGACCCGCCAAACAACCGTCGCAGAGACGCAATGTTGCAGAATGCAACAAGCATCAATACGACTATCGTCGGGCTTACACCGTCCCAAGGTCCCCCATACAGTCCTAGCAGACATCACCACCCATATACCTCCATCGACCAGAACCACAGATGCGTCGAATCAGGTGCAGCACACCCGCATATCCATCACAAGACGCAATACTGCAAGTAGCAGTAAGCATCAATGCAACTATCATACGGATGACGCCCCCTCACAACACACCCACATGATCCCTATCGACTTTGGTAACAAAATTGATAATGTTGTTAACTAAAAATACCACCAACGTATCATAGTAGCACGGTACTAAGACGTCAGTAGCCAAAGCTCCACGTATCATAGCGCTATTGCATTAAGACATGAAGTTGAGTATGCTTGCTGCACTTAAATGTACTACCAAACACACTCACCCTAATCCGAAAGATAGCCGACGTATCATAACGCTATGCGCTAAGACGCCGCCCACAAACGGTAGGAGTGTGCGATGTCCACGGGCAAATCGTATTGCTACAACAAACCCGCTTACCACTGACACTAAGATGATATGTCTAGGACACATCGGTTAGCGAGTCCAAGTTTACCTCGGTCTCGGAGGCTGCGAAGCAACCTACATGTCACTATAATAATCCTTTTCAAGTCCCATTTCTTTCAATATAATGCTTTTACATATTTGAGACCTTCCACATATTTGCTTTATTTCATAGACTATACTATTGTATGTCTTATTCATATGGGACTTCAAGTCATAACTCTGCTATCATAATGCTTATGCATCATAGAGACCTATATTAATGCTTTGGTTCGTTAGACCTTACTATGATAAGTCCCTAATATAGGACTAGTCATTGTGCTAGCAGGCATGTAGTCTTAGTACTAGCAGTCGATCAGCCGACCACCCCATATATATATATACAACCTTGGGTATGTGTCTCCGGCAACGCCCTAATATAAGGGAACATTACAAGAACACCTTCATCAATTTTGATCCATTTTTTCTATTATATTACAAATGTTATTTATCTTTATTATTGCAATATAATCGTCTTGTATTTATATGTTTTAATAGATTTTGAATATTTTAAGCAGAATTTTAATAAATTTAGAGATCTTTAGAGACAATTTATGTGTTTATTATATATGATAATTTATGCTATACTATAATATTCAATATTCCAAATGAATATATTTGAACTTTATGCTTATTATTTGCATTTAAATTGTTTAAAATATAATTTCTATGACATTTTTAAATGTCTTTATAATGAATTTATTTATTATTTATTAATAATAATTATGAGGCGTCACAGTATGATCTTTTTTTTAAGAGAGGGGGCAAACGAGCATGCGGCTCACCTGATGGTAAATGACTACCGCCGCCCGTCTACAACTGCAACACCAGGGGGGGTATTGCTGATGCGTTGCCGGCCCACCCAAAAAAGAAACACAAAAAATTCATCAGAATCAGTCGAGCCAGTTTAGAGTTTTAGCGAGAGTAACGGACAGCAATTGATTTTTATATATAGAGATAAAACGTAACTGTTAAGATCCGCGTAAAAAATAAAAGTTATGAGCTTTACCACGCTAAAACACATGAAACACTTATAGGAGTAAAGTTAAATTTGAGAACTATTAACTTATTATTAAATTAGCTATTAAATCATAAAATAACTTGAAATTTATCGCCCAATCCTATCCTAAATATTTGTTAAATATTGTTGCGCGCCACAATTAATACCACTAGCGCCCTCTAGTATTGAGTAGCAGAACTAGGAGAGTCAAGAACCTTCTAGAAATTTCCATGGAAGAACTTTATGAAACTATCGACACCTAGTCAATCGGGACCGATATGTACTCGAACGCACGCACTTCGCAGTTCGCACTAGTTAAGTTGTAATTAGTGTTCTGTAATTAAAGTGTCAATTTTGGTAATTCAATCGGCAATTTTTAATTGTCTCGAACACCAAGCTCGCAACAGTTGGTGTCAGAAGTGGAATCAAATCCGTACCCGAAGTCAACGCCAGCTGGAGACGGACCAGAGACGATTTGGTAATGCAACGCCGCAAACGTCGGAGGGCCAGCTACCGACCACGGAGGCTGGCCCTTCAGCAGCTCCTGCATCTGCATCACCGAATTTAGGTGCTCTGATGATGATGCTGCAGGAGCAGGCTCAACCACAGGAGGAACAGGCCTGTCGACAGGAGGAATAGGCCCGTCGGTTGGAAGAGCATCTGCAGGTCGGACAGGAGGAACAGGCTCGCCAACAGGAGGAACAGGCCCGTCGGTTGGAAGAGCAGCTGCAGCGGAGACAGGAGGAACAGGCCTGTCGTTTGGAAGAGGAGCTCGAACGTGATAAGGAAGGGCAGATGCTCCTCATGAAGGACCTTCATGCTACCTTCGGGAAAGAGATAAGGGAGGTGAAGGATAGGGTTGCTCAACATGACAACCGCCTGTAGGAAACTGAAACCCGAATCAACCAAGTGAACAATCGGGCTGACAACGTGATGGCTGACGTGAAGAAAACGCTGGACGACCTTAAACTTTAGGATGGAATTACAGCTCCCGTGGTAGCTACAATACCTTCGCTACGTGGATTCAAAGTGACACCGTTCGACGGGACTTCTTTCTGGTCGGTCTACAAAATCCAGTTCGAGGCTGTCATGAATGCGAACGGCTGGAATAAAAGTCAGGTCATGACTGCTCCAACCCTAGGACTGTGCGACCATGCCTTTACTGTTCTGGAAGCTCTCGGTAAGGAAGTGACTTACGAGCAGCTCTTTGAGGCATTGGAGGCGAGATATGGCGATGCTCACCCGGAACACGTCTTTCGTGCGCAGCTAAAAGATCGCGTGCAACGCAGAAACGAAAACCTGTTGCAGTGGGCCCTTGAGGTGGAGAAGCTGGTTCGGAAAGCACACCAGTCTGTACCTGCACTCATTGTAGGGAACCTGATGCAGACATTCATCGACGGCATCCGCGACCTTGAAGTCAAAGCTACTGTGAGGTTCGGGCACCACGACATGCTTAAGGACGCGTTGGCCCATGCACTGGAGGTGGAAGCCGTGCGGCAGGATCATCGTTCTTATCGCGTCAGGGAGGTTTCAGCAGTTACAGTTCGCATCCGCAATAAAGGATACAGCCCTAGGTGCTACGGCTGTAGGAAAAGGGGCCATCTTCGATCCAGCTGCCATAAGCGAACTGTAGAAAGGGGAGGTGACCAATCTCGAGAGGGTAGTGCGGCTAACAGTACCGCCTAACAGCAGCAGGGAAACTGGCGGGTACTGGCGCGTTATTATGATGCCAATAATGCTCGGGACGAGCATGTCTTAGTAGAGGGCAGTGTTGCGCGCTACAATTAATACCACTAGCGCCCTCTAGTATCAAGAAACAGAACTAGGAGAGTCAAGAACCTTTTAGGAATTTCCATGGAAGAACTTTCTGAAACTATCGACACCTAGTCAATCGGGACTGATATGTACTCGAACATTCTAGATGTTTCTACAGTAGAAGGTTCTGGAAACTATCTGAGGCCCTATATAAGGCCGGTATAGACCGCGACCGGGTCAGTGTTGAATTGACGATATAAGCGAATACTTTGAAGTTATACAACTGCGAACTAGTGATCAGTAGTACAATTGTGTTTTACAATTAGCGGGTTTTAAGTTCTAATTAGTGTTCTGTAATTAAAGTGTCAATTTTGGTAATTCAATCGACAGTTTTTAATTTTCTCGAATCCCAAGCTCGTAACAATATTGTTACTATTAATATATTGAATATAAAAATAATGGCTCTTACTGATTAGTTTCGACTAAAATTATTACAAACACAGCAGCATTTAAGCTTTAGAAAACATAAGGGCTTATTTGCAGCTGTCTTTCACCTTATCATCAAATCATCAAAATTCAGAAAATAAAAAGTTCATTTGAACTACCTACGGGTGCGCAAAATTATCATGCTTGAAATATTATTCTATTACGTAATAAAAATAGGTACCAATAAAAGTACCAATAATTACGCTAGTGTAAAAATTACAAAAGGAAATTTAATGTTACGAATTCCTTAACACATGTTGTGTTAAATATCTACTATTAGAACTTAAAAAATAATATAGTAATCGGTACAAAATCGTTTATATGCTACTCAAAAGTAGTAAAAATCAGCATCAACAACATTAAAGGAACCATCAAACTAGGTCTATATCCGATAGTTGTTATACATGTAAACAAGATACATATAAACAGCGTTAACCAGCCATTTCATGAAAATACGTAATCCATTTTTGTAAGGGATTTTGGTATATCCGGCTTCGACTTTAGTTAGTAATAGTTACTGTGAGAGATAAAGCTGACTTAGCAATATTATCTTATCAAAAATTAAAAATAAATCATTAAGAACTGTGTTAAAATACTACTGAATATTATTCAAGTTAACGAAGTGAATTTCGAAAGGAAAAGCTTTAAAATTATTTAAGAAATCGGTGAAGCAAATCTTTTCTACATTCAGAATTCGACTCGGAAGGCAAATGCGAGGTGATATGTGATTTTTGTTCGCTGCCGGTTCGTGTTGGCAGGAATTTAGAATTCAATTTTTGTTTAAAATCAGTAGGTTTATATGAACGCTAAAGATTTCAACTTTTCCTTTCTTATAAAATTTTAATTTAATTTTATAAACTTCGAACTTGTGGTCCACCTTATGGTAAAAGGGCTATTGCAGTCCATGAACAGCTGCAGCGAACTTCATACAAAGAAAGCTGTATATGCATTGTCACCTGGCATCTATAGCTTTTTTACTATAAAAATAAGGATTAAGATAGAATTGGAACACAGCCAGTACTGGCTTTCTATACCCTTCAGACCGGAACACAGTAATGCAAGCATTGCTATGCAAAGAGGATGGTACATCACCAGACAAACTTCTCGGCAGAAAAGGAGTAAAAGAAAAAAAGTAAAGGAAGGGAAAGTAGGTAGTAAAGCCCTCTATCTAACAAGGAAAGAGTATAAGTCAACAAATAAATAAATTCACAGGATTTTTTTATAGGAAAGGGTGACAAACGAGCACACAGTCCACCTGATGGTAAGTGGTTGCTGCCGCCCATAGACATCTACATCTATCCTCTATTACAAATCAAAATGCAGATGCGTTGTCACCCGCGAGGACAAAGATGGAATGCCTCATTTCCAGTAAAAAGGGCCTCCGGCCACCTGCACTCACCAAGCGAAACGCAGAGGTAAACCTCTACTTCACGCTGGTATTCTGTGAGGTCGTGGTACCACCCCGGTTCAAGCCGGCCCATCCGTGCGACAGCAAAAGATGCCGCGTGACTCTACCACTGTTAAAATAAAAATATAAGGAATATGAAAAAATAAAAATATTGATTATGCCAGAAAACACGGTACTGAGCCACCTGCATTCATCGACTTCCTGCATGTCTTACCAGGTCGTCGCTCCATCTGGTGGGGGGTCGTCCTACACTTCGCCTACCGGTACGAATCTGCCACTCGAGAACCTTTTTTCCCATCGTTTGTCGGTTCTTCGAGCTATATGGCCAGCTCATTGCCACTTCAGCTTACTAATCCGTTGGGCTATGTCAGTCACTCTGGCTCTACTGCGGATATTCTAAGTTTATCACGCAGAGAAAATCCGAGCATAGTCCTCTCCATAGCTCGCTGAATGACCTTAAGTTTCCTCATCCGGCCAGCAGTGAAGGACCACGTCTCAGTTCCATAAGTCATCACTAGCAACACGGACTGGTTGTAAAGTCTAGTTTTTAAGTTTTGAGGTAAACGCCCTTATTTGAAATAAACCAAAAAAAGATGTGCTTCCTGACGAAACAAACCAATTAATTTAAAAATCACTCAACGCTGCATTACAGACCAATGAGAAATAAAGAAAAGGAAAAAGCTAGAAACACCTAAAAACCACAAATAAATTACTAAAAAATATTGAAAATTAATAATTGAAAAATGCTTTTTTTTTAAACCAGCAATCAAAGGAGGGCTTAAAACGGATTAACTTACAGGAAGAAATGGATTGGATTATGGAATGGAGAACGTAATGGATTAGCTATGGTGGGAAAATCTTTGTTTCATAGCTCCAACAATTCAGCAAGTTTTGCACGACAACAAGCTTAAGTTCCCGCGCCTACGTCACAGTGAACGCATGAAGCTGGCTACAGTCAAGCGTGTACCTGCTGTACTACCATATGTCAGAGATTTCACTGACAATCTTGGCTGCATCTTGTATTGAGCTTCCATCAAAACATACTTCAAGCCGCCGAAGAAGATTAGTCAGTTTCTACCATCTTTCAAGTGTAATATCCCTCTACAAGATGCAGATATGCACAAGGTAAGTTGTGAATGTGGTCTTTCTTATATAGGGCAAACAAAAAGATCTATAAAAACACGCGTAAAAGAACATGTGGCTGACGTGAAACACCAATGCTCCAGGAAGTCTGCAGTTTGTGATAATATCCCAGACGGCATCCGCCATTATATCAGATTAAATAGACCACAAATCCTCTATAAAGAGCACCGATTCCTTCCGAGGATGATTCGCGAGGCTATTGAAATCAATAAACATCCTAATTTTAATAGAGAGGATGGCTGATTGCTACTACCTGCTCGAGATCCTATAATTAATAATATTAAATCCCAACCCAAGCATACAACTACAAGACTTCAAGATACTATAAATTCAATCTGCGTAGATCGAACCAAAAATCAATTATTTTCATAATTTTTAACTTATATTACTCGTGGTTAACTATGACAATGAGACGTCAACGCCAACATCACCTCAGATGTGACCGTGGGTGCTGTAAAGTACTCAAAACATCGGGAATTCAAAATAATATATGCAACAAAATCCTTCAAAATTAGTTTCATTTACTACTAACTAGATAGGTAGACTTTTTTCTGCTCTTTCCGATGAACCTTTATCCTTTAAAAAATCATTAAATCGCAATTAAAAATATTGAGGGTCACTAATCGGGAGAAAAACTATCCTATCTCTCAAGTTGAAGCAAGCAATAAACATTTACGAAATTTTATTAAAATCGAATCATTGGTTTGGGGGGTATTTTTAGAGTGATTTTTTGAGTAAAATCTGGTTCTGCCTCTCTTTGAACACTTTATTGAAAGGCTTCGGGAGGGGATTTCAACTTCGAAAAAGAAGGACAAAAGTATACCACCTATTCCATATGGATAATCTCAATTTATTCGCCTCGACGATTTGTTTTATAGGAGAGGGAGAAAATGAGCAAACAGCTCACATGATGGTAAGTGACTACCACCGCCCATGAACAACTGCAACACCAGGGGAACCAGGGGAATTGCAGATGCGTTGCCGGCCTTTTAAAAAGGAGTAGGCTCTTTTCTTGAAGGTCCCTAAGCCGAATCGTTTCGAAAAAATTGCTTGTGATAATTGATTCCACGAGGAACTTGTGCGAGGAAGAAAACATCTTCTAAATCGCACAGTGGTGGATCACGCCAATCATCCCGATGGTGTGGATGTAATCGGGATTTCTGCTGCGAAGTGCATTCGTGAAATTTGGCGGCTGGGATTAATCCGAACAATTCCTTAGAGCACTCCCCATGGTAAATGCGAAATAAAGGGATACAACATCTCTTCGCAGCGCCAATGAATCGAGTCGATCAGAAAGGACTCGATCGTCGACGATTCGAGCCGCTCTGCACTGGATGCGGTCAAGTGAAAGGAGCTGGCACTGGGGAGCCCCAGCCCAGAGATAGATTTATCTATGCTCATCAAGATTAGGAACCTTTCCAAGGCTGAAACATACCGATACCTGGGTATGTGACAGAACATTGGTATCGACAAGGCGGATATAAAACAGTCAGTTTGCGATGTGTTTTATGCAGGCTTGACCAAAGTGCTCAACAGCCTTTTGTCGGGTGTAAATAAGACACGCGCATAACTAACGGTTGGGTCATACCTGTCGTTATGTATACCTTTGGCATACTTAAGCGGAATCAAACTGATATTAACGCCCTAGATAGAAAAGTATGCAATACTATTACGTCCCATAGCATGCATTTCCCGAGATAATCATTAGCGAGGATGTACTTGCCGCACTCACTATGCATAGTCGTGAAGTGTGCTTCCTCCGTACTTACATTCTGACGAAATCGGGTAACCTTTTTTATGTTGCATATTTTCTTTTAAGGGCGGTGACAAATCGTTACAATTTGCGGCCGAATATTTCAAACATCACTTGAAGTTCATTGTCTTATTACATGGAATATTCAGCATAGATATTTAAGGCTCTTATACGTGTATTTACTTCATACGCATTCTTACTCTAATCTTATTTATTCTATTAATAAAATGGATTTTTATTATTAACAATTTTACTAACTATTAAAATATTGTTTTCGTTAAGATATGGAGACATATTGGCTCTCTTTATGATGTTAAAATATGTATTTTACGCGTTGACTTGGCTTTTTTGTTCTTTAGTTTTTAGTTTTTTTAGTATATTGGTGACTTAGAAAAAGTATTGTATTTTAGCTGTGTCCGTGAAATCCGTTGAAATTCATTTTAAAAAAATCATTTTTTTAATACAGTTAAGATCTCTGCGTTTCGCTTGGTGAGTGCAGGTGGCCGGAGGCCCTTTTTTCTGGAAACGAGGCATTCCATCTTAGTCCTCACAGGTGACAACGCTACTGCATTTTGATTTGTAATAGAGGATAGATGTAGATGTCTATGGGCCGCAGTAACCACTTACCATCAGGTGGACTGTGTGCTCGTTTGTCACCCTATCTTATAAAAAAAAAGATAACAACAAGCATCTTTATATTATTCGTATCTTTGACCCATTTATTAAAAACAGTCCGAATTAATGGTTCGTTTTCTCTTAGTTACAATCTTCTAAAGTTATATTAGGTTTATTTGAAATCAAGCTACTAAAAATTGTAATTAAATGCACTGAATCGGAAAGAACAAACTTTTGTCACAAAAAAAATAAAAATAGCAAACGATATTTTGTAAAAAAAACTTATAAATACGATTATATTTATTATTTTCGCTTAAACTTGCATATTTGTAATCTTTATTATGAATACAGTAATAGTAACAGCGAGTATTAGTCAGCGTTGGAAAAAAAAATAATTTCCCAGGAATGACAAATATATTTAAAATGTATATAAACTTTAAAAGGAAAACATTATCGAAACACAAAATTTAATCCAAACCGTTAGAGGCGTTTCATATAATATATTATATAAATGTAATATAATACGTACTCGTATAGACATTTAATATACAAGTAATGACCACACACATAATAATAGGATTATATCTTGATAGTTAAACTCGGTTAACCAAGTCCATACAGTTTCAAAAACTTTAATGTGAAGAACGAGGGGATGCACTTTCACCAACAAAAGAAACAATAGAACACATTTCCTCCATTCAAAAGAAGAAAGGGATAAAAGAAGCAAAAGTATGTCTGCAAAAGCAGTGTTTTCCTATGTCCCATATTTCTTTTTCTAAAAATAGCTCCTTTAAGAAATTTTACATTAACTGTTTTAGAGGAAGCGTAAATTACTAATAGAATTAAGTAAATATATACGTTAATTTGTTTTGTATAAATATACAAGATTAATATTTTGCTATATTTTTAATACATTATTTTCTTATTTAGTACATCAAGTCAGGATACTGATCAGGTACGCTATATCGATTACTCTGATCCTACTGCGAATATCCTTATTACGAAGTACTGTGAAACTATGAGCATAGAACTCTCTAAAACGCACTGCGCGACCTTGAGCTTCCTCATATTATGGCCAGCAATTGAGGCTACACGCACTGGCAACACGCACTGATTATTCACTCTTGTTTTAAAGTTATAAGGTACTATAACGTTCAAGTATATGTATACTTGAACCGATGTAATCAAAAGTGAAAACATTATGACTTAGTTTATATAAACATAATTAGGTTCAAGCGTTTGAAAGATCTTATTATTTACTTTCTGAATCGTTAGGGTAGAAACTAAAAACCGTGACTAACGTGCACCATAGTGGGGCATTTGTTCTACTCGACGAACAAAAACTTTTGGCCTTTCAAAATTATTTCATGTCGCATGTACAGCTACGCAAAAGGAATCCTGTCGAGCGTTGTCTACTAAAATCTTAGGCCAAAGCTTAACCATGAGATCGTCGGTTAATTATCAAACTGGCGTCCGACCCGCACCGCCTTGTCTCGAGTTTTTGAAAATGCTGCTGTGTAATGTGCAGTGTGTGGCGATGAGGAATTTTTCATATCTGATATATTTATTTTTCCATATTAAATTCGCCAACTCATTATTACAAAGCAGCGGTATCTTTCCAGGCTCAAAGCGGTATCAAAAATGGTGGGACGCCTGTTCTAATCACTAGAATAATTTAAGTAAAGTAGTAATAAAGTAAATAAGCACTAAGTCAATTTAAAATCTAATGTTACTCGTTTTTGAGATATTTTAACTTTATCTGCTTATTATATTGTTGCTGTCTTAACGTAGTTTGAAATTTCATATTTCAAAGGAAGATAAAACTTATTATCTTTTATAAACGACTTAATAACTTTCAAGTCTTAATAACTTCAATTTCAATTAAATTTTGATTTTAATTAAACAATGTTACCGTTTGCAAGTAATTAACTTATATATATTATTTTTTGCATCAACAAATTATAATAAGTATTATATAAACTTTTATGAAATCATAAAACCTTAATAATGAGCTCAATCAATAATGTGGCAGCGGTCCAGCGTAATGAACGCTCGAACAACTGGTAAGCTACGTGATAGCGCCAAACATTCTGTTCCGGATATAGAGCCGACTTGCCGAAGATCGAAAAGAAATCTAAAACGCAGGGTAAACATTATTAGAGAAATGAGAAACTTCAGTGCTAAACTTCTATTTAACTATAAAGTGTTAAGTTGGAATTCTTTTTTTCAATTACATAGGTAAGTACAAATTGTCAAAGTACTACTTGGTTATTAGTAGTATTATACATTCCTTAAAATTAAGAAAGTTAAATAAATTTATATAACACACAACAGAAATAAAACAAAATGGAGTTACGATAAAAAGTAATATTTATTTGAAACAATGATATATTATTTCACTAATCATTATAAGCCGATGCTTGACTAAAATTCCATTAGGTGGTAAGTAGCTATGAAGCGTTAGATAGCAAATTTAGATAATATACTATTAAAACTGGCAACACGCACTTGTTGCGAAGTTTCACTTTAAGATTCTGAAGAATTTCGGAAAATAAGATGTATGGCAGTTTCTCAAACTCATTCCAACCGAGTTAGATTGGTCTGTTGACCTCTTGGTCGAAACTGGACTTATACCTAATCGGACATTTTGTCCAACGCACAACTCGTCATTATATTCGAGCTTGTCCATGATTTTTGTCTTGTCCATGTTCATCTTAAGACCTACATTGGGACCGTTTAAAAACACTACCGAAGACATTGAGCGAGTGCTAAGGTCCTCCAGAAATTTCCATAATTACTATAATTTCGTCGGGAAATTGAATATGAGTAATGTATTCGATATTGACTATTGTATTGTTGATTTTGCCACCAGTAGATCGTGGTTAAGTCTAGAAGCTTGAAAACATCTTCCAATGCAGCGCTGAAGAGTTTTGGGAATATATCGTCACCTCGTTTTACAATTTTCTGTAATTGAACAGTGTTCTAAACCTGTACTATTACTACTAACTACTTTAACTAACTCTGTAACTCTAGTAATTGTCATCTAATTTTTTGCCACCAGATTATTTTAAATTAATTAAATGTGCGCTAAGCACCTATCTCAAAAACATATTGTAACTTTTGAATCGTTATATTGATTAATAATAATAATAATAATACGCCTGCCAAGCATGACAACCACGGCAAATAACCCCCAAAGAGTTCAATCGTAAGCTTTTGTTCAGTAGTGAACTTTTGAGAGGCTGTAATGATGATGATCGAATCTAAATCGATAAAAATCGTTTTTAAGAAGATCCATTTTCTTCAAAGGAAAGAGTACAATTTGACGTCACTTCAGATATGGTTAGCTGTTATTTCATCTTTAGACGCCATTTGTTAATTATAGATACTTTGGGACTACGCCTATGGAGTAGAAATACCAATAAAGCGCGTTAGAGCCAGTATTATTAGTTTTGTAGGAAGATTAATAACATTTTAATTTTACTGTGTCTCTGAAATTTTATATACATAAGTCAGTCATTTTATGGGTCTCGAAACCCAGTAAAAATTTATTAAGATTTTTATCTTCTTCTTCTTCTTCTGGTGCCTCTCCGACTAGCGAAGCTTGGCAGTTAGATTAATGAACTCGGCTCTATTCTTCGCGAGGCGAAACAGTTCAGCGGCACTCTCGATTCCTGTCCACAAGCTTAAAATAACACAATTAACACCATATACATAAACTAAAAATACTTAGTCTTTCGTCAAAACTATAAGAGAATCGGAGACTATTTTACTGGAAACGAGGCATTCCATCTTAGTCCTCAGTGGTGACGACAGTGCACCATCATTTTGATTCTTAATCGGGCATATAATATTATGTAGATGTATATAGGCCCGAGCGTCCAGTTACCGTCAGATGGACTCTATGCTCGTTTGTCACCCTTATTCTATAAAAAAATGGTAATAAATATAATAAATATTAAATGTATATGAATCCAAATGATAACAAAATTATTTTCATAAAATTTGGAATTTAAAACTTTAAAATTATTAAAAACAAAAAAGAACATACCTACCACTAGTTGCATTGAGTACCTCTTCTTAATTTGTAGTCGACTAAAAATTAATAAAATAGGCATATTCGCCATGGAAGTATTAAACTACGATTTGGAATATAATAAAATTGTCACAAAAATTTAAAAAAATACTTACTATAAAAAGTAAAATATACTTATAAGTGATAATCTAAAGCTAAATATAGGTAATCAAACAAAATTCCTTGATTTCCCATCCATAGTTTTTAGTATATTTAAACTTATTCACTTGATCGCCGTTTTATTCAATATTCTATTTTGTACGTTATACCTTGACTTGCCTTTCCTTAGTAAAGAAAAAAAAACCTTTCCAAAAAGAACGATAACTTTTTTCATTGAACTTTTTAAAAAGCTTGCCGTTGACGATGTACTCGTAAATATTCAATATTTAATTTTGCTTTATCGAAAGAAATAAACAAAGTTTAGGGTGAAAACAAATTTAAGACAAAAGGTAAATTACATAGTTAATTTTGACACGAGTTTCGCCTCTAGAAGCGTCATCATCAAATTTAATAGACTGTAATGGCTAATCACTAAACCCAAACTTGTCATACTAAACTTTAAGCCAGAAAAAAAGAACAAAGATGAGAAGATCTGAAACATTTAAAATTTATTGCTCGATGTTATCTCCTCTCGGCATTATTTATTGGGTAACACTATTTTTTACTTAAGTCTCTACACGAAACTTAGTCTCCACTCCAATGTGATGGGCTAGAAAAACATTTCATTACTAGTATTATTTTTCTTTTATTTTGATACAATTAAGAAAAACAAACGAGCATAGTCTCAGTGAAGTGCCGGCGTAAAAATTTTCACTACCCCATATCATCCCGTGGGGAGAGGCGATAGAGGGGAACTAAAGCAGGAGATGGGCTGCAGCGACTTCCTGATAATAACTCAAAGTAACAAAAACTGTAATTGCCAACCCGCCTGCCAAGCGTGATGTTTTGGACAAATTCCTATTAACGCATTAACTTGGTGTCTGTTTGTGTTTTGATTCAACAAATAAATTATGTTTTGTTGAATTTTGCACAGAACACCAGTTTTTTTTTTTAATTTTAACTGCTTTTTTCACTAAGCTATCACATATTGTGTATTTTACAATCCGAATAACCTGATTTAAGCAAAAGCACCACAAGTGAACGCTAATTCATGGTCACTCACTAGTTGTTACGTATTCATCCTCAATGTATGCACTAGAAATGAAAGTAGTTAATAATGCAGTATCGGCGACACGATCACAGTCACAACATGACTAGATTCTCAAAGTAACAATTTATGTTTTTGCGCAAATTTTGGCTCTATTTGAGATTCGAATCCAAATGCTGTGACTTACTTACGTATTCAGTTACGCAATCGTCAACTACACCAATAAACATAATAATAGTACGTATAGTATCGTTCATAATATGGAGTTTTCAGAGTGCGAAAACATGTCGTACGGGAATGATATTTAACTTAATCTCGCCCTCTCATATTTTGTTTATCTTTTATGCACAGACTTCTGTAGATTTTCTCTACTTTACTATAATATAAAGTTATATGAAAACCGATAAACCGTCACAAAATATAACAAAAGGAAAAAGGTGTAAATAAAAAATATATTTCATTCTATTCACATTTCTATTTCAAAATACAAGTAAATCGAAAAGATTTTATTATGAACTAGCGGTCAGCCCCGGCTTCCACAAGTGGTTTCTGAATCTCGACAAACAGTACCACTTACCGGGTCCAAGTATTGCTAAGAACCATCCCGGTGACCCCATTAATACTCCATAAAAATTTCACCACAATCGGCTAATCCGTTTAAGAGGAGAATAATTACGCGCAAGACACGCATAACCGAATTTTATAAACATATTAGCGCTTTACCGGATCCAATTGTGAAGCTGAACTATTCAGAGACTCACTCAAACACACACAAAATAATTTCAGTTCAGCCCTGTTAGGAGGAGTTCAGTGACAAACACACGTAGAGAAGAATTACATTTATAAAGGTAAATCTTATTTACAAACAATTTTTCACGTAGTTTCATCACACCCATACATATGTACATATCGCATAAACTTGTTATTTATTTTTATTTATTTATTTATTTATTTAGGCTTACCAACTAAACACATACAAAACATTATTATTAAATATTTGCAGTTATAAACAAAATTATAATATATATGTATTTAACTTAAAGGTATGCACAACATTTCAACATAAAACTTAAAATTAGTTTTGAAATTAACAGCTAATAAAATATGATATAAACACAACGACTATTCTATGCAATACAGGTAAAATTATAATTTGGTAGAGAGCTTAACATTGTATAATTTAAAGTTTTAATTTTCAGTTTGAGTGTAGTATAGAAATATTTTCTTTTTTAAGGAACCCAGACTATCATTAAAGAGATCTATATTACATTTACCGAATATATCATTGTACTTTCTCATCATAGAACATAGAGGAGAGTTGTTACCATAATTTTTGCTATTGAAATTTACACTAAAAGGACTAAAATTACACAACCTTGCTGAAACTCTGGGCACCTTCAAGTTAATTTGTGATAGGAGGGATGGACAATCCACTTTATTATTAAGTAGTTTATGTAAAAGGCTTATAGATAGCAAATTCTTTCGCTGCTCTAATGATAAAATTTTGAAATGCGCTAATCTTTCAGAGTATCTGCGAATTGTACGATGAACGCCACTTACATAAGATATTTTATTTGAAAATCTTTTTTGGATTCTTTCTATACGCTGAATATTATTTTGATAAGACGGGTACCATACGACTGAACAATAATCAACATGACTGCGAACCAGTGCAAAATAGAGAACTTTTAACGCTAAAACGGACTTAAAATCTTTGGTGTTTCTGAAAATAAAAGCTAACATTCTTAACGATTTGTGTATGGTATTGTTAATGTGGTTAGTGAATCGCATCTGAGAGTCAATAGCAACGCCTAAGTCCTTCACTTCATCTACTTTCGCTAAATCTGCACAATTCATATTGTAACTACTATTATATTTGTTAAATTTTCGAGAGAATTTAATGTGATAGCATTTATTTGTATTGAGAGACATTTTATTTTGCCGGCACCATTCTGTAATTCTATCTATATCCTCTTGAAGTTGAATTTGGTCTATGTTATTATTCACAATTTTGGATATCTTTAGGTCATCTGCGTATAATTCAAATTCGGAGTTACGGATACAATGCTTAATGTCATCGATAAACATAATAAAAAGTAATGGACCAAGGTGCGAGCCTTGTGGAACTCCAGACGTTGGGATAATTTCTCTAGAAACAAAACCGCTAATGACTACTCTTTGTGTTCGATCTGTGAGATATGAAGCAAACCAATCCATGTATTCCAAATAATGTGTGTAGTTTGTTGATTAGAACTGAATGATTTACTGTGTCAAACGCTTTACTAAAGTCATTATAAATACAATCTACTTCATTCCCTGAGCTCATTCTAGTAAGTGTTCTGTCAACAAATGTAATAAGATTGGATGTAGTAGAGCGTTTTTTAAAAAATCCGTGTTGTTGATCAGCTATAATATGTTTTATATGCCAAGTCAAATAAGGACAAATTAACGATTCAAAAACTTTACCTAAAACTGGAAGAATACTAATAGGTCTGTAGTTGCAGATATTACTTTTATCGCCTGATTTATGTAATGGTATAATTATTGCATCCTTCCAAAGTTTCGGAAATATACCTTCAGATAATGATCTATTTAAAATAATATGTAAAGGTATCGTGAGCTCTACTGCGCATTCCTTCAGAAACAAGGGGTGAATCCCATCACTTCCGGCGCCCTTAGTAATATCTAGAGCCTTTAAGCACTTCTCAATACTGTCATTATTTAAATAAAGATTCCCCATGGAGAAAACAGACTTTGGTATTTCCATTTTGTTTATATGTAAACTACTATCAATAGGTTTATATACTAATTCAAAATGTTCTGCAAACAGGTCGGAAATTTTTTCTCCATTATTAGCTTCTTTGTCTCCAAATTTCATACTAGACGGTATACAACCATTATTCTTACGTTTATTTTTTATATGAGTCCAAAAGTACTTGGGGTCTTTAATCACGCTGTCAACAACATTTTCAATGTATCTGTCATAACATTTTTTGATTAATGTTTTAGTTCTAACTTTTAAGATATTGTATTCAAATTTATCTAATTCATTCCTGTACTTTTTAAACTTTTGACGAGATTTTTCCTTTTCTCGTAATAGTTTTATGTGGTTTGTTGTATACCATGGAGGATATGATTTTTTGTTTTGTATGCGACATGGAACAAATTCAGTGATAACTTTTTTTATAATAGAGTAAAACTTCGATACAACTTCATCAACAGTCGAACAGTTTTGGAACTCCGAAGTCCAGTTGAGGTCGGATAAACGGGCTCGTATACTATCATAATTCGCTAAAAAAAACTTATATTTAGGAGTTTGTCTTGGAGACAGCATTTTTGCTTTACATAAAACTAAGTCTACTTCAATTGGGGGATGATAGTTGTCTATTCGAGAAATTATACTGTTTGATTTTTTAACGGAAATATCACAGATTGTGTTACTCAGCACGAGATCGAGAATTTTTCCCTGGTGATTAGAGATCTGACTGTATTGCTTTAGATCATAACTAGACAAAAAGTCTACGAATTCATAACCGAAAATATTATCGAAATTGCTGGGTTTAAGCGATGAATCTGCATTAGAAGGAGTCCAAACAATGTCACGCAGATTAAAATCTCCAAAAATAAGAATATCATTGCATGTATTATTAATGACATTACCAGCATTTTCAGTAAAATGCTTGAGATGAGTTTGATTTAGAGGAGAACGTAAGTAAACTGAACAAATATAGATTCTATAGTTACCCAGCTCTAGGGTTACCCATAAATCTTCACAACGAGATTCAAAATTGTGGTTTCTATAAGCACTAATTGACTTTTTCACAGCAATAGCAACACCACCTCCATCATTATTCTCATTAAAAGTGTTGGATGATCTGTCCCTCCTAAATACTTGATACCTACTATCGAAAATTTCACTATCAAATATACTATCGTTAAGCCAAGTCTCTGTTAATACGATTAAATCGAAATTGTTAGCGCTAACTTCCAAAAAGACATCAGGTAATTTAGTCCGCATACCGCGGATGTTTTGGTAATAAATGTTAAGAGTGAATTTTAAAACTAAAAACAATGACCGTTGCTAAAAAGATTTAAAATCTAATTTAAAGATTTCAAGGTAAACTGGTGTAATATCACTTTTGCTGGATGTTCATCGTCTTTTCTAACAAAAATTCTTCCATTTCTTACCCATACATATTTGTAATTTTTCTCTTTCGCCCAGATTCTCGTTGCAGCATGCAGTGATTTATTAGCTTGGGTGAGATGTTCACTGATGTAGACGGCTGATTCAACATCGCCAAAGCCTAAAAGTTTGGTGTTCAATTTTGCTTTGGGATGAGACTTGTTATATTTGTATACAGCTGCAAGTAAGTTGTCGCGTTTTAATTTACTGACAAATCTGCATATAACTGTTTTGGGTTCTTTTGAGGCCGGGTTTTGTTTTTGAACTCTATTACAGGCAACAATGTCAGTTTCTGTAAGAGGAAATTTAACTACTTTACTGATTTGCATAAGAGTGTTAACTAAGTTCTCTTGTCTGTGCTCTGGTAGACAATGAATTTCTATATTATTTTGCCTCGAGTCCTGCTCTATAACAGACAACCTCGATTCCAAATCATTGACTTTGCGCTGCAATAAGTTGTTCTCAAGCTGGATTGTTTTATTCATTTCCACACAGGCCTCAACATTATTTTTCATTTCTTCAAACTTATTATTCAAGTAGCTTAAGGAATCTTCACAGCTGCGTAATTCCTTTCTTAATATGGAAAACTCCTCGCTTATTGCTGCTCGTACAATATCTCTTATTTCTTCATGCAAAATATTTCTGACAGCGGACCGCAGATTGACAGTTTCTTCAACGAAGCTATTATTTAAAGTATTACCCCGAGTAAAGGTTACATTTTGACGTTCGTCGAGTGATTCATTGATAGCTTTAGATAAGGAGTTCTTACCGGGTGTATCATTTTTGATTTTATTACGCTGAGTAGATGACATTTCTTGAATGCAGTGTCAGTTGAACACAAAAGTAATGAAATTGTTTTTTGCAGTTAGTTTGAGAGCAGGAAATCTTTTCATTAGCCTTCAGAGGCTTGTTGCAACCGCCATTACAAGCATTCATTTTTAATAGCAAAAATAATATAATATAAAAAATATATTAACTTTACAACTCGACCGCCTGAATGTAGCACGGCGATGTTCAAGTAGTGACTAAACACAGCACGGAGGCACGCGAAGTGGGCTCGATGCGTGTTATCGTAGGTCAGCGTCAAAAGTTCGTTACAAAAAAATTTGAAATATTTTCGCTTATATCTTACGATTCCCTTTGTATTTCACAATTCTGATTTCACCATTGGAAAGAGCACTTTTTAACGAAAATAATGTTATAAACACATGCTATAGCAACTAAAATTTACTGCACTTTAGATTTAAAATTCACGGAGCGAAAATAAAAACGTCTTATACTCTCGGTTACAAATAATGCTATTATATTATTGTTATTGTGTTATTGTTATTGTTATAGTGGTATTGTTATTATATATATATTATTCGGTAATCCTTTCTAAAAATTTCTTTTGTTAATTACAAAAATGTATAATATTTAAAAAATATTTTAGCCTAGAAGCTGGTGACATTTTTTCTTAATAAAAATTCTTATAAAATACAACTTTAACCTAACATTTTCTAGAAGCAGCACATATTTTCAATAAATTTTGTCACATCATATTCATTCATACAGAAATATTTTCATCTAGAGCCTCATGAATGTAAAGAACACGTCCGTAAATATTTTACATTTAACTATTGCCTTAAAGTAATATTAAATAATTTCCTGATTATTTTTCTTTACATTTTACAGTATTTCTATTTTTGCATATTCCTTGCAACTTCTATAGATATAGGAATTTGCTGAAATGATGATTTTGTAGAGAATGATTTTGTCTGGAGCTATTGTTATTCTTACAAATTTTATTAAACTCGAAAACGCAGACAACATTGAATTAACGTATTTCAAACTTTTCCATTGCCTTTTTTCAATCAAGCAACGTTAAATATAATATGTTGTATTAACTTTGAGATCGGGAAAAGTATTATCTGCGGGTATCAAATTATGGAGCTCTGTCAACGTATGATCAAATGGCTATTCATGTAGCTCTGTCTTTTCCTATGGAATTCGGAGCTTTTGATTCAGAAGTAATCAAAGAAATCCCATAACGAAACATGGTGCACTAACTATATTCTGATAAGCCATCAGATGTACATGAGAGAAACTCACATGTTTGTCGTCTGTTTTATAATCCTTTGGTCAACGTAATCCATCTAGTCCGTCGTTACGATGCATCAACATCAATTTGGTCAGGAGTTTTATAGAAGTAAGGGTCACAAATCACTGATGGTAAGTGAATAATAGTGTCCATTGGTATTTATCTTCGATTACGAATCAAAACGTCGATACTTTGTCACAGATGGAATTTCCGGTTTTCTACACTTACCACAAGTAACAGCATAATTATGCTGCTATTTCACGCTGGTATTCTGTGCGTGTGCGTTCTCCCGTACGTGAGTGACACATTCGTACTGTGCCATAACATACTGCAACGTGCCTATACCATGTGTGTTACCATGTAATGGCGGTGTAAGAATATCCATTACCCCATATCGTACCGTGGGTATCGTAAGAGGTGACAGAAGGAAACAAACGTCAAGCGTCAGTAACCTAATCCTCCTTATGGCAGGTCGCGGACCGCGAATTCGAAAGGTCGTAGGTTCGTGTCCGCCATTCGACTAATGTCGTGAACTACTTCTAACACAAGCATTTTAAGCTTACCAGAAGTGGTTAAGGGGAATATTAGTAATGTTTTAATAACATTACTAGTATTTTTTAAATTAAAAAAAAAATAAACTACAACAGGAGATGGTCAGCAGCATCTTCCTGGTAACAACTCAAAGTAATATAAACTGCAATTGCCAAACCGCCTATGTTCAGCTGTGGACTTTAATAGCCTGTAATGGTAATGATAATGCAAGTTATCAGTGGGATATCAATTAAAATAAACTCACTTTGTCCCCAAGTTCTAAAACCACCTCCACGCGGTGTACATTCTTGATAGACGACACGAGGCTATGGCCAACTTGCTGTTAGCATATGATCTATTAAAAACTGAAAGATGAATTTAAATTTTACAGACTAGGGACAGCAGCATTGCCAATACAAGATTATTAGCTTGGCTTTTTCCAACTCGACTGCCAAGTGTGGGGAATATTGGCTAATCTTCCGACGCATTCTTGAAGTATTTTTATCAGCAGCAGACTTAAAAAAAAATCGATGACGGCATTGGTGATCTCATATGGGTGGTAATTACAAATTATATTTTATTCATCATCATTGTAGCGCCGAACAACACCAACTGCTTCCGAACTAAAAACTCCCTTACAAATGTGTGCGTACGTATTTATGAATGACAAACCGTTAAAATAATACATTTCCACACATTTTGAATATAAGGGATAAAATGTTTCAGTATTTTTCTTTTTAATTTTATTTTCACCATTCGCTTATGTTATTTATTCAAATTCTCCTCTACAAATTTGGCCAGTCAATGCAAAATAACCCTGTATATAAGAAATTTCTACTTATTTACTGACTCATCACGATATCTCATCAATCATTAGGCGACTAGAAACTTAGTAGGAATATTCCGTTCGCCTAGTAAAGGTCAGCTAAGAACGGATTTTTCGAAATTCCACCCGCAAGGGGGATGCGGGGGCGTTACTTAAATAATTCACATGTTCAAACTATAGCTCTTATAGGTATAAAACTTGGCCAAATATTCTTTTTGGCATGTTAAAAACTATTAAGAACGGATTTTATGAAATTCCACCTACTAAGGGTAGTGCGGGGCATTAAAATTAAAAAAAAATTAAGCTTTTAATCTATAACTCTTTTTTCGCTAAAACTTGAAAACTACTGGATCGATTTAGATGAGATCAAAATTGGTTCCAGTAGGTAGCGCTGTTGTCGAAATCCAGAAGTCACCCGTACGATTTCGGGCGGATCGCCAGTTTCTTAAATGGTAAAGGAGCATTTAGTTCACCGCGTTGCCTCAGTGTTTTAGGTAGACTTCACATGTTTTCGAAATATTTTTATTTCTTAATCATCCAGATTTTGTTATGATATTTCCTTCACTACCAGCAATTGGTTAATCGGCGCTTAAAATTGCTACTAACAATTTTCGGGGATCAAGTCGCGAAATATGACATTTAAACCAATATTTAGCTCCTTAGCTAGCAGGGCTCGCTCGTTCAACTTAAAGTATTAATAAATATATTCTAAGAAATAATGATATTATGTTTTTAGAATATAAAAATTCTAAAATTTATAGAATATATTAAACCAAATTATATTATTTTTTGGAATATATTTCATTTTATTAATTTAAGATCAACTAGAGAAATTATAACTCACTTCAACATTAATTTCGACTAGTAGAATGAGGCCGAACGAAATGCAAATATTTGCATCAAATTAACGTAATGCAAATGCAATTGCAGTTATAGGGTTTCGTTTTACAGGGGTAGAAAATTATCTATCTCCATAATTTTACGGTGTTATAAGATGTAAGACACGTTATGTTATTAAAAAAAACTGGCTTCTTTTTTGTTATCTTAAAAACTTGTAACACATTTATCCTACTAAGAATTTCTCCTGTAATATTTTTTACGCATAACGCAGGCATGAGTTCTGCATACATAAATAACACAATACTAAATATTCGTGCTGAATTAAAACCCGCATCTCGCAGTGCCCTAGCCAAAGGCTTAGCCACAACATTACCCAGTCAGCGTGTAGGTAACGCCTTCCTTCTTCTGACTTCCTCGTTGGTTTAGTGAGCGCGACTGCTGATCGTGTGGTACAAACACCGGGTTAAGAAATACTCCCGAAATACGCCTGAGAGTACTCTTGAGCTTGCGCACTCCCTCGTGCACTATAATCTTGTCTGATGCAGATGTCCATAGGTCGCAGTCTCATACTATGACAGTCTTAGTTCAAACTGGCCGCTTTAGCCGATATTCGGTCTGGAGGGCATTATTATTATTATAAAGATTAAGGATAAACCCAGAGACTCAGGTTAAAAAAGTTAAAGTTACAGCCTATATACGTTCAACTGCCGGGCATAGGCCTCCTCTAATTTCTGAGAGGGTTTAAGAGCAAGGAAATGTCCACCGGGATGCCCCAATGCGAGTTGGCGAACTGCACACGTTTCCAAAATATTTTTTTCTAATTTCTCAGACATGCAGGTTTCCTCACGATGTTTTCCTACAACGAGCGCTTATAGCTCGCTAATTCAGGCTACCACGGCTCCTCAAGAGACTAGTGTGCATGTATTTGATTGACAATCACCCTAAAAATCACAATAGTCATTTAATATGCATTTACGATCGTGAAATCAAGTTTTGTGTATTTAACGGTTTGCAATATACGATACCGTGATAATATGGCTCGTTTACATAATTTTACATTTTGCATTTGACTCGATGCTGCGGTGTGGACGTAGGTTCGAATCGCACACAAGTATAATATTCATAACCTGCAAATAATTTTTATGTCAAACCCATGAGCAATACTGGAGAAATTCCTAGTGTGCATTCCATTTAAATATATACGAGTACGATAAAGTGTCTTTTTAGATTTTAAATTGTGCATTCAATCCTGTATTTCCGATCTACGTGAAAGGGTTGCTGCAAATTAAAGGACGGGTAACAAAAGCATGTAGCAATGAAACATCAACCACGAAAAGCAATAAAATGAAATAACAACATGGAAATATAGGACGATGAAAAAACAAAATAACCATTATGTGTATCCTAGAAAGACTTCAAACTGTGCTATTAGTCACTATCTGGCTTCTACATGGCAAGTGCTGGTTTCGAATTGTACATTGCTTACAAAACTATTAAAATGTAAAATGTTACAAACAATATTTCATTATTACAAATATTTTTGCCACTAAGGCTTCAGCCTCAGGATTGATTCAATCTTTGTTAAAATATTAATAAAAGTAATCTCGCCTACAACATAATTTTTTTAGAATGTTAGAATGCACTCGTCAAATTTTCACCACTCTTTGGGTTGACTGGTAGAAAATGCCTAAAATCTTAAATAAATAAGACCAAACCCCACGGTCCATCTCTGTAGAGCTAATGTTTGTATTAGGAATCGATAGTATATTTTGACAACTGTGGGTTGTTAATGTTAACGATGTCATCTTGGTCCTCGGGGGTTACAACGTATCTGCATTTAGATTTTTATCCATCTATCTACATAACTTCTCATCAAGTAGACTGTGTACTCAGCCGTAATGGAATAAGAATTAGAGCTTAAAATAAGCTTAAACTTAAAATAAATGCCAAAGACTAATAAAGACCCTAACATCCGACTTAACGAACATAACAAATGAGATAGAATATACGAGATAAACAATTTAATTATACAGTTTTTTTTTTGTTTTTTGCGCATACGAGTTTCTTGGTAGTATTAAAACGGGAAATGACTTAGTAATTTCGACACTCTACGTGTACTAGCAGAAATTGCACGCCAAACGCGTACCAAGGGAGCTTTTAACTTAAAACTCATTTTACTATCGTTGTTTTATTTGTAGAAAAAAGCTTGAATATTTTGTATTTGTAGTTTAATAAAGTATAATCTAATGTTAAGCGTAACATTGACATTAGAATTTATTCAAATCTAATTAAATATTAATAGATTTCCTTATGTTCAAAAGTAGCTTAATAAATGTATTGTATAGATTAGTAATATAAATACAATTATATTGTAATTCAGCACGTGCCACAACGTGCTGTATTACAACAACGTTACAGCGGTGAGTTTTAATGAGACCACAATTTTGCAGAGAGCCAAGTACGCAGTATAAATTGCTTTAATAAAAAAAATATTCACAAAATACAAAAAGGCTCAAAAAGGCCGAAAAAAGGAAATCGCAAAAATATTACATCAATTACTTAGCCATGAAGGTTAAACGATTATCGAAAAATACAGTATTATGATCTCATTTCTTCATTATATGCAACGCTTCACGACAAGCAAGACTTTCGAGGTGGAGGGATATATAGTTCTAATTCTACCATCTCTTTATCATCAACCCGTCAGTCTACTGGGAGACATGGACCAGTTGGGTTACGAATTGCCCAAGTCGTTCAAAAGTTACACGATCGCGAACAGTCATACCAACGATTATTATATAAAAACTTGCGATCTGCCCCGGCTTCGTACGGATGATTTCTGGATTTCGATAACAACGGCACGTACCAGGTACAATTAATCTAAACCATTCTTATATCAACTTAAGTACTAACACTACACATATACACTACTAACATAACAACTACACACACATACACATACACACACACACACACACACACACACACACACACACACACACACACACACACACACACACACACAGTTTCATCAAAATCGGTCCAGCTGTTTAGGAGGAGTTCATCATTGTCACATACACGCGGACAGAAGAATTATACATATACACGGACAAAAGAGTCTTCGTCGTAACGTCGATAACTCACTCCAAGCTCTATTCTGATAGTTACAAAGTTTGAAATATGAGTCATGTTAACCAACAGAATTAAAACATCTGTCTGAATATTTTCTTTATAACAGTGGTAGAGCCACGCGGCAGCTTTTGCTGTCGCACGGATGGGCCGGCTCGAACCTGGGTGGTACCACGACCTCACAGAATACCAGCGTGAACTAGAGATTTACCTCTGCGTTTCGCTTGGTGAGTGCAGGTGGCCGGAGGCCCTTTTTACTGGAAATGAGGCATTTCCATCTTAGTCCTCACTAACACATGAATGGGGATAGATGTAGATGTCTATGGGCCGCAGCAACCACTTACCATCAGGTGGACTGTGTGCTCGTTTGTCACTCTTTTCCTATAAAAAAAATAATAATATTGTATTCATTTATATGCATCAAATGAGCTGAAATCGTAGATAAGTTTGCCAATGCGACACAGCATATTATATAGTAATTATTTATAAATATTTAGGGGTCTTGTAATTTGAGAACGCAACTTTAGTAACATCAATATTATGTATTACGAACAGTTGAATTGACACTGACAAAAATTGGTTCCACAATTATGAAATTTACATTTCGATATCTATGATAATATTAAGATAACACAACTATGCGCCAATGTGATTCAGTATGCAAATAGTTAACTACATAAAACCGATAACTAGTGAATATATCAATAAATTTCATATGGATACAAGGCAAATCAAAATATATTTCGTTGGGGGACAGCTTATTCCTCCAGAATTGTCAACACTTAAAACAATTTGTTACAATTATTTTTCCGCCAAAGAGTTTTGGAAAAAAAAGTAGACGTCTGTAGGCGCAAGGTCTAACGAGAACGGCGGGGGACGGAGAGCTTCCAACTGCAACTAACTTGGAGACCGTCTCTTGCGCAGTATGAGGTCGCGCATTGTCATGCAGAAGCAGCGGGGACGGGCACTTGGCTAATGCTGGTTGGAGACGTGCGAGCTTCTCCATTATTGTGATCAGTTATCCACAGTACACATCTGCAGTAATGCTCATCTCATTTGGTAAGAACCTGTGATGAATCACACCGGCTAGACCACCAAACAGTGACCATCACTTTTCTAGGGGTAAGTTTCGTTTCGTTTCGGGCATTGTTTAGTTGCTGAATCAGGATCCAACCAACTTGTTAAGCGCTTGCGGTCAGAATTAATCACAGGTAACAATGTGGTTCAAAACTCCTTCGTTTGTGTGCCTGTTGAGCAGTGCAAGGCACTTCTCGACGCCTACTTCACGCTGGCAACCATTAAGTTCGTGAGACACCCATTTTATTTTTTACCTTGTCAATTATGACGCAAATGGACCAATGTTAAGCTTACGTAGAAAGCTGCTGTAAATTCCACCGTAGATTTAGTATCATCAGCTTCCACCATCGCCTTTAATTCCTCTTTGTCACCAAAGTTTTCGGACGACCACGGGGCTTATTTTTCCGTTCGTAATTTCCAGAATGGAAGCGGGCAAACCAATAACAGGTGGTGCATTCGTTTGTAATATTCGCTCCGTAACAGTCGTTAATGTTGCATTCTGCTTGTGCCGCGTTACACATATTTCATAATTACTCCAATTTTAGGGTTCCGTAGCCAAATGTCAAAAAACGGAAACCTTGTGGATTCGTCATGTCTGTCTGTCTGTCCGTCCGTATGTTACAGCCACTTTTTTCTGAAACTATAAGAACTATGCTGTTGAAACTTGTTAAGTAGATGTATTCTGTGAACCGCATTAAGATTTTAACACAAAATAGAAAAAAAAGAATAAATTTTGGGGGTTCCCCATACTAAGAACTGAAACTCAAAAATTTTTTTCATCAAAACCATACGTGTGAGGTTTTTAATATGATTTTTTTCTAAACTAAATAGTTTGCGCGAGAGACACTTCCCAAGTGGTAAAATGTGTGTCCCCCCTCCCCCCTGTAACTTCTAAAATAAGAGAATGATAAAACTAAAAAAATATATGATGTACATTACCATGTAAACTTTCACCGAAAATTGGTTTGAACGAGATCTAGTAAGTTTATTGTTATTTTTTTAATACGTCATAAATCGTAAACCGCAATTTACCTTTCATTCAATCAACTCAAATATAAAAATAAAAAAATACACTATTATTAAAACATCGATCAAAGTTACAACGAACTTCAAGAACTTTTATATATTGTTACTTGCTGCTACGGCACCCTTCATGGGCGAGTCCGACTCGCACTTGGCCGCTTTTTAACTTATGCATGATGACGAAAAAGATTCAAATGCGATGAAAACATAACGCTAATCAATAAACAAATAACTAATTTTAAACAAATAATGAATGTTTTTTTTAAATAAAATTAATTATTTATTAACTTTTATCCAAACAAAAATTATTTTGTTTTGAAATGGCCAGTATTTCAGAACGAACCTATTAAACGAACGAACCTTAACCGAAGTCTTATTTATAGGAAATTTCAATTTCATGATTTCATGACATCGCCTCCGAACAAATTCATTTGACGCTTAATAACAATAAATAATTGATTATTTTTCACTAAAATAGTGTGCCTTTCTGCTATTAAAGTTTTACTGCAATATTGTACACTGGAATTTTAGAAAGTCATAACCGAAGCACAGAATAAAAAATAGTACTACGTAACCGAAGACAATTTTTTTTTTATTATTTGAATATCTTGTATAACCATTCAATTGGTATACATTTTAAGAAGTTTTCTAACGATTGATATAAAAATATCACTTATATTGTACTTAACAATTTTTATATCAACTATTCAATTTACAACTATAATTATCTAAAACTTTTATTTGTGCTTGTATAACTTCTTTCCTCTTTAAATTTACCGTGCCCAATTATACATATTGCGATCGTCCATTGTTGTGTGTCGGTAGGCGACTTACTTTGCAGCAACATAGTTTCTGTATTTCAACTACCATAAAATTTTCTTTTAACCATTGTTATTTCACCCTATCTTTCTTTCACCTACTGACAGGTGATGCATCTACATCATATATCAAATTACTTAAATGAAATAAAAAATCTATTGGTCGCGACTTAACTTATATACGTATTTGTTTGATATTTTCTTGACAGTCGCTGTGTCGAATTATTCGCCATATCGTTTTTGTTCATCGTCATCAGCACCCGGATATAAATAATTTGAGATGTTAGCAAAGGATAGAATAGAAAAATATATTGTATGTACTTTTGTGGTGGTGGCATTTAAAATATCAATTCATTTTACCTTGTGTGTCGTATAAAGCAACGATGGAAAATGCTAGACGGAATTCAAAGTTTCTGCTAGATAATGGCGTAACGATCACGTTAACGGCAGACAAGAATTATCAAACTATATGGGCAGCGTCAAAGGTGCAAGACGTTTGGTGACAGGCTCGTCGATTTGCCTGCCAATTATAGCGATTATACCAAATCTTTTTTACAACGGAAGGGGATCACGTCCAGTAGTGGACTTTAACAGACTGATATTAGTGTAGAAGAAAAACTTTTCATTTTTCAAAAAAGGAGGAAATTGAGCACGGTAAATCTAAAGAGGAGAGGAGTTCTGTTATGGCAAAGTTAATTAAAATACATTTTCAAATAATGTAAATATGTATTGTAGTAAATAATTACTATATTCTGTATAACAACGACTGATATAAAAATATCATCTATATTGTTTTTAACTAATTTTATATCAAACTTTCAATTTCCAACTATACTTATCTAAAACCTTTTTTGACGCTTGTGTTAAGTAAGGTTTTATATAATTATTTACTACAAATGATATTTATGTTATTAGAAAATGTACAGTAATTAATTTTGTCATTACAACGAAATCTATCAATTTGAAATACTCTCTTGAAATTCAAACGGGTTGGTGACAAGAACCGAATACTATTATTACTAGTATCGAGGCGTTTCATCTTAGTCTTATGATTGTGATCTTGAATCAAAGATACATAGATGTAGGTGTCTGTAAGCCACTTCACCTACTTATTTATTCTTCTTTATTTAAAAGTTCCACTCCATACTTTTATCTCACGTAACGTGAAGAGAGTTTACATACATAAATTGCACAAGGACAAACATTCAGAAGCAAACCAATTATTTGTAGGTCATACAAATATTTGGTTCTAGTCTGTGCGGGATTCAAACCTGCGGCCTTCGGCGCCGCAACTCAACTCTAAGCACTGCACCACGGACCTAACATTAGTCCTACCACCAGGTGGACTGTGTACTCGATTTTCATCCTTACTTTCTATAAAACAAGAGCTCCAAAACAAGAGCAAAATTTTTTGTGTGTAATCGTAACTTTATGATATCAAAGAAAGACGCAAATAGTATTAATAATAGCCACTTCTACTTTATTAAGTTTCGCTTCAGTACCAAATAACGGGCTTGCGGTAGTTTACTTTTTTCAACTTAAATTGTCTCGATGGTTCCCACGTGAAACATTTTGTTTCAGCAGTTGTTCAGTTCTTGTGTTTCATTACGCTATATATTACTGTATTTTAGTGTTGTAGTGAAATAGCTCTTTTCTTTCTTTTCTTAGAAAGGATATGCCTAGAATATAGCAGCCACGCGTACAAGCACAAGTTATGTCGAGCACTGTGGATAACACCGTTATACACTCGCTGCGTAGATGCAACGACACTGGTGCGGTCCAGTCACATAGCCGAGCTCAACCAGCGCAGCAAGATCATGTTATAATAAAAATTTCACGACTCCCTTTATGTGACTTTATGCAATCCGTCCTTTTATGACAGTTTTAATAATAATAATAATAAAAAAGTGGCGTAGGGAAGTGACGACCCCATCGCCGCTGACGTAACGGTTATGTGACAAAACTGCTACGTCAGCGCAGTCAGTCAGCACCTTGCCAAGAGTTGTTAGCACCGTGCCTTGGCAAAATTGAAGGTGCAAAGGCCGGCTTGTGCACATGGCCTCACTATGAAACGGTGCCGGGTCTGGGCGTCTCCCGTTTACTGTCGCCCACTAAATGGATGATGGAAAGAAGGAATACGCGCAAAGGGCCGCTGCCTGGAGGTCGCCAGGGCGCGTCTGGAGCTAGCGCTGGACGCGACAGCATGCGAACCGCCAGCCAAGCTCGAGGTACTGTACGACCACCCTGCAGCCCCTCGCATTCATCATCCCCACCAGCTGGCTTGGTGTTGGCAGGGTCTTCGCGGGCCCAGCAATCAGCACCCGCCACTGGTGGAGTACGCTGCATGCGTTGATCAATACAAATGAACAGAAATGCATTGCGGGCGTATTTTGGGGCAAAAGGGGGAGAAATTGGAGGTTTTGGGTATGGGGCTAGGATGCATCGACTATTTGCTGAGCTGGAGCCGTCTATTACTGTTACCGAGCAAAACCTGGCAGACCGAGTTCGGTACATCATGCGCTCAAAAATATTTGATGACGCCGAACTCGAACGGCTACGACGTGAGGCTATTCCTTTGTCGAATGAAAATACTACGACAGGAGATGCGGCTTTACGAGTTGCAGAGCAACCCGCACATGTAGATGCCGCCGTAAATCTCCTTGTGGTTGACTCAGGCGACGATGGAATAGTCGCCCAGGAACAAGAGCAAATGAGGAGCATATTGGAAGAGGCGATTAGGGAAACGCGCAGTACGCCTCTCGAGAATCGACCACAACTTCCCCGTAAGCAAGCGGAATCGGGCTGTCGTGAGGGCTCTCAACCCAATGCTACTGACCTATTTGGAAGCCAGCCGGGACTTTTGCGAGACGGACTCAATTCTTTTTGGAGCCGCACTGGCAGTTTATCGTATTATTGGCGCCAAACTTTCCACGGCTGGACGCGCTACTAGACAAAATAGCGCCATCCCAGCCTGGAGAAGAAGGATTGAGGACCGTATCGCAAAGGCGAGGGCCTTCATCGGCAGGCTGATAAGCTTCACGCCGGGCAATAATTGGCCGAAAATTGTGGGCACCATCAGGATGGCGTTAGCTGGGACAAACATCAGTTTGTCCCAGCCGGCTATAACGCAAAAACTGACGGAGCGCATAGACGACCTGAAGCAGAGAATCGCTGCTTGGGGGTAGCGGATTCGGCGATATACCGAGAGGTCGACACGGTTCAACCAGAATCGTCTCTTCCAGAGTGATCAGAATCAATTAATCATTGGAGCGACCAATGGTACGTAGAACGGTCCCAGCACCGAATCAGGCCGACACTATCGCATTCTGGCGCGGCCTGTGGTCAGAGCCCGTAAACCACAGCGAGGGTTCTTGGACAGAAGTTGTGGCGAGTCAATGTGCGAATGTTACGCCCATGGACCCCGTCATCATAACGCCGGATGACGTAGCTGAGGCGGTCCGTAGGGCCCCGAACTGGAAAAGTCCGGGGCTCGATGGGCTGCATCACTACTGGCTGAAAGGGTTCGTGGTGTATCGCGCTGTGCTCGTCCGACAGTTTCAAGAGGCTCTCGACCAAAAATCGCTCCCGAGCCTCTTCACTACTGGGATCACTCATTTGGTTCCTAAAGACCGGGATTCCACAGACCCGAGCAAATACCGCCCCATAACGTGTCTACCTACCATATACAAGACACTAGCATCCATTTTGAGCGCGAGAATCACTCGTCACCTGAACTCAAATCAGGTGATGTCGCGCGCTCAAAATGGATGTCGGGGCGGTGGTCGTGGAACCAAGGAACCACTCCTCATTGACGCGGTCATTGGCAAGGTGGTTAAACGCAACCGTCGGAACCTCTCCGCCGCCTGGATAGACTATAAAAAGGCATTCGACTCGGTGCCTCATACTTGGCTTAAGAGGGTCCTCGAGCTGTATAAGGTCAATTGTACAGTTCGAGACTTCTTCGGGCATTGTATAGGGCAATGGATTACGATCCTTTGTCATCTAGGCGAACGGATGACGGCTGCGGAGAGCTACATAAGGATAATAAGGGGTATCTTCCAGGGCGATTGTTTGAGTCCAATCTGGTTCTGCCTCTCTCTGAACCCTCTCAGTACATTACTGGATGGCTCCGGAGGGGGATTTCAGCTTCGGAAAGGAGGTACAAAAGTGACCCACCTTTTCTATATGGATGATCTCAAGTTATTCGCCTCCAGTCGCTCTCATCTTATGGAATTGCTAAACATCACTTGTGATTTTAGCAATTCTATTAGAATGGAGCTGGGGATGGATAAGTGTGCTGTCCTCCATGTTGAAAGGGGAAGGGTTGCTAACTCTGAGGGCATAGACTTATCTATGCCAATCAACATAAGGACCCTTTCCGAGGCTGAAACATACCGATACCTGGGTATGTCACAGAACATCGGTGTAGATGAGGCGGGTATGAAACAGTCAGTTTGCGATGTGTTTTATGCACGCTTGACCAAAGTGCTTAACAGCCTTTTGTCCGGTATGAATAAGACGCACGCATATAATGGTTAGGTCATGCCTGTTCTCATGTATACCTTTGACATACTCAGGTGGACTCAAACCGAACTGAACGCTCTGGACAGAAAAGTTCGCACTATAATGACGTCCCACAGGGTGCATTATCCGAGATCGTCAGTAATGTGGCTGTAATTGCCGCGGAAGCATGGTGGGCGCGGCTTTTTAAGCGCGCTTACCATGCATAATCGCGAAGTGTGCAGCCTCCGTAATTACTTTCTGACGAGAGCGGATGATCCATACTATAGGGACGTCATTTCTTGTGATAAAGGACTTACCCCTCTATCCTTAGCCAACGAGCAATGGCAAGACCCGGCAGTACAGAGCATTTCTGACCGGGAGACCGTATGGAAGGAGAAGGAGCTCCACGGGAGGTTCTACAAGGCTCTACATGAGCCTTTCGTAGACACAGTCGCCTCCCTCCACTGGCTACGTTTCGGTGACCTCTTTGGGCAAAACGAGGGTTTTGTCTGTGCGATACAGGATCAGGTTATTAAGACCAACAATTATCGGAGATACATCCTAAAGGATGGCACCGTTGATGTCTGTCGAGCTTGTCGCCATCCCGGTGTGACTCACCAGGCATGTCATCTCCGGTTGTTCGGCGCTTTCTAACTCTGAGTATTTGCACAGGCACAACTTAGTAGCCAGGATTCTATACCAGGAGCTCGCTCTGAAATACAGTTTCAGAGAGCACGAGGGATCTGTGACAGTAAACACCTGGCCGCCGAGCTCCAACACGTCAAGCAAGTTTTGCACGACAATAAGCTTCGGGTCCCGCGCCTACGTCACAGTGAACGAGTGAAGCCGGCCACAGTCGAGCGAGTGCCTGCTGTACTGCCATATGTCAGAGGTGTCTCTGGCAAGATTGACTACATCTTAAAGCGTGCTTCCATTAAAACATATTTCAAGCCGCCGAAGAAAATTAGTCAGTTTTTACCATCAGTCAAGTGTAATATTCCTCTGCAAGATGCAGGAGTGTACAAGCTTGATTGTGAATGTGGTCTCTCTTATATAGGACAAACTAAAAGATTCATAAAATCCGCGTTAAAGAACACATAGCTGATGTGAAGAATAGACGCTCCGGGAAGTCTGCAGTCTGTGAACACGTACAGGATCGCCCCCGTCACTACATTAGATTTGATAGACCACAAATCCTCGCTAAAGAACACCGATTCCTTCCAAGGATGATTCGCGAGGCTATTGAAATCAAGAAACATCCTAATTTCAATAGAGAAGATGGCTGGGTGCTACCATCTGCTTAGGATCCCATAATTAATAAAATTAAATCCCAACCCAAGCATACAACTGCAAGATTTCATGATACTGTAAGTTCATACTGCGTAGATCGGATCAAAAATTAATAATTTTTTTAATCTGGAGGTAGCCGTGGTTAACTATGACATTGGGATATCATACACCTCAGTCCCCCCCGTGACCATGGGTGCTGTAAAGTGCTTGAAACGTCGGGAATGTAAAATAAGTTAATATACGCGATAAAATCCGTAAAATTAGTTTTATTTAAATATATCATTCAACTTCCATTAGCATATTTTTTTTATTTTTTATCATATAAATAACTTATCATTGCTCTCTATCTGTTCGTAAATAGACAAACTGACCGAAAAAATTATAAAATTGTAAAATTATAGAATGCTATTAAAATTTATGTTTTAATAGCATGTATATAACCTCCTGAGCTTAATAAAGCCAGTTATTTCAATATTACAGTTTACAGACAGACACTTCACTTATTTATACATATAGATATAAGAAAGCGTTGATATACTGAGCTTCCTTAGACTTTTTATACTTAAAGATACAGACTATATACACGTATATTATATCCCAGGCCTCCTCTCATTTCTGAGAGGGTTTTAGGGCAAGGAAAGGTCCGCCTAGCTACCCAAAGCGTGTTGGCGAACTTCACGTGTCTTCGAAATGTATATTTTTTCTTATTTGTCAGACATGCAGGTGTCCTCACGATGTTTTCCTTCACCGCCGAGCACGTGGTAAATCAACACTTAAAATTGCAATTAACAATTTCATTGGTGCCGGCGGGGATCGAACCCGGGTTTCTCGCGTACTGTGAAACTTACAGCGAGCGCTAACCATCTGAGCAACCACTTCTTTTTATACTTATTTATATATAAATATAAAAATTCAATATTTTATTACATTAAATTGTTACTGTTCGGAGAAGAATAGTCTATTTGTAAGTTTCTCGCCGCTTTTTCTCGTAGTAGTCTCCCGTAGTAGGAACTTTTTGAAACGATATTAAGACAGAAGCAATTTTTGAATAAAATGTTTTACCTTCAAATATCCCAACGCTCAAAATCAAAAAACTGTGACATAAAACCCCATGCTATAAATAGCAAACTTAACGAAGGACCATTAAATATATTAACACAGGTAAAGCTTATTAAACATGTACAGTGCAACAGCTGCGATATAATGAAAGCTACTGAGCCAATACACAAAATATCATGCTTTTGGCATCGTGTAGTTACATACTGACACGTGTCACATGCGATACCTGGGTGCGTCCTTTTATTTAATATCTCAATGTTTATTCTCTTTATTATTTGTTTTGTTATTTTTGAACCAACAAAACTTTAGCGCAATTCGTACCTAACAAGAGAATAGCGACTAAACAACACACTGTGTCGTAACAGCGGCGGCGCGAAGCCTAAAGCGCGGCGCCTACCTACGTAACGTAACACGTGATCTGACGCGTGATTTGACGCGTAACTTGTCACTCGCCTCAACATTCAAAATTAAAAGGGATTGTATGTAGTAGCGCCCATTTGCGTGGCGTGACGCCGCATGACGTGACGTGCCATTCAGCTTGCTACTAGTGACGCATTGAAGTGGCGCGTAACATGACACTTGTAGTGACTTGTATACGCAAAATGAAAGGCGACCTAGCTTTTAATATTAAATTCATTGATTTAGTTCATGAAAGACCATGTTTATATTATACTAGATCCGATTACAGTAACAGGAACTCGCAAGATGCTTCTTGCAACTTGTAGTGCAAATCTATGCGAAATGTAATTCAAATTTCTTCATAAAATTGAAAGTACCACCACTTTTCAAATTTTTTCCCTTAGGGATGTACTCAAAATCTTCTGCTGGCACTTGGAATGTTTGAAATCTGTAGCAAAGCAAGGGCATGTTTATCCTCTTCAGGCGAGATTTTGGCCCAAAATGAACTCTTCGACATACTGTTGTTGTTGCACAGGTTGGTGCAAGCAGTGTCACTCGTGGTCACGTCAGAGCATCGTCAGAATCATGCTACAAGGCATGTCGAAATCATGTAGCTTAGGTGGGCGCCGCGGCTAAGCGATATCTGTGCGACGTCCTACATATGTACAAATATCTGTGGTATGCATGATACACGGTGCGGTGAGACAACGCTCGTCTGCAAATTTACATCGTTTTAATTTTTAATAATGGATTACTAAAACTTTACAATGACTGCTGCTACAAAATGCCCTTTTGTATCCCTCAAGTGTCTACTTTATATAATATGAGTAAAAATCTTTTTTATATAAAGTTAATAATCTCATAGCTCTTTGAAGAATTTTAATCCAAATTTTTGGTTAAATTTGTCTCTTTTCACTCTGATTAAAATAAATTAATTCGCGTAAGTATAAGATGCCAAGATTTAAATTAATGTTTCTATCCTTTTTGGTAACAGGGTTTAAGTGTATAATATAAAATGTAAATAAAAATTTATTAAATAGAGGTCGTTATTTTTTAGTCCTTTATTTCCTAAAATGGTGTTATTTTTCGAAACAGTGGTAGATTATGAATTTAAAAACAATCGAAGTACGAAGCAACAAATTTGTCACGGCTTCGAAATTATCAGTAACCATTATCCATAAGTACCGCAGTAATTACAATAACTTTAATATAATACAAATAGGCAACTTAAACATAATTATTATTAATTAGATAAATTATGCTCGCAAGCTAAATTAAACTTTATCGCTCCGCGCTGGTGTCCGTCTGGCTTTGTATCTTTTTCCTCTTCCTACGTCACGAACGATATTTCGGGGTTACCCAGGGCTTCTAAAACAAATAGTAAAAAATACAGTTCGTTTATAGTACCTTTTTATTTTATTTTATTTACAACTGTTTTACTTTAATATAATATCTTATATTTTTACCGCCTCTAAAATAACGGAAAGCGTTCTAAATCTGACGTATAATTTTAAGTAAATACTGGGAAAGAAAACATTGACACGGAGTGATAAAATGATTATTCTTTAATAAATGTAGTAAATTATTTGATGGTTTTTTGACAGAGAATTCATAATCTACCACGATTAGGAATTTAAAAAACAACCGAAGTACGAAGCAACAAGTTTGTCACGGCTTTGAAATTATCAATAACCATTATCCATAAGTACCACAGTAATTACAATAACTTTAATATAATATACATAGAACCCTTAGAAGAGCCGCGGTAGCTCGGAATAAACCGTGGTAGTTTAGAGACTAAGCGTTCGCTGTAAATTTCATAGTACGCGAACAATACTAAAGCGATTCCTAACGTCACTAATTGAATTATGAATTGCAATTTTAAGGACTGATTTACCACGTGCTCATCGATGAATAAATTTTATGATGACAGAAGAAAACCATGTAGGTTTTTTATCTGTCTGAGAAGTTAAGAAAAATATTTCAGAGACGGCAAATTCGCCAACACGCTTTAGGTTTATCGGTGGACATGTCCTTGTCCTAAAACCCTTTTAGAAATGAGAGCCATGCCCAGTTGAATATATAGGTAGCTTTATACTTTTATTATAAAGTAGCTGTTCCCCGCGACTCGTCGTCCGCGTGTAATTTATTACGATTGGATTTCACGAGTTTTTAGTCTTTTGCGCGGAACCCTAATTCTTCTTCTAAAATCAAAGAAGTCTGAGTTACTCTTTATAACATCAGCTATCTACCAGTGAAAGTCCTGTCAAAATCAGGCCAGCCGTTTCGGAGATTAGCTGAAACAAACAGACAGACTGACAGAAAGAAAAACGGACAGACAGACAAAAATTTAAACAATTATGTTTTTGTTATAAGTACCGTATATAATTTCATATGCATATAGTAAAAAGCTGTTATTTTGAGATTACAAACAGACACTTCAATTTTATTTATTTGTATAGATAAATACGTCTATGTAGCAGTTTTTGGTATGAGAATATGGTTGTGTGTCATGACAGCATATATATATATATATATTTCATTATTAATTAAATGAAATGTATATTTACTAATGTATTATCGTACAATTAGTTTGTAAACTAATAAAGCACAATCAAGACGCATTGCAGTGTTATAAGATCAACATTAACGTGAAAGCCACACCCTAATTGAATATATAGCTGTAAAATATCAACTTGTTAATGTCAAGAATTCAATTCAAGTTGGATGATATGGTCCAGAGTAAATCTCATCTGACATTTTGGTATTGTAGTGTAACGAATTTAGGAATTTCAAATTGTATGAAAAATATTTATTTAATTAAAATTGATTTAAGCGTGAGTGAGATAATATATTTATGGCAAGTAGCTGACATTTTTAAATTTAAAGCAAGCCCAAAAATCAGTAAGCAGAAGAAGCTATTAGTATATTCTTAAAACAGACTACGCATGGGAAAGCAAGGTTCTTAAGTAGAATCCTCATATTATTAAATGTTTAGAACGGCCCCTATAATATTCAACCGTGTTGTCAGCAATATTTTAATAAACGTTATAAAATATCAACACTGTAATACGGTCCAGGATTAGGAAATTCTAAATACGTTCTGTCTTAATTGCATCAGTTCTGGAAATTTCGAACATAAGCTCCATGGACCACTGGAGTCTAAAGTCGATAATGATGAAATAAAAGCAATAATAAAATTAGATTAACCTAAACCGGATCATACGTTAGTGACAAAACATTTTTATTGGTTTCCGTCCGGTATATAAATAAAAATTAACGCTTAAAACTAACGCTATTAAGACAAAAAAAATATTTTTACAATATGTCTGTTTACGCATGCTATTTTTTTACACTCCTTTGTTCAATTATCACTGGTTCGAAAACAAAAACCTCTGTTCTGGGAAAAACCAGCATTTGTTTTTTAAATAACAACTTACATTCATGTATGTTACATAATCAACCAGACAAAACAAATTAGAAATAGTTTCTTTGCGATCACCTCATACCTAGGGGTATTATCATCCATAAATTCCTTAATATTATAATAGCCCTTTTTATACAAACTTTGTATAATAAGATTTTTTGAACTTTGAGCAGGACAAATTTTTCTGTGATTTTGTTGTAAGAGTGTATAAATCGCCCCAAGAATGAATTACTGACTCAGTGGAGTCGGGTAACTGGTACTACTGGCTTGTGTCTGTTCCTAGTATTTACAGAATGAATATCACTTATTTTTGTAAAACTACTTTTATTTTTGTGTACGTACACTACATTCACATAAATGTATTGAGAGGCCAAAGTTAATATATTAATTTCCTTAAAATTTTGTCGGAATGACTCTTTAGGTTTTAAATCATAGATTGCTCTTATGGCCCTCGTCTGTAAAACAAATATAATTTGAGTGTCAGTCGTGTGTCCTCATAGGAAAAGACCATACGAGATTATGCTATGGAAATAGCTAAAGTAAACAAGTCCAGGTGTTTCAACACTGGTAATATTTCTAATCATTTTCATAGCATATGCTGGAGAACTAAGTCTGCTTGCTAACTTTAATATATGGGGGCTCAATTGAAGCTTCACGTCTAGTGTTATTCCAAGTAAACTGGTGGTATCGACAAAACCTGTTCTTCCTCGTTTAATATTACATTATTATTTAAATGTTTGATATTTGGAGTCACGAATTTCATACATTTCGTTTCAGTTTAGTTACATTAATCCAATTTACTAATTTATATATAGCACTATTTACTTCGTCATATTTTAATAATTGTCGTTTTAATTTGTAAATTAATGCAATATCATCAAAAAATAATAATATATCATGGTTAACATCTACTATGTATGGTAAGTCATTATATATACAAGAAACAGAAAGGGGCCGAGAATTGAGCCTTGAAGCAAGCCCATTTTACCATCGACTAATAAAAGTTCATAATATTAATTACAACTTTTTGCGTTCTGTTGTACCATAGTGTTGTAGTTTCCTGTTTAATATTTCATGGTGAATATAATCGAAGACTTTGTGTAGGTTACAGAATATACCCAAAGCATCCTGTAAATTCTCCTATGCTTTGAAGATATATTTAATTAGCTCAACACCGTTAGTAGCCGAGCGACCCCTTGTGAAACCGAATTGATTTTTATGAAGTAAATTATTAACAGTAAAAGAAATTAAAATTTGATAAATTATAACTCTTTCAAATTTTTACTTAATGTTGGCAGTACAGAAATTGGTCTAAAATTTGCAGGGCCTAATGTACTACCAGATTTAACTTTATTCAAATCATCAAAAAAGTATTACTTTATTATGCTTTATTAAATCAGGAAACACACAAATTCGATACTAGTATTAAAAATAATAGCTAGTTGAGGCGCAATTGTATCCATTATAGACGCAATAACTTTAACGGAAATCCCCCCCCCCCCCATCTGCAGTTTTCTTAATATCAATAGTCTAAAAACATTTTACAATATCTTTTGATAATACCTAATGAAATGTAAAATTCTTTGTACACGCACTTATATTTTGTTTACTAATGATTCAGCGACGGCAAAAGAAGAATTCAGTGACTTTTTTAGTTAAGATCGGAATATCAGTAAAATATTTCTCAAAAACCATTGCAACGTCCTGATCTCATTTAGTTAATTTGTTTTTAAAACTTAACCGGTAGTTTTAATTGCGAGAGTTGATCACTAATCAACAAATCATGTTTAAGCGATATGTTTATGAGCTTCCTGATAGCAGTAACTGCACTGCTGTGATCCGGGCTAAATCGTAAAGAGGGCTAGTATAATTACAATTTTGAAGCATTCCACCTTACTCCTCAGAGTGACAACCCATCTGTAACCTTCTTTGTTTGAAGTTAACTTACCGTCAGGAGGGCTGTAAGTTTGCTTATCGCTTCAGTTTTAATAAAAAATATTCCATTGACTTTATTATTAATTATAATATAGTTTTTATAGAATAATAGATAAACACCAGCGCTCTTAAAAAGAAGTATAATTTCGCCTCCAGGTCCTTCAAAAGCATCATTGTACAGGCAAGGTCTGAGCACATCGGCAGAATTGGCGAGAAGCTAGTTCACCTTTCTTCGGGAACCTGTGCATTCTGGTCTCTCGCCAAGACTGTCCAAGGGAACTTCTGTCATCCATCTCTTCTGTCATTGCACAGAGAAGACGACTCACTGGCCCATGCCGCAAAGGAGACAGCCGATCTGTTAAGCTCTCTCTTTGCGTCCAACTCGACTCTAGATAACGGAGGGGAACACACCACCGAACATCCCGCGGTATGAGTGCTCCATGCCGGATGGGCGGTTTATACAGCGCTGGGTTCATAAAGTACTCTTCTTCCTGGACGTCAGCAAGTCGAGTACGCTTGGTGGAGGCCCTCTCATTGTGCTGAAGACGTGATCTCCGGAGTTGGCACCGGTTTTGACGCATTTTTTTCGGTACTGCTAATCCCAAGGCGTAGTTCCAAATTCATGGAAGACAGCTTTGGTCCACCCGATCCTTAAAAAGGCGACCGCTCAGACGCGTCCAGAATCCATTATTAACTGCCAGCTCATGAGGTACCTTAAGGATCACCAGCTGATTAGTGACCGCCAGTACGGTTTTCGTCGGGGTCGATCAGCTGGTGATCTTCTGGTCTACGTGACTCATAGATGGGCGAAGGCAGTAGAATCCAATGGGGAGGCATTGGCCGTTAGTTTGGACATAGCGAATGCTTTCGATCGGGTCTGGCACAAAGCGCTTCTTTCGAAGCTTACTTCCTATGGACTTCACGAGAAATTGTGCAAATGGATCACCAGTTTCCTTGTGCTGATCGGAGCATCAAGGTTATCGTAGTAGACGGTGCATGCTCCGATTTCAAGCCTATCAACGCTGGTGCTATCCACAAGCCTGCGTGCTATCACCAACGTTGTTTCTCCTGCATATCAATGATATGTTGCAAACTGGTAACATTCATTGCTATGCAGACGACAGCACTGGTGATACCGTATATACTGGTCGTGTCAATATTTCTCAAGAAGACGTCGCCGAGTACCGGGACAAACTTGTGTCTGAAGTCGAGTCTTTGCTGAACAAAGTCTCGGATTGCGGGTGACTAAATCTAGTCCAGTTCAATCCCCAGAAGACATAAGTGTGCACGTTTGCCGCTAAAAAGAACCCTTTTGTCGTATCTCCTCAGTTTCATGGCACTCCCCTTGCTACCTCAGCTAGCATCGGAATTCGCGGCGTCGACATAGGTCACTTGAAAGGGAAGGCCAAATTTGCCTCTAAAAAGCATATCGTGTTCAGCAGAGCGGGACAGTATTTCATTCCGGCACACCACCTGCAACTTAACAGTGCGCAGATTCTGCCTCACATGGAATACTTTTCTCATCTCTGGCCTGGGGCACCCCAGTGCCAGCTGCTTCCACTTGACTGCATCCAGCGCAGAGCAGTTTGAATCGTCAACGACCGAGTTCTTTCTGATCGGCTCGAAACACTAGCACTTCGTAGGGATGTTGCATGCCTTTGCATTTTCTATCGAATTTACTACGGGGAGTGCTCTGAGGAATTATTTGGATCACTTCCAGCCGCCAAATTTCACGAACGCACATCGCGTCAAAACTCACGATACCATCCTCAACATCTGGATGCTTGGCGCTCCACAACTGTGCGTTTTACTAGGAGTATTCTTCCTCGTACAACTTCTCTGTGGAATTGTTTACCACCGACGATTTTTCCGGACCGATACGACTTAGGCACCTTTAAGAAAAGAGCTTACACCTTTCTAAAAGGCCGGCAATGCATCTGCAATTCCCCTTGTGTTGCGGTTGTTCATGGGCGGCGGTAGTCACTTACCATCAGACGAGCCTAAAACTCGTTTGTCGTCTTTTAAAAAAAATGATAAATCAGAGCTAAATAACATGGTATTCTTTCATCGGTTTTAGTCCGCTTCATTTATCTAGTATTTTATCATTAATAAAAACTTATCCCAAAAAAGAAAAATAAAATATTAGTAAATATTATAAATAGTCATTCAGAATTACAAAATTTCCACGCAAATACGAGTACATTTTCCACGTACAGTAACATACTCAAATTGAAGTGTGCGTCATTATAAATATACCGTAGTGGCATCAATCAAAATATTCTACTTATGTTTCGTTACGGAGTTTTTAATGAAAATGTAAGTACTCCTAGCGCACGTAACGTAATATTATAAAGAGACTAAAAACAAATAGAATAGGCGTAAAATATTTGGATTATATGATTATATCCATCAGTCGATATATCACAGTCGATTAAAACTATGGGCACAATTTAGAGCTAGTACGAGAAAATATACATAGACTATAATTATCCGAAGTGGGGGTCATAATCTGTCAAATCTGGCGTGTCCTGCCCTGTAGAGGCAGCATCAGATAATTCACTTCCCCGTATCGCCCTTTGGGCGTTGTTGAAAACGACAGAAAGAAACTAAAACAGGAGATGGGTACCAGCATCTTCTGAATAAGCTCAAAATCTCAAAATAATAAAAAAACTGTGGCAAATACGAGTCAATGTATGGAGAGGCTTATATTCAGCAGTGGACTTTTGAAAGGCTTGTGAATGGAGATTAATTAAATAGACTCTGTGAAATAATAATTAAATAATAATGTATTTATTGTGTACGAAGCTAATATAATGTACTTTATAATATAGCAAATAATAATAAATGAAAATTCTTTTTTATAATTATTTGAAATTAGCGGCCACTGTGATGACACTAACGACACTGTCTTTATGTTATTTATCATCAAATATTATCTATTGTGCACCGTGTGGAAGCAATGTAAAAGTATACATATATTACATTATTTTTTCCATGGCTCTCGTAACAGGCGACTAAGCGAAAAGACTTTTTATGGCTACCGATAGATGGCAGAGTAACCGTCTGTTTAAGCTATGCGTAAAACACCTGATCCAGCGACGGGCATCATAGACGCGAAATTTATTCGTAATCCGCCTACCAAGCATGACGAATAAGGCTTTTTCTCCCTAAAACCCTACAATGGGAGAGACTTATGTCCAGCTTCGCATTTTCACATGCTGTTGAAAAGAAGAAAAAGTTGTATGGAAATCATATTTGGGCGACGCGATCTTTAAATCTATTACAAAAACAACTATATCAATGTTTAGTTAATACAGCCACAATAAATTGCAAAAATAATCTTTAACTACCATATTTGGGAATTATAATTAAACATTTACTTAGTCATTCGTTATTGCAATTAAAATTGAAAACAAGCAGTAGTATTAAGCTCTAAAAGTGAATAATACATTATCATTCTGAGAAGAAACAAAGGGATGCATTTCCTCCACAAAAATAAAAGTATAAAAGAAGTAAATAAGCGACCGTAAAAACTACGCAACTTCAAAGTACTTTGTAAGACTTTCTTGATTTTAAAGAAAGCTCTGTTGCACTTTTTATCACTGAAGTTATTCAAATGCTACAACTAAGCTAAACACTCGAACAAAATAGTCGAAATATAAATTATGAGGAAATGTATATACTTCATAGTTCGTTCGTTATTTCCTATTTGATATTTAAATTATAAAGTAGAGAGAAGAAAGATATTGAAAAAAGAATTCTAGTCAGTCACCATGCTCTCAGAATGTCTGGGCCTTATTTAATGTATTTAGTTGTATACCCGTAAGTTCTATCTAGATTATATCTTAGTTGATATTTAGTACCTACTCATATAAGTACACCACAAGTAAGCACAGAGGACGAAGTTGGTATGTTCTAGTTATCAATGTAACGGGGTCAACAAAAAGGGACGTATGTCTTTCAAATAGAGAGCATAGCCTAGTACGTAACGTCAATACCAAATATTATAAGATATTTTCAGATTAATATTTACCGCACATTCTACTCTTTCTAACAGGGTAAAAAATCCGTTATTACTCCGTTATAGTTATTTTAAAAATCCGTTATTACTCCGTTCTCAAGGTGCCCTCACATCTGAAAACCTTTTGAGACCATACGTCCTAAATTACAATTTTCTATCTTTATCTGAGTTTCCTTCACTGCTGGCCGGATGAAGAAACTCAAAGTCGCTCAGCGAGCTATGGCGAGGGCTATGCTCAGAGTTTCTCTGCGTGATAAACTTAGAAATGAGGATAGCTGCAGTAGAACCAGAGTGACCGACATAGCCCAACGGATTAGTAAGCTGATGTGGCATAGGCCGGCCATATAGCTCGAAGAACCGACAGCCAATGGGGAAAAAAGGTTCTCAAGTGGCGGCCTCGTACCGGCGGACGAAGTGTAGGGCGTCTCTCCACTAGATGGAGTGACGACCATGTAAGACATGCAGGAAGTCGATGGATGCAGGTGGCTCAGGACCTTGATCTGTGTGCATTCCTTGGAGGAGGCCGGTGTTCAGCAGTGAACTTGTGAAGGTCTGTAATTATGGTCTGATTTTTGAATGTATATATACTTCATATTACAATCCAAATAAGAATTATTAACCAGGCAGCCGTATATTTAATTAACAAAAACAACAGCTGTGATAAAATAGAATTAACTAGTAATAATTATATTATTATGTTTACCAAATTCATAAATACCTCGGTAGGTTGCCTTTGCTCTAAAAGTAGCGCTCATTATATACCTACAGAAAAGAGCAGTACAGCATTTTTATACGTGGTAGAGCCATGTTGCAGCTGTATTAGTAGTATAGTTGTAGCACGAATGGGTTGGCTCGACCGGGGAAGGTCCACGCTCTCACAGAATACCAGCGTAAAATAGCAGCTTAACACCACTGTGTTTCGTATGGTGAGTATAGAGAACCGGAGACCCTTTTTACTGGAAAAGAGACATTCCATTTTAGTCCTCACGGTTGACAATGCATCTGCATTTTGATTCGCAAACGAGGATAGATGTAGATGTCTATGGGCCACAGCAACCACTTACCATCAGGTGGACTGGGTGCTCGTTTGTCACCCTATCCTATAAAAAAAGCAAAAGGCGGTCCCCTCACAAGTATATTCACTGTTACTATAAAAAAACATACACACAAACACACAAAGGGACAATATTACAGGTAACGAGTTTGTACTTTGAAAAAACATACTATTCTTATGGTCAATGGTATGGCCTGTAGCATGTTTACGTGTAAGTGCTACGCCAAATTATTTTTTAATTTTTTACAACTTTTAACGTTACGAATTTCTTAACACATATTGTATTGAATATGTACTATTAGAACTTAAAAAATAATTTGCAGTCGGTACAAAATCGTTTGTATACTACTCAAAAATAGTATAATACAGTTGAAATCGGCATCAATAACATTAAAGGAACCATCGAACTAGGTCTATATCCGATAGTTGTTATACATGTAAACAAGATACATGTAAACAAGATACATGTAAACAACGTCACCCAGCCATTTCATAAAAATACCTAATCCATCCTTGTAAGGGTTGGTATATCCCGTTTCGACTTTAGTTCGTGGTAGTTACTATTAGAGATGAAGCTGGCTTAGCAATATTTTCTTATTAAAAATTAAAAATAAATCATTAAGAACTGTGTAAAACTGTGAAAAATACTATTGAATATTATTCAAGTTAACGAAGTTAATTTCGAAAGGAAAAGCTTTAAAATTATTTAAGAAATCGGTGAAGCAAATCTTTTCTACATTCGGAATTCGACTCGGAACGCAAATGCGATGTGATATGTGATTTTTGTTCGCTGCCGGTTCATGTTGGCAGGAATTCAGAATTTAATTTTTGCTTAAAATCAGTAGGAATATATAAACGCCAAAGATTTCAAACTTTCCTTTCTTATAAAATTTTAATTTAATTTTATAAACTTCGAACTTGTGGTCCGCCTTATGGTAAAAGGGCTATTGCAGTCCATGAACAACTGCAGCGAACTTCATACGAAGAAGACTGTATAACAGTAGTAGAGCCAAGCGGCAGCTTTTGCTGTCGCACGGATGGGCCGGCTCGAACCGGGGTGGTACCACGACCTCACAGAAAACCAGCGTGAAGTAGAAGTTTACCTCTGCGTTTCGCTTGGTGAGTGCAGGTGGCCGGAGGCCCTTTTTACTGGAAATGAGGCATTCCATCTTAGTCCTCACGGGTGACAACGCATCTACATTTTGATTTGTAATAGAGGATAGATGTAGATGTCTATGGGCCGCAGCAACCACTTACCATCAGGTCGACTGTGTGCTCGTTTGTCACACTTATCCTATAAAAAAAATATGCATTGTCACCTGGCATCTATAGCTTTTTTTACTATAAATATAAGGTTTAAGATAGAATTGGAACACAGCCAGTACTGGCTTTCTATACCCTTCAGACCGGAACACAGTAATGCAAGCATTGCTATTTAGTGACGGAAATAGTTTAGAGAATGGTACCTAACCAGTCAAACTTCTCGGTAGAAAATGAGTAAAAGGAAAAAAGTAAAGGAAGGGAAAGTAGGCAGTAAAGCCATAAGTACATCTTACAAGGAAAGAGTCTAAGTCAACAAGTAAAAAAAATTCACAGGAATATGAAAAAATAAAAATATTGATTATACCAGCGTAGGTACGAATCTGCCCACGAAACAACGGCAGAAAACATGAAAATTTTTTTCGAATTCAATGATGTATAATGCTTGTAATTGAAAAAGAAATACTCATGAGCGACTAAAATGCAAAATAGGTTGAATAAATCTTGGCAAAAATGCCGTAATTACTCTTTTCGAAAAAGAAACCAATGAGGCAACTGACTAATATAATAAGGCATGGAAACCATTTGACTACAATCGACACAACATTCCAAAGTAAAACATAAATAGTCTATAGAAATTGATGAATCCGACAGCCAAGAAAAGTAAAAATCAAAGTAATTAGGTAGGTACATTATGAGTAACTGTCCAAAGTTATTTGTGAAATTGAAGTTACAAACAATAACACTTTTGTTAGCTGTTAAGTACCACTGAGGGAGTTCTATATTTAACAGTATACTTGATGCCATCAAAAACATAACTCGCAACTCAGTTCTTCTACCGTAAAAAGTTATGAGATACCATGTAATACCAAGTCGGTTAATTTATTCAGTCCATAGATTGATACATAGATTGACTTGTAAGAAGCTTGAGTTACAGTTCTTTAAAGCTGATAAGATTTTCGATAAGTAGAAACAATAACAATAACATTTGAATGTTTAATTAGTTTTGTACAGCTCTTTGTTTCTAAGGGATCTTGAAAAAGTGTATTTACTGCCAATAAATTTGGTTTTATCAATGAAAAAGCGTAAGTTTTTATTTTATTTTTATGTTTTCACAATCAATACAAAATAGTCTTCCTAAAATAAATCGAAATTATGCATATAACCATGATAATAATTCTACTTTTTCACTCGCAAACATTTGCTAAAAATTCGACAATAGACAGTTTGCGCGCGCTTTGTAACCTCATTTTCAAAACCTTTTTGTGAAAATATTATAGCGTCTTCCTTAATTTTTCTTATACAGTCATATAGATATAATATTTAGGAATAATATGTCTTTATGAATTTACATACGTGCAATAAACTATCTATAAAAAGGCTAAATATCTCAGAAGGTATTTCTTATTTGAAATCTTACCCGTTATAAATTGTTCGCGTAAAGGTGTTTTGGTTTTCCTTTTTAATCAATTGAAACACAAAAATTTACTGCTGTTGTAACTTAAGTCATTCCAAAACATTATTTAGTAAAGATCATTAACATTTCTTACCAGTTTTTAAAAGAAAATCCAACAAAAATAACAAACACAAAAAGAAAATAATTACGCAACTAACAGCACCAACAACGCGAAAGTGAATGCCTATTATTTTTTATTTCGTCTATGTAACCAAGTGAGTTTAATACTTAAGAATACTCTTTAGTTCGTTCAGAATCGAATGAAATAGTGTTTAATTGAAAATATACTGTATTTTTATATCAATTAACATGAAAATAGCAGCACGTAATGCGGACATGAATTCATGTCAACGGTACCTTAGGGGTTAAAGCGGGATTAACTTACAGGAAAAATGGATTGGATTATGGAATGGAGAATGCAATGGATTAGCTATGTTGGGGAAATCTTCATTTCAGAGAGCACGAGGGATTTGTGACAGAAAACGCCTGGCTGTCGAGCTCCAACAATTCAAGCAAGTTTTGCACGATAACAGACTTCGGGTCCCGCACCTACGTCACAGTGAATGCGTGAAGCCAGCCACAGTCGAGTGTGTACCTGCTGTACTACCATATGTCAGAGGTTTCACTGACAAAATTAGCTACATCTTGAATTGAGCTTCCATCAAAACATACTTCAAGCTGCCGAAGAAGATTAGTAAATTTTTACCATCTTTCAAGCGTAATATCCTCTACAAGATGCAGATATGTACAATCTTATTTGTGAATGTGGTCTCTCTTATATAGGGCAAACAAAAAGATATACAAAACTCGCGTAAAAGAGCATGTAGCTGACGTGAAACACCAATGCCCCGGGAAGTCTGCAGTTTGTGATAATATCCCAAACGGCCGTTACCATCACATCAGATTTGATAGACCACAATTTTTTTTTTTATAGAATAGTGGGCAAACGAGCATGCGGCTCACCTGATGGTAAGTGACTACCGCCGCCCATGAACAACCGCAACACCAGGGGAATTGCAGATGCGTTGCCGACCTTTTAAAAAGGTGTAAGCTCTTTTCTTGAAAAATCTTAACTTGAAAAAATTCGCTGGTTGTAATTGATTCCACAAGGAAGTCGTGCGAGGGAGAAAACTTCTTCTAAATCGCACAGTCGTGGACCGCCAATCATCCAGATGGTATGGATGGTAACGCAAGTTTTGTCGCGATGTGCGATGGTGAAATTGAGCGGCTGGAATTAGTCCAAACAATTCCTCAGAGCACTCCCCGTGATAAATGCGATAAAATACGCAAAGAGATGCAACATCTCTACGCAGTGCCAGTGTATCGAGCCGATCAGAAAGAACTCGGTCGTCGACGATTCGAACCGCTCTGCGCTGGATGCGGTCAAGTGGAAGGAGCTGGCACTGGGGTGCCCCGGCCCAGAGATGAGAACAGTATTCCATCCAAATCCTCGATAAAGAGCACCGATCCCTTCCGAGGATGATTCGTGAGGCTATTGAAATCAAAAAACATCCTAATTTAGGCTAATTTTAATAGAGAGGATGGCTGGGTGCTACCACCTGCTTGGGATCCTATAATTAATAAAATTAAATCCCAACCCAAGCATACAACTCATTCTGCATAGATCGAACCAAAATCAATAATTTTTAACTAATATTAGCCGTGGTTAACTATGACATTGGGACGTCAAATACCTCAGACGTGACCATGGGTGCTGTAAAGTACTCAAAACATAGGGAATTTAAAATAAATTAATATATACGATAAATTCCGTGAAAATTAGTTAGTTACTTTTCTGCCCTTTCCGGTGAACCTTAATCCTTTAAAAAAATCTTTAAATCGCAATTAAAAATATTGAGGGTCACTTATCAGGAGAAAAATTATCTCTCAAGTTGAAGCAAGCAATAAACATTTACGAAATTTCATGAAAAATCGGTTCAGTGGTTTCGGGGGTATCTTCCAGGGTGATTTTTTGAATAAAATCTGGTTGTGCCTCTCTTTGAACACTTTATTGAAAGGCTTTGGGAGGGGATTTCAACTTCGAAAAGGAGGGACAAAAGTGAGCTCCCTATTCCATACGGATGATCTCAATTTATTCGCCTCGACGATTTTTTTTTATAGGGGAGGGAGAAAACGAGCAAACAGCTCACATGTTGGTAAGTGACTACCGCCGCCCATGAACAACTGCAACACCAGGGGAACCAGGAGAATTGCAGATGCATTGCCGGCCTTTTAAAAAGGAGTAGGCTCTTTTCTTGAAGGTACCTAAGCCGTATCGGTCCGGAAAAATCGCTTGTGATAATCGATTCCACAAGGAAGTTGTGCAAGGGAGAGAACATCTTCTAAATCGCACAGTGGTGGACAGCCAATCATCCAGTTGGTGTGGATGGTATCGGGAGTTCTGCCGCGATGTGTATTCGTGAAATTTGGCGGCTGGGATTAATCCGAACAATTCCTCAGAGCACTCCACGTGGTAAATGCGAAAGAAATTGGAAAAGGATGCAACATCTCTTCGCAGCGCCAATGAATCGAGCCGATCGGAAAGGACTTGGTCGTCGGCGATTCGAGCCGCTATGCACTGGATGTGGTCAAGTGGAAGGAGCTGGCACTTAGCCCCAGCCCAGAGATAGATTTATCTATGCCCATCAAGATTAGGAACCTTTCCAAGGCTGAAACATACCGATACCTGGGTATGTGTCAGAACATTGGTATCGATAAGGCGGATATAAAACAGTCAGTTTGCGATGTGTTTTATGCACGCTTGACCTAAGTGCTCAACAACCTTTTGTCGGGTGTAAATAAGACACGCGCATAACTAACGGTTGAGTCATACCTGTCGTCATGTATACCTTTGGCATACTTAAGCGGATTCAAACTAATCTTAGCGCCCTAGATAGAAAAGTCTGCAATACTATTACGTCCCATAGGATGCATTTCCCGAGATAATCATTGGCGAGGATGTACTTGCCGCACTCACTATGCATAGTCTTGAAGTGTGCTTCCTCCGTACTTACATCCTGACGAAATCGAGTAACCTTTTTTATGTTACATATTTTCTTTTAAGGGCGGTGGCAAATCGTTACAATTTGCGGTCGAATATTTCAAACATCGCTTGAAGTTCATTGTCTTATGACATGGAATATTCAGCATAGATATTTAAGGCTCTTCTACGTGTATTTACTTCATACGCATTCTTACTCTAATCTTATTTATTCTATTAATAAAGTGGATTTTTATAATTAACAATTTTGCTAAATAAGCTAGCTAAGTTTAGCTTAATAGGTGCATCCATTTTTAAAATATTATTTTCATTAAGATATGGAGACATATTGGCTCTCCTTAGGATGTTAAAGTATGTACGCGTTGACTTGGCTTTTTGGTTTTTTTTTTTTAAGTTTTAAGTTTAAGACTTAGAAAAAGTATTGTATTTTAGCTTTATCCGTGAAATCAGTTAAAATTCATTTTAAAAAAATCATTTTTTTAATTCAGTTAAGACAACAACAAGCATCTTTATATTATTCGTATCTTTGACCCATTTATTAAACTCAGCCCGAACTAATGGTTCGTTTTCTCTTAGTTACAATATCCTAAAGTTATATTAGGTTTATTTGAAATCAAGCTACTATAAATTGTAATTAAATCCACTGGTTTGGCAAGAACAATCTTTTGTCACAAAAAAATATCAAACGATATTTTGTTAATAAACTTATAATTACGATTATATTTATTATTTTCGCTTAAACTTGCATATTTGTAATCTTTATTATGAATACAGTAATAGTAACAGCGAGTATTAGTCAGCGTTGGAAAAAAAAATAATTTCCCAGCAATGACAAATATATTTAAAATGTATATAAACTTTAAAAGGAAAACATTATCGAAACACAAAATTTAATCCAAACCGTTAGAGGTGTTTCATATAATATATTATATAAATGTAATATAATACGTACTCGTATAGACATTTAATATACAAGTAATGACCACACATATAATAATAGGATTATATCTTGATAGTTAAACTTGGTTAACCAAGTCCATACAGTTTCAAAAACTTTAATGTGAAGAACGAGGGGATGCACTTTCACCAACAAAAGAAACAATAGAACACATTTCCTCCATTCAAAAGAAGAAAGGGATAAAAGAAGCAAAAGTATGTCTGCAAAAGCAGTGTTTTCCTATGTCCCATATTTCTTTTTCTAAAAATAACTCCTTTAAGAAATTTTACATTAACTGGTTTAGAGGAAGCGTAAATTACTAATAGAATTAAGTAAATATATACGTTAATCTGTTTTGTATAAATATACAAGATTAATATTTTGCTATATCTTTAATACATTATTTTCTTATTTAGTACATCACGTCAGGTTACTGATCCGTTACGCTGTATCGGTTACTCTGATCCTAGTGCGGATATCCTTATTACGAAGTACTGGGAAACTACGAGCATAGAACTCTCTAAAACTCACTGCGCGACCTTGAGCTTCCTCATATTATGGCTAGCAATTGAAGCTATACGCACTGGTAACACGCACTATTCACTCTTGTTTTTAAGTTATAAGGTACTATAACGTTTAAGTATATGTATGCTTGAACCGATGTAATCAAAAGTGAAAAAATTATGACATAGTTTACATAAACATAATTAGGTTCAAGCGTTTGAAAGCTATGTTTTACTTTCTGAATCGTTAGTGTAGAAACCAAAAACTGTGGCTAACATGCACCATCACGGGGCTTTTGGTCTACACGACGAACAAAAACTTCTATCCTTTTGGCCTTTCAAAATGATTTCATCTCGGATGTACAGCTACGCCAAAGGAATCCTGTCGAGCGTTGTCTACTGAAATCTTAGGCTTAGCCATGAGATCGTCGGTTAATTTTCAAACTGGCGTCCGACCCGCACCGCCTTGTCTCGAGTTTTTGAAAATGCTGCTGTGTAACGTGCAGTATGTGGCGATGAGGAATTTTTCATATCTGATATATTTATTTTTCCATATTAAATTCGCCAACACATTGTAACAAAGCGGCGGTATCTTTCCAGCCTCAAAACGGTATCAAAAATGGCGGGATGCCTGTTCTAATCAGTAGATTAATTAAAGTAAAGTAGTAATAAAGTAAATAAGTACTACGTTAATTTAAAATCTAATATTAATCGTTTGTGAGAGATTATAACTTTACCTGCTTATTATATTGTTGTTGTCTTATCGTAGTCTTAAATTTCATATTTCAAAGGAAGATAAAACTTATTAACTTTTATAAACGACTTAATAACTTTCATGTCTTAATAACTTCTATTTCAATTAAATTTTGATTTTAATTAAACAATGATACCGTTTGCAAATAATTAACTTATGTATATTATTTATTGCATCAACAAATTATAATAAGTGTTATATAAAATTTTACGAAATCATAAAGCTTTAATAAACGCCCACCTTATGGCATACCTAGAGCAAAATGATCTCCTCAGTGATCGCCAGTACGGGTTTCGCCGAAATCGATCAACTGGGGACCTTCTAGCGTATGCCACTCACATATGGGGTGAAGCCCTCGAGAACAGTGGTGAAGCACTTGCTGTTTCCCTCGACGTCTCGAAGGCTTTTGACAGGGTTTGGCACGCTCGTCTATTGGGCAAGCTTTCAGCGTACGGCTTATCCCCAGGCCTAATTGTCTGGGTGAAGGACTTTCTGAGTGAACGGTCTCTCCGGGTCGTCGTTGATGGCTGCTCATCTAATACTGTGGCGACTAACGCCGGTGTTCCTCAGGGGTCCGTTCTCTCCGCAACTCTCTTCCTGTTGCATATAAATGATCTGCTCATTCCCGGTGTCTATGGGTATGCAGACGACAGCACAGTTGTGGAGAGATACCAACCAAGCGCCCGGGCCAGCCGGGATCAAATCCAGTCAGAAAGAGAGGCTATGGTTGAGCGTGTGAGTCTCACACTACAGGCAGTCTCCGAATGGGGCGATGCCAATCTCGTGGGATTTAACGCCTCCAAAACACAAGCGTGTCTTTTTACCGCTAAAAGGAGCCCGCTCACCTTGGCTCCTACTTTCCGGAATGTATCCTTGGAGTACACTGACCGCCTTCAGTTGTTAGGGATTGAATTTTCTCCGAACCTAAACTATGGGCGGTTCATTGAGTCCAGAGCCAAAGCAGCCGCAATGAAACTTGGTGTCCTCGCAAGGGTGCGGCGGTACTTCACGCCGGGGCAGCTTCTTACCTTATATAAAGCGCAAGTCCGGTCGTGCATGGAGTACTGCTGTCACATATGGGCTGGTGCTGCAAAATGCCACCTGGCAGCATTGGACTCAGTGGAGAGACGTGCTAAGAGGCTCATTGGTGACCTTGATTTGGTTGAAACCAATCTTGTGAGCCTTGAGCACAGGCGCAGAGTAGCCAGTCTCTCGGTATTCTATAGGATGCATTTCGGTGAGTGTGCGCAGGAATTACACGCCTTAATTCCTCCCTCTCCTTTCCACCATCGGACAACCAGACGGTCGGCGGGTCTTCATCCCTTTGTTGTCGATATTCCATGCATTAGAACCAAACGGTTTGCTTCGTCTTTTGTAATGCGTACAGCAAAGGAGTGGAATAATTTGCCGGCGTCTATCTTTCCGTCCGAATACAATCTAGGCGTCTTCAAGGCAAGAGTGAATAGGCTTTTGTTACGATAAGACAGTGCGATTTACCATCTAAGGCTGCATCACCACTTACCACCAGGTGGGATTGTGGTCAAGCACTGGCTTAAAATAAGTAAAAAAAAAAAAAAAAAAATAGTGAACTCAATCAATAATGTGGCAGCGGTCCAGCGTAATGAACGCTCGAACAACTGGTAAGCCACGTGATAGCGCCAAACATTCTGTTCCGGATATAGAGCCGCCTTGCCGAAGATCGAAAAGAAATCCAAAACGCAGGGTAAACATTATTAGAGAAATGAGAAACTTCAGTACTAAACTTCTATTTAACTATAAAGTGTTAAGTTGGAATTATTTTTTACAAGTACATAGGTAAGTACAAATTGTCAAAGTACTACTTGGTTATCAGTAGTATTATACATTTCTTAAAATTAACAAAGTTAAATAAATTTATATAACACACAACAGAAATAAAACAAACTGGACTTGCGATAAAAAGTAATATTTATTTGAAACAATGATATATTATTTCTCTTATCATTATAAGCCGGTGCTTGACTAAAATTCCACCAGGTGGTAAGTAGCTATGAAGCACTAGATAGCAAATTTAGATAATATACTATTAAAACTGGCAACACGCACTTGTTGCGAAGTTTCACTTTAAGATTCTGAAGAATTTCAGAAAATAAGATGTATGACAGTTTCCCAAACTCATTCCAACCGAGTTAGATTGGTCTGTGTGACCTCTTGGTCGAAACTGGACTTATACTTAATCGGACATTTTGTCCAACGCACAACTCGTCAACAACTTCGAGCTTGTCCATGATTTTTGTCTTGTCCATGTTCATCTTAAGACCTACATTGGGACCGTTGGAAAACACTACCGAAGACATTGAGCGAGTGCTAAGGTCCTCCAGAGATTTCCATAATTACTATAATATCGTCGGGAAATTGAATATGAGTAATGTATTCGATATTGATTATTGTTTTGTTGATTTTGCCACCAGTAGATCGTGGTTAAGTCTAGAAGCTTGAAACCATCTTCCAATGCAGCGCTGAAGAGTTTTGGGAATATATCGTCACCTCGTTTTACAACTCTCTGTAATTGAACAGTGTTCTAAACCTGTACTCTTACTAACTACTTTAACTAACTCTGTAACTCTAGTAATTGTCATCTAATTGTTTGCCACTAGATTATTTTAAATTAATTAAATGTGCGCTAAACACCTATCTCAATAACCTATTGTAACTTTTGAATCGTTATATTGATTAATAATAATAATAATAATACGCTTGCCAAGCATGACAAACCACGGCAAGTAACCCCGCAAAGAGATCAATCGTAAGCTTTTGTTCAGTAGTGATCTTTTGAGAGGCTGTAATGATAATGATCGTATCTAAATCAATAAAAATCGTCGTTAAAAAAATCCATATTCTTCAAAGGAAAGAATACAATTTGACAAGAAGAATACACTTATCTGTGAAGGTTGGCGACAATTACGTGGCTATTTTTATCTTCGAAGTTGCAGCACGGAAGAGAGAGTGAGTGCTGAGGTTAAACCATTCACAAAGATTCTTCAGCCAGGATGTTTTTCTTCTCGTTTTCCCTCGATTTTTCCTTGAATCACAAGCTGAAGAATACGATATTTGTGTCCTCTCATTATGTGTCCAAATTACTGCAGCTTCCGCTACTTCACCGTCCTCATTATTCTCAAATTCTTATTCATTCCACGCAGAAACTCAACATTTGTTATTCTCATAGTCCAGGATATTCAGAGTATGCGTCTGTATACCCACATTTCAAATACTTCAATTTTTGAACATAATGTCGAGGTTAAGATCCAACTTTCGACCTCATAAAGTAGGACACTGAATACATAACAGCGTACCAGTCTCATGCGGAGTTTTAGGTTAAAGCGTTTACAACATAAAAATTTTTAGCTTTATAAAGGCACTACGGGCTTGTTCTATATGGACTCGAATATCTTGTTCGCTACTCCTTTGCTCATTTATGTAGCTTCCTAGATATTTAAATTTGTTTACGCGTTCCATTGGGTTATTCTCTAAAAGTAGATATTCATTTGTCACTGGAGTCTTGGATTTATCACTTTGCTCATTTGCGGGTGCTAATTTACTCTATTTGTAGTAAACATCCCTTTTTCGTAGCATCTTAGCTACAGATATGGTTATCCAGGGCTTTCAATGGTTATCATGGATCTATTTTTTCTAGATACTTTTATTACTTTGGTATTAGTATTGATAATTCCAAGCAGTCTGGTAGTTACGAAGTCCGTAATCAAATTGAAATCACATATTTTATAGAGGTTCTCCCACGATTGCTTGTTAAAGTCATGGTTTATTTTTTTAAATCGATAGATATTTTATTACAAATTATTTTATTATTGGTCATGGGTGTATTTCCTAAATCATCATTATAAATCATGGGTGTAAAATATGTCAGTGGTCTGTTAGTTCATTATAAACAATAATATTCCATTTATTACGGCATTTTATCATAAAATGATCAATACAAGACTCACGAAGGATGAAGGATGGTGATGAGAACACACAAAATCACAGTTAGCTACCGTGGGTAAATCTTTATTCCAGAGAGTAAGAAGGATCTATGACAGTAAACACCTGGCCGCCGAGCTCCAACACGTCAAGCAAGTTTTGCACGACAATAAGCTTCGAGTCCCGTGCCTACGTCACAGTGAATGAGTGAAGACACCACAGTCGAGCGAGTGCCTGCTCTACTGCCATATGTCAGAGGTGTCACTGATAAGATTGGCTACATCTTGTATCATGCTTCCATTAAAACATACTTCAAGCCGCCGAAGAAAATTAGTCAGTTTTTAGCATCAGTCAAGTGTAATGTCCCTCTGCAAGATGCAGGAGTGTACAAGCTTGATTGTGAATGTGGTCTCCCTTATATAGGACAAACTTAAAGACCCATAAAAACCCGCGTTAAAGAATACATATCTGATGTGAAGAATCGACGGTCTGGGATGTCTGCAGTCTGTGAACACGTACAAGATCCCCCCGTTACTACATTTGATTTGATAGACCACAAATCCTCGTTTAAGAACACAGATTCCTTCCTAGGATGATTCGCGAGGCTATTGAAATCAAAAAACATCCTAAGTTCAATAGAGAAGATGGCTGGGTGCTACCATCTGCTTGGGATCCCATAATTATTAAAATTAAATCCCAACCCAAGCATACAACTGCAAGACTTCCAGATACTGTAAGTTCATACTGCGTAGCTCAGAACAAAAAATAATAATTTTTAATCTGGAGGTGTCATACATATGTCATACACCTCAGACCCTCTAAGTGACCATAGGTGCTGTAAAGTGCTCGAAACTTCGGGAATATAAAATAAGTTAATATACGCGATAAAATCCGTAAAATTATTTTTATTTAAATGTGTAGTGTTCGCATAAATATAAGAAATCTGATCTTATGTTGTTACAATATCGGTAATCCATTGAAAAACAGTAGTAATAATTTATAGAAAAATATTTATCGAGTCTCATATTATTATCAATTAAATCTATTTCTACAAATTTCATATACAGATATTTAAGGGGTCGCTCCGTAATTATATTAAACTAAAAAAATATTTAAAATTAAGTAGTGTGCTTAAAAATGGAATATAATTAAAATCTTCCTGACACTGCACCTTCCACAAGCAGGTAAGATTTCCGGGAATTTTTTTATTACAGAATCAACTCATATGTAATATAATACATAATTTTAATGCGACTTTTTCGCAAAATATTTATTTTTTATTGAAGAGGGGGCGAAATAGCATGCGGTTCACCTGATGGTAAGTAACTAACGCCGCTCATGAGCAACTGCAACACCAGGGGAATTACAGGTGCGTTGCCGACCTTTTAGAAAGCAGTAAGCTCTTTTCTTGAAGTCGTATCAGTTAGGAAAAATCGCCGATGGTAAATGATTCCACAAAAAGGTCGTACCGGGAAGCAAACACCAGTAAAATGCACAGTGATGGACTGGTTAGTAAAAATCAGTTATGTGACGATGTGCGTTAGCGAAATATAGCGGCTGGAATTAATCCGAGCAATTCAATTCAAAAACACTCCCCGTGTTTAATGCGATAGGAAATGCTAAGGCATGCAAAATCTCTTCGAAGCGCCACTGAGTCGAGGAACTCAGAAAGAAATAATTTTTCGATGATTCGAGCTGCTCTGCGCTTGATGTGGTCAACTGGAAGGAGCTGGCATTGGAGTGCCCCGGCCCAGAGATGAGAACAGTATTCCAGATGATGCCAGACCTACACCTTGTAAAATTCCAAGCGGTTGGTCGCCATGAAATTCTATCATATCCTAAATGATAAGCACGCCAAACCTTTTAGAGGCCAATTTAGCCTTCTCTTCCTAGTGACTAGGAAATGGCACGTCATTCAATATGTCGACGCTGAAGATGCCACTGGAAAATGGAAGATGATACTGGTTAAGGCAGCAAGGGGAGTGCCCTGTGCCTTTTAGCAGTAAACGCGTAAACCTGTGTCTTCTGAGGGACAAACTGGACTAGATTTGGTCGTCCTTAATTCGAGACATTGTTTAACAATGACTCAACTTCAGACACAAGTTTGTTCCGATACTCGACGACTTGATCCTGAGAAATATTGGCACGGCTGATGTAAAAAGCATTACCAGTGCTGTCTTTCGAATTGCAATAAATACTAAATGTTATGGTTTGCAACATATCATTAATATGCAGAAGAAACAAAGTAGGTGATAGCACGCAGCCTTGTGGAACACCAGCATTAATAGGCTTGATACTTCGATCCTTGAGGAAACTGGTGATCCAAATCACAATTTCTTGGGAAGCCCATAGGAAGTAAACTCAGAAAGAAGCGTTTTATGCCAAACTAGATCGAAGGCATTCTATCTATTTTATGTCCAAACTAATGATCATAGTCTCCCTCTTGGACTCTACTACCTCCGCTCAGTCAGTTAGACCAAATGATTACCCGCAGATCGACTCCGACGAAAAACGTATTGGCGATCACTAGTCTACTAGTGGTCCTCAAGGTACAACATAAACTGGCAGTTTATAATAGATTCCATAATTTTGGCGAAAAAGGAGACGATAGCGATAGGTCTGTAGTTGGACAGGTCTGAACGGTTCCCTTTTTACAACCGACTTCAAAAACGAAGAGGCACTCAATTCAGCTGTAGGTTTTTTATATGTGTGTTACCTCATAACTTTTTTCACGGTGAACCGATTTCCATGATTATTATTTTATTTGAAAGCTGGTACTTTCCATGTGGTTCCATATAAATTTGATCGAGGTCTGTAAAGAAGTTTTTGAGTTATTCTTAATAATTTATATTGAAGTCAGTTGTACAAATTTTTAAATTTTATCACTTTTTAGGGATCGGGTGGAGCAAAGCTGTCTTTCATGAGTTCAGGACTACGCCTAGGGAAAAGAAATACCAATAAAGCGCGTTAGAGCCAGTTATTATTAGTTTTGTAGGAAGATTTTTAATTTTAGTGTGTCTCCGAATTTTTTATATATAGTATAAGTCAGTCATTTTATGGGTATCGAAATATAGTAAAAATTTATTAAGATTTGTATAACACACAATTAACACCACATAATAAACTAAAAATATTTAGTCTTTCGTCAAAACTATAAGAGAATCGCAGACCTTTTTACTGGAAACGAGGCATTTTGATTCTTAATCGAGGATATAATATGAAGATGTCTATGGGCCACAGCATCCAGTTACCATCAGGTGGACTGTGTGCTCGTTTGTCAACGTTATTCTTTAAAAAATGGTAAGAAATATAATAAATATGAAAAGTATATAAATCCAAATGATAATGAAAAATTATTTTCATAAAATTTGGAAGAAACTTTAAAACTATTTAAAACAAAAAAGAACATAACTACAGTTGCATTGAGTACCTCCTCTTAATTTGTAGTCGACTAAAAATTAATAAAATAGGCAAATTCCTCATGGAAATATTAAACTACGATTTGGAATATAATTGAATCGTCACAAAAGTTGAAAAAAATACTTACTATAAAAATTAAAATATACTTATAGATTATAATCTAAAGCGAAACTATAGGTAATCAAACAATATTCCTTGGTTTTCCATCCATAATATTTAGTATATTTGAACTTAGTCATTTGATCGCCGTTTTATTCAATTTTCTATTTCGTACGTTACACCTTGGCTTGCCTTTCCTTAGTACAGAAAACAAACCTTTCCAAAAAGAACGATAACTTTTTTCATTTTACTTTTTAAAAAGCTTGGCGTGGACGCTGTGGTCGTAAGTATTCAATATTTAATTTTGTTTTGTCGAAAGAAATAAACAAAGTTTAGGGTGAAAACAAATTAAGATAGTATACTAGGAAATCAAGACAAGAGGTAAATTACATAGTTAATTTTGACACGAGTTTCGCCTCTAGAAGCGTCATCATATAGACTGTAATGGCTAATCTCTAAACCCAAACTTGTCATACTAAACTTTAAGCCAGAAAAAAAGATCAGATATAAGAGATATGAAACATTTAAAATTTATTGGTAATGGTAATGGTAAAGATTTTTTAGTCAATATTGATTATTACATAATACCTATTGAAAGGTATTTTTATTTACCATTGGTTCGTAAAATACCTCTGTCCCGAGAAGAACCAGCAAGTAACCCAGCGGGACTTTTTTTTCATATTTCACTTAACAATAATTTTGTTTATGCAATTATTAAATAAATTTTCATAGAACCAGTATGGTGGCGATCACCTTATTTCTAGAGGTTATTTACACAGTTTTTCTTTAATAAAACTTTTAAACTTGTTTACTGACAAACTTTGAACATGTTCTGGGATTTTGTTGTAAAAGCGTATATATTGCCCCATAAATGAATTACTGATTCTGTGGAGTCTAGTAACTGGCATTACAAGCTTATGTTTGTTCCTAGTATTTAAATTATGAACATCCTTATTCTTATTAAAGCTATTTATGTTTTTATGAACATACATTACATATTTATAAATATATTGCGATGCCAAAGTTAATATGTTTATTTTTTAAATATTTGTCTCAGGGACTCTTTACAATTTAGGTTATTAATCGCCCGTACAGCTCTCTTTTGCAAAACAAATATAGCTTCAATATGAGTTCCATTACCCCATAGCGAAATTCCATAAGACATTACACTATGAAAGTAACTAAAATACATAAATATAGCTGTCTCAACATCTGTGAGACTTTTAATCTTTCTTACAGCATATGCTGCAAAAATAAGTCTGCTTGCTAATTTAGATATACGGGGGCCCCATTGAAGTTTCGCGTCAATACTAATACCACAAAAAACAGAGGTATCCACGAGACTCAACTCCTCCCCATTTAATAGCACATTGGTATTCGGATATTTTACATTAGGTATTGTAAATTTAACACACTTTGTGTTATTGCCGTTTAAGATCAAATTGTTGGCGTCAAACCAATTGACTAAATTCGATAGAGCATTATTTACATCGTCATAGTTCATTGACTGCTGTTTGAGTTTGAAAATTAAAGAGGTATTTTCAGCAAATAATACTATATCGTGATTGTCCCCTACAAGATAATGTAAGTCATTAATATATATTAAGAACAGGAATGGGCCAAGAATCAAGCCCTGAGGAACGCTCATTGATACTATCAATCCGGAGGAATCTTTACCATTGATCACGACTTTTTAGTTCTGTTACTTAAATGTGAAGTAATAAATCTAAGCGCCAAATTTTTTACACCATAATTTTGTAATTTCCTGATTAATGTCTCATGATGAACACAATCGAAAGCCTTGGAAAGATCACGGAAAATACCTAAGGCATTTTGTGAATTCTCCCAGGCATTAAAAATATATTTCATAAGCTCAACAACGGCGTCAGACGTCGAGCAACCCCTTGTAAAAAAACTAAATTAAACTAAAACTAAATTGATTTTTATGCAGTAATTTATTTGTATTAAAAAATTAACAATTGATCCAAAAAAAATGTTCCAAATATTTTACTGAGTACCAACACTCAGTAAAATATTTGGAAAATTTTTATTTCTACAGAAATATGTCTATAATTTGCGGGGTCCAATGTACTACCAGATTTAAATAAAGGTATTAATTTATTAGGAAACACACCAGAATCGATACAAGTATTAAAAATAATAGCAAGATGAGGTGCAGTTAAATCTTTTATAGACGCAATAACTGTAACGGAAATCCCCACAAATCTGCGGTTTTCTTTATATCAATGGTTTTGAAGTATTTAACAATATCTTGCGGTAATACTTTTTCAAATCTAAATTCTTTTAAACAGGTATTAACATTCTGTTTAAATAAAGATTCGGCGACAGTTGGAGAAGTATTCAATGACTCTGTTGTCAAGATAGGAACATCAGTGAAATATTTCCCAAATACCGCTGCGACTTCTTGATTTGATTTAGTCAATTCATTGTTCATTTTTAATTGATAGTTTGAGTTACGAGGTTGGTCTTTACCGGTTTCGCTCTTAATTATACTCCACGTCATTTTAATTTTATTCTTAGCTGTCTCAATTTTGATGCTAATATGTAACGATTTGGCTGTAGAGCAAAATCTTTTAAACATTTTAGAATAATTTTTGACATATTCTTTAAAAGCATCGGAAAGTTTACATGATCCTTCATGGTAAACATCATTTAACCTTCGTTTGCTTTTATGAATTTCTACTGTCGTGCACTCAATAAATGACTTGCGACTATTTCTGGAGAATGTTTTAGAAGTAAATGTTTTTTTTTTAAATTCATTGCTTATAAGGGTAAATAATTTTCCATATAGATATTCTGCATCGTTCTCTTAAGTAAGCGATCGAAGGTTTTTTACTATATTACTTCTAAATCTCTCCAGGCGCTTTGCATTTTTTTTATAGGATAAGGGTGATAAACGAGCACACAGTCCACCTGATGGTAAGTGGTTGCTGCGGCCCATAGACATCTACATCTATCCTCTGTTACAGATCAAAATGCAGATGCGTTTTCACCCGTGAGGACTAGGATGGAATGCCTCATTTCCAGTAAAAAGGGCATCCGGCCACCTGCACTCACCAAGCGAAACGCAGATGTAAACCTCTACTTCACGCTGGTATTCTGTGAGGTCGTGGTACTACCCTGGTTCAAGCCGGCCCATCCATGCGACAGCAAAAGCTGCCGCCTGGCTCTACCACTGTTAAAATTTTGCGTTAATAGGAACAAACACAATTTTCTCAATTACCTGTTTTTTGTGCATATAAGGTAATGAAACTAGTTGTCCACAGTGATCTGAACTAAGTTTTTGAATTATTGATTTGTTGATTGGTACAACACCTGTAAAAATATTATCAATACAAGTTGCACTACACCCTGCAATATGTGTAGCTTCAAAGAATAAATTATCAAGATTATAGGATTTGAACAAAGAGCAAAATTTAATACTGATAGAAGAAGTTTCCAGGAGATTGATATTAAATTCTCCACACACTACAAGAGATTTATTCTGTTTATTAAGCTTAACTAAAACTTCTTCCATAATTTTTCAAAGGTATCATAACTTGAACATGGGGGTCTGTATACACTGACAACAATAAGGTGCTCAAACTCAACACATGTCATTTCTACAGTACGCTCAACAGAGAGGCTCACAATGTCTTTACGTTCTTTTATATATAAGGATTTATTAGCTAATATTAAGGAGCGACCACGTAATTTAGTATCTCTATTGAACGAACTGACCACCTGCTGATTACTGATATTAAATATGCAATTGTAATATTTTAAACAATGTTCAGTAATACAAAAAATATGTATATTTTTACTATTTAAAAATATTTTTTTGCCTAACATACCTTGTATATTTTGATGCATCAGGTTGATACAGTTTTTATTATTGCTTTTTTGTGAAATTACACAATTATATATTGGTAAGTTATATTCTAAGTTATTTAAATTATCTTTGTTAGAGATTGCCTATATTGTCTTATTATCTAATTCAAATTACTTGGAACTGGTTCCAAATCAAATGTAAAATTATTTTGTTGCTTAAAAGAAGCAGGTATCAAGGTAGCGAAATCATTGGCTGAGTTAAAATTTAAATAATAAGGTAGCGTATTTGCTACCAGTCTTAATCTATAGTTTGATAGGTAATACCTATCTATTTTCAAAAACTTCCTAATTAAATAATTTAAGTCAAATGAATGAAATTTATAATTATTACATTTATATGTCAGTTTTACATTACTATTGCATATTAAATTATTAATTTAATTGCTCGATGTTATCCCCTCTCGGCATTATTTATTGGATAACACTATTTTATAATTAAGTCTCTACATGAAACTTAGTCGCCATGCCGTGTAGTGGCGGTCAAGAATATCCACTACCCCAAATCCTCCCGTGGGTGTCGTAAAAGGCGACAAAGGGAAACAGGCAGGAGATGGGCAGCAGCATCTTCCTGGTTAACGGCAAAAATACAATAAAAAAAACTGCGGTTGCCAACCCGCTCGCCAAGCGTGGCAACTATGGCAATATACCCCCCATGATGAGAGTTACGAAGAGACGGCCCCCAGTCCCCGGCGGCCCCGCTATTCCTGGCTACGGTGGCGACCATGGTAACGGCGGAGCAGGGGGTGCTAAGAATCTCCGGTGGAGGTTCGGTTGCCACCTTAGACGACTCGACCTGGCAACGTACAACGCACGCACCCTGAGGACTGACGAAAAGATCGTGGAGCTGGAAGAAGAGATAGACAAGTTGCGCTGGCATATTATGGGATTATCCGAAGTCCGAAGAGAGGGGGAGGACACGGTAATCCTCGAATCCGGCAACTTGCTCTATCACCGGAAGGGCGACCATCTGTCCCAAGGAGGTGTCGGATTTATCGTCCACAAGTCTCTCGTTAACAACGTTGTAAAGATCGGGAGTGTGTCGACGAGGGTTGCGTACCTTATACTCAAAATCACCAAACGGTATTCGCTGAAGGTCATACAGGTTTACGCACCAACCTCGGCACACCCCGATGATGAGGTGGAGGAAATGTATGAGAATATCTCTAGAGCCATGCATTCCTCCAAAACCCAATATACGGTGTTAATGGGAGACTTCAATGCAAAACTAGGCACAAGAGAGAACGGTGAGCTGAAAGTAGGGAAATTTGGAATAGGACAACGGAACCCAAGGGGCCAGCAGCTGGCCGACTTCATGAAGAAAGAGGGACTCTTTATGATGAACTCTTTCTTCAAGAAGCGGCCCCACAGGAAGTGGACCTGGTCGAGCCCCGACGGTTCGACAAAAAATGAGATTGACTTCATTATGACGACCAGACGACAACTGTTCAGTGATGTCTCAGTGATCGCCAGGGTGAAAACCGGCAGCGATCACCGAATGGTGAGAGGCATACTGAACCTAAATGTTAAGTTGGAGAGGTCTCGTCTGATGAAGTCAACGCTCCGTCCCCCTCGTGCTCTAATCCAAAGTCCCGAAACCTTTCAGCTCGAGTTACAAAACCGTTTTCAGTGCCTAGAAGACTGCAATGAAGTGGACGATATGAATGACAAGCTCGTGGAAACAGTCCATGCGATCGGAGCTAAGTTCTGCAAGACCCGCCGCAGAAGAACACAAAAACTCTCCGATCACACTCTTAATCTCATGGCTGTTAGACGGGAGATGAAGCTACATTCTTCAACAGATTTGACAGCATACAGGCAACTGAACAGACAGATCTCCAAATGCATGCGGCGGGACTTACGCAACTTCAATACAGCTCGTATTGTAGAAGCGATCGAGCGGAACCAAGGCTCCAAAGTCTTTGCTAGAGATCTGTCTGCCAGAAAGAGTCAACTGTCGAAGCTGAAGACCGAATGTGGCAGCATCGTTTCCGGGGCACCTGAGATTTTGAGTGAGATTGAGAGGTTCTATGGGCAGCTGTACACGTCATCGTTGGAGCCACACGCAAGTGTGAGTAACGATCCAAGAGCGAGTCTTGTCCGACACTATTCCGAAGATATCCCGGACGTCAGTCTGAGCGAGATTAGAATGGCTTTCCAGCATCTTAAAAACGGCAAGGCCCCAGGCGAGGATGCAATTACAGCGGAGCTTCTGAAAGCGGGTGGAAGACCGGTACTTGAAGTTCTTCAGAAGCTCTTTAATTCCGTCCTCCATGGTGGCATTACACCGGAGGCGTGGAGCAGAAGTGCGGTGGTCTTGTTCTTCAAGAAAGGTGACAACGCTCTCTTGAAGAACTACAGACCGATTTCCCTTCTGAGCCGCGTCTACGTGCTGTTTTCGAGAGTCATTACGAATCGTCTCGCGCGCAGACTTGACGACTTCCAGCCTCCCGAACAAGCCGGTTTCCGAAAGGGCTTTAGCACCATAGACCACATACATACCCTTCGGCAAATTGTACAGAAGTCCGAAGAGTACAATTTGCCACTATGTCTGGCGTATGTGGACTATGAGAAAGCCTTTGATTCCGTCGAAATTTGGGCGGTGCTGCAGTCCCTTCAGCGGTGCCAAGTTGACTGTCGGTATATCGAAGTGCTGAAGTGTTTGTACAGTAGAGCTACGATGGCTTTCCGAGTACAGAACCAGAGTACGAAACCTATCCAATTGCAGAGATGTGTAAGACAGGGTGATGTTATATCCTCGAAACTCTTCACCGCTGCATTGGAAGACGTTTTCAAGCTTCTGGACTGGAAAGGATACGGTATTAACATCAATGGCGAGTACATCACTCACCTTCGATTTGCCGACGATATAGTCCTTATGGCAGAATCGCTGGAGGACCTAAGCACTATGCTCAATGACCTCAATAGTGTCTCCCAACGGATAGGTCTTAAGATGAACATGGACAAAACAAAGATTATGTTTAATGTCCATGTCACACCTATGCGGGTAGTTGTTGGGAGCACTAAGCTCGAAATTGTTGACGAGTATGTTTACCTGGGACAAATAGTCCGACTAGGTAAGTCCAACTTCGACCGAGAGGTCAATCGACGGATTCAACTCGGCTGGGCAGCGTTCGGGAAGCTACGACACATCTTCTCGTCAGACATACCTCAAAACCTTAAAATGAAATTGTACAACCAGTGCGTGTTGCCAGTGATGACTTACGGAACTGAGACGTGGTCCTTCACTGCTGGCCGTATGAGGAAGCTCAAGGTCGCTCAGCGAGCTATGGATGGCTATGCTCGGAGTTTCTCTGCGTGATAAACTCAGGAATGAGGATATCCGCAGTAGAACCATAGTAACCGACGTAGCCCAACGGATTAGTAAGCTGAAGTGGCAGTGGGCCGGCCATATAGCTCGAAGAACCGACAACCGATGGGGAAGAAAGTTTCTCGAGTGGCAGCCTCGTACCGGTAGGCGAAGTGTAGGGCGTCCCCCCACGAGATGGAGTGACGACCTGGTAAGACATGCAGGAAGTCGATGGATGCAGGTGGCTCAGGACCGTGCTTTGTGGCATTCTTTGGGGGAGGCCTATGTTAAGCAGTGGACTTGTGAAGGGCTGTAATGATGATGAAACTTAGTCGCCCCTCCAATGAAATGGGCTAGAAAGACACTTCATTGCTAGTATTTTTTTTTAAACAAACGAGCATAGTCTCAGTGAAGTGGTGGCGTAAAATTTTCACTACCGCATATCATCCAGTGGGGAGAGGCGATAGAGTGGAACTAAAGCAGGAGATGGGCTGCAGCGACTTCCTGATAATAACCCAAAGTAACAAAAACTGTAATTGCCAACCCGCCTGCCAAGCGTGATTTTTTGGACAAATTCCTATTAAGGCATCACCTTGGTGTCTGTTTATGTTTTCATTCAACAAATAAATGATGTTTTGTTGAATTTTGCACAGAACACCATTTTTTTTCTAATACAGAAACTTAAAAATTTTAACTGCTTTTTTCACTAAGGTATCCGCATATTGTGTATTTTACAATCCGAATAACCTGATTTAAGTACAAGTAGCACCACAAGTGAACGCTAATTCATGGTCACTCACAAATTGTTACGTATTCACCCTCAATGTATGCACTAGAAATGAAAGTAGTTAATAATGCAGTATCGGCGACACGATCCCAGTCACAACATGACTAGATTCTCAAAGTAACAATTTATGTATTTGCGCAAATTTTGGCTCTATTTGAGATTCGAATCCAAATGCTGTGACTTACTTACGTATTCAGTTACGCAGTCGTCAACTACACCAATAAACATAATAATAGTACGTATAGTATGGTTCATAATATGGAGTTTTCAGAGTGCGAAAACATGTCGTACGGGAATGATATTTAACTTAATCTCGCCCTCTCATATTTTGTTTATTTTTTATGCACAGACTTCTGTAGATTTTCTCTACTTTACTATAATATAAAGTTATATGAAACCCGATAAACCGTCATAAAATATAACAAAAGGAAAAAGGTGTAAATAAAAAATATATTACATTCTATTCACATTTCTATTTCAAAATACAAGTAAATCGAAAAGACTTTATTATAAACTAGCGGTCAGCCCCGGCTTCCACAAGTGGTTTCTGAATCTCGACAAACAGTACCACTTACCGGGTCCAAGTATTGCTAAGAACCATCCCGGTGACCCCATTAATACTCCATTAAAATTTCACCACAATCGGCTAATCTGTTTAAGAGGAGAATAATTACGCGCAAGACACGCATAGCCGAATTTTATTTATTTATTTATTTATAATTTATTACAACGGCTTGCGCCAATGACAGTAATTAATAGGTAATACTAAACATATAACATAATTAACATAATTCAAAAACAAATAACAAATCAGAGATCAAACATACTTAACAATAACTAGAGGAAATAAAATAATATAAAGCAGAGTAAAGTGATAACAACATACAACTTATATACCTAACAAACATGGCTTTCACATAACATGAGACAGTTTGACATGATCACCTTGAGTGTGTCATTAAAGATTATTTATAAACATATTAGCGCTTTACCGGATCCAATTGTGAAGCTGAACTATTCAGAGACACTCAAACACACACAAAATAATTTCAGTTCAGCCTTTTAGGAGGAGTTCAGTGACAAACGCACGTAGAGAAGAATTACATTTATAAAGGTAAATCTTATTTACAAACAATTTTTCACGTAGTTCAATCACACGCATACATATGTACATATCGCATAAACTTGTTATTCGGTAACCCTTTCTAAACATTTCTTTTGTTAATTACACAATGTATAATATTTAAAAAATATTTTAGCCTAGAAGCTGGGTGACATTTTTTCTTAATAAAAATTCTTATAAAATACAACTTTAACCTAACATTTTCTAGAAGCAGCGCATATTCTCAATAAATTTTGTCACATCATATTCATTCATACAGAAATATTTTCATCTAGAGCCTCATGAATGTAAAGAACACGTCAGTAAATATTTTACATTTTACTATTGCCTTAAAGTAATATTAAATAATTTCCTGATTCTTTTTCTTTACATTTTACAGTATTTCTATTTTCGCATATTCCTAGCAACTTCTATAGATATAGGAATTTGCTGAAATGATGGTTTTGTAGAGAATGATTTTGTCTGGAGCTATTGTTATTCTTACAAATTTTATTAAACTCGAAAACGCAGACAACATTGAGTTAACGTATTTCAAACTTTTCCATTGCCTTTTTTCGATCAAGCAACGTTAAATATAATATGTTGTATTAACTTTGAGATCGGGAAAAGTATTATCCCTAATATATCCCCATATATATATTCGGCATTGATGATCTCATATGGGTGGTAATTACAAATTATATTTTATTCATCATCATTGTAGCGCCGAACAGCACCAACTGCTTCCGAACTGAAAACTCCCTTACAAATGTGTGCGTACGTATTTATGAATGACAAGCCGATAAAATAATACATTTCCACACATTTTGAATATAAAGGATAAAATGTTTCAGTATTTTTCTTTTTAATTTTTTTTTCACCATTCGCTTATGTTATTTATTCAAATCCTCCTCTACAAATTTGGCCAGTCACTGCAAAATAACCCTGTATAGAAGAAATTTCCACCTATTTACTGACTCATCACGATATCTCATCAATCATTAGGCGACTAGAAACTTAGTAGGAAAATTCCGTTCGCCAAGTTAAGGTCAGCTAAGAACGGATTTTTCGAAATTCCACCCGCAAGGGGGTTGCGGGGGCGTTACTTAAATTATTCACATTTTCAAACTATGGCTCTTATAGGTGTAAAACTTGGCCAAAATATTCTTTTTGGCATGTTAAAAACTATTAAGAACGGATTTTATGAAATTCCACCTACTAAGAGTAGTGCGGGGCATTAAAATTAAAAAAAAAATCTTAATCTATAACCCTTTTAGTCTCGCTAAAACTTGAAAACTGCTGGATCGATTTAGATGAGATCACAATTGGTTCCAGTAGGTGGCGCTGTTGTTGAAATCCAGAAATCACCCGTACGAATTCGGGCGGATCGGTAGCTTCTTAAATGGTAAAGGAGCATTTAGTTCACCGCGTTGCTCCGGTGTTTTAGGTAGACTTCACATGTTTTCGAAATATTTTTAGTTCTCAATCATGCAGATTTTATTATGATATTTCCTTCACTACCAGCAATTGGTTAATCAGCGCTTAAGATTGCTACTAACAATTTTCGGGGATCAAGTCGCGAAATATGACATTTAAACCAATATTTAGCCCCTTAGCTAGCAGGGCTCGCTCGTTCAACTTAAAGTATTAATAAATATATTCTAAGAAATAATGATATTATGTTTTCGAATATAAAAATTCTAAAATTTATAGAATATGTTAAACCAAATTATATTATTTTTTGGAATATATTTCATTTTATTAATTTAAGATAAACTAGAGAAATTATAACTCACTTCAACATCAATTTCGACTAATAGAATGAGGCCGAGCGAAATGCAAATATTTGCATCAAATTAACGTATTGCAAATGCAATTGCATTTATAGGGTTTCGTTTTACAGGGGTAGAAAATTATCTATCTCCATAATTTTACGGTGTTATAAGATGTAAGATACGTTATGTTATAAAAAAAACTGGCTTCTTTTTTGTTATCTTAAAAACTTCTAACACATTTAACCTACTAAGAATTTCTCCTGTAATATTTTTTACGCATTACGCAGGCATGAGTTCTGCATACATAAATAACACAATACTAAATATTCGTGCTGAATTAAAACCCGCATCTCGCAGTGCCCTAGCCAAAGGCTTAGCCACAACATTACCCAGTCAGCTTCCTTTTTCTGACTTCCTCGTTGGTTTAGTGAGCGCGACTGCTGATCGTGTGGTACAAACACCGGGTTAAGAAATACTCCCGAAATACGCCTGAGAGTACTCTTGAGCTTGCGCACTCCCTCGTGCACTATAATCTTGTCTGATGCAGATGTCCATAGGTCGCAGTCTCATACTATGACAGTCTTAGTTCAAACTGGCCGCTGTAGCCGATATTCGGTCTGGAGGGCATTATTATTATTATAAAGATTCAGGATAAACCCAGAGACTCAGGTTAAAAAAGTTAAAGTTACAGCCTATATACGTTCAAGTGCCGGGCACTGGCCTCCTCTAATTTCTGAGAGGGTTTAAGAGCAAGGAAATGTCCACCGGGATGTCCCAATGCGAGTTGGCGAACTGCACACGTTTCCAAAATATTTTTTTCTAATTTCTCAGACATGCAGGTTTCCTCACGATGTTTTCCTACAACGAGCGCTTATAGCTCGCTAATTCAGGCTACCACGGCTCCTCAAGAGACTAGTGTGCATGTATTTGATTGACAATCACCCTAAAAATCACAATAGTCATTTAATATGCATTTACGATCGTGAAATCAAGTTTTGTGTATTTAACGGTTTGCAATATACGATACCGTGATAATATGGCTCGTTAGCATAATTTTACATTTTGCATTTGACTCGATGCTGCGGTGAGGACGTAGGTTCGAATCGCACACAAGTATAATATCCATAACCTACAAATAATTTTTATGTCAAACCCATGATCGATACGGGAGAAATTCCATTTAAATATATAGTAGTAAAAGTGTCCTTTTAGATTTTAAATTGTGCATTCAATCCTGTATTTCCAATCTACGTGAAAGGGTTGCTGAAATTAAAGGACGGGTAACAAAAGCATGTAGCAATGAAACATCAACCACGAAAAGCAATAAAATGAAATAACAACATGGAAATATAGGACGATGAAAAAACAAAATAACCATTATGTGTATCCTAGAAAGACTTCAAACTGTGCTATTAGTCACTATCTGGCTTCTACATGGCAAGTGCTGGTTTCGAATTGTACATTGCTTACAAAACTATTAAAATGTAAAATGTTACAAACAATATTTCATTATTACAAATATTTTTGCCACTAAGGCTTCAGCCTCAGGATTGATTCAATCTTTGTTAAAATATTAATAAAAGTAATCTCGCCTACAACATAATTTTTTTAGAATGTTAGAATGCACTCGTCAAATTTTCACCACTCTTTGGGTTGACTGGTAGAAAATGCCTAAAATCTTAAATAAATAAGACCAAACCCCACGGTCCATCTCTGTAGAGCTAATGTTTGTATTAGGAATCGATAGTATATTTTGACAACTGTGGGTTGTTAATGTTAACGATGTCATCTTGGTCCTCGGGGGTTACAACGTATCTGCATTTAGATTTTATCCATCTATCTACATAACTTCTCATCAAGTAGACTGTGTACTCAGCCGTAATGGAATAAGAATTAGAGCTTAAAATAAGCTTAAACTTAAAATAAATGCCAAAGACTAATAAAGACCCTAACATCCGACTTAACGAACATAACAAATGAGATAGAATATACGAGATAAACAATTTAATTATACAGTTTTTTTTTTGTTTTTTGCGCATACGAGTTTCTTGGTAGTATTAAAACGGGAAATGACTTAGTAATTTCGACACTCTACGTGTACTAGCAGAAATTGCACGCCAAACGCGTACCAAGGGAGCTTTTAACTTAAAACTCATTTTACTATCGTTGTTTTATTTGTAGAAAAAAGCTTGAATATTTTGTATTTGTAGCTTAATAAAGTATAATCTAATGTTAAACGTAACATTGACATTAGAATTTATTCAAATCTAATTAAATATTAATAGATTTCCTTATGTTCTAAAGTAGCTTAATAAATTTATTGTTTAGATTAGTAATATAAATACAATTATATTGTAATTCAGCACGTGCCACAACGTGCTGTATTACAACAACGTTACAGCGGTGAGTTTTAATGAGACCACAATTTTGCAGAGAGCCAAGTATGCAGTATAAATTGCTTTAATAAAAAAAATATTCACAAAATACAAAAAGGCTCAAAAAGGCCGAAAAAAGGAAATCGCAAAAATATTACATCAATCACTTAGCCATGAAGGTTAAACGATTATCGAAAAATGCAGTATTATGATCCCATTTCTTCATTATATGCAACGCTTCACGACATGCCAGACTTTCGAGGTGGAGGGATATATAGTTCTAATTCTACCATCTCTTTATCATCAACCCGTCAGTCTACTGGGAGACATGGACCAGTTGGGTTACGAATTGCCCAAGTCGTTCAAAAGTTACACGATCGCGAACAGTCATACCAACGATTATTATATAAAAACTTGCGATCTGCCCCGGCTTCGTACGGATGATTTCTGGATTTCGATAACAGCGGCACGTACCAGGTACAATTAATCTAAACCATTCTTATATCAACTTAAGTACTAACACTACACATATACACTACTAACATAACAACTACACACACACACACACACACACACACACACACACACACACACACACACACACACACACAGTTTCATCAAAATCGGTCCAGCTGTTTAGGAGGAGTTCATCATTGTCACATACACGCGGACAGAAGAATTATACATATACACGGACAAAAGAGTCTTCGTCGTAACGTCGATAACTCACTCCAAGCTCTATTCTGATAGTTACAAAGTTTGAAATATGAGTCATGTTAACCAACAGAATTAAAACATCTGTCTGAATATTTTCTTTATAACAGTGGTAGAGCCACGCGGCAGCTTTTGCTGTCGCACGGATGGGCCGGCTCGAACCTGGGTGGTACCACGACCTCACAGAATACCAGCGTGAACTAGAGGTTTACCTCTGCGTTTCGCTTGGTGAGTGCAGGTGGCCGGAGGCCCTTTTTACTGGAAATGAGGCATTTCCATCTTAGTCCTCACTAACACATGAATGAGGATAGATGTAGATGTCTATGGGCCGCAGCAAACACTTACCATCAGGTGGACTGTGTGCTCGTTTGTCACTCTTTTCCTATAAAAAAAAAATAATATTGTATTCATTTATATGCATCAAATGAGCTGAAATCGTAGATAAGTTTGCCAATGCGACACAGCATATTATATAGTAATTATTTATAAATATTTAGGGGCCTTGTAATTTGAGAACGCAACTTTAGTAACATCAATATTATGTTTTACGAACAGTTGAATTGACACTGACAAAAATTGGTTCCACAATTATGAAATTTACATTTCGATATCTATGATAATATTAAGATAACACAACTATGCGCCAATGTGATTCAGTATGCAAATAGTTAACTACATAAAACCGATAACTAGTGAATATATCAATAAATTTCATATGGATACAAGGCAAATCAAAATATATTTCGTTGGGGGACAGCTTATTCCTCTAGAATTGTCAACACTTAAAACAATTTGTTACAATTTTTTTTCCGCCAAAGAGTTTTGGAAAAAAAGTAGACATCTGTAGGCGCAAGGTCTAACGAGAACGGCGGGGGACGGAGAGCTTCCAACTGCAACTAACTTGGAGACCGTCTCTTGCGCAGTATGAGGTCGCGCATTGTCATGCAGAAGCAGCGGGGACGGGCACTTGGCTAATGCTGGTTGGAGACGTGCGAGCTTCTCCATTATTGTGATCAGTTATCCACAGTACACATCTGCAGTAATGCTCATCTCATTTGGTAAGAACCTGTGATGAATCACACCGGCTAGACCACCAAACAGTGACCATCACTTTTCTAGGGGTAAGTTTTCGTTTAGGGCATTGTTTAGTTGCTGAATCAGGATCCAACCAACTTGTTAAGCGCTTGCGGTCAGAATTAATCACAGGTAACAATGTGGTTCAAAACTCCTTCGTTTGTGTGCCTATTGAGCAGTGCAAGGCACTTCTCGACGCATACTTCACGCTGGCAACCATTAAGTTCGTGAGACACCCATTTTATTTTTTACCTTGTCAATTATGACGCAAATGGACCAATGTTAAGCTTACGTAGAAAGCTGCTGTAAATTCCACCGTAGATTTAGTATCATCAGCTTCCACCATCGCCTTTAATTCCTCTTTGTCACCAAAGTTTTCGGACGACCACGGGGCTTATTTTTTCCGTTCGTAATTTCCAGAATGGAAGCGGGCAAACCAATAACAGGTGGTGCATTCGTTTGTAATATTCGCTCCGTAACAGTCGTTAATGTTGCATTCTGCTTGTGCCGCGTTACACATATTTCATAATTACTCCAATTTTAGGGTTCCGTAGCCAAATGTCAAAAAACGGAAACCTTGTGGATTCGTCATGTCTGTCTGTCTGTCTGTCCGTCCGTATGTTACAGCCACTTTTTTCTGAAACTATAAGAACTATGCTGTTGAAACTTGTTAAGTAGATGTATTCTGTGAACCGCATTAAGATTTTAACACAAAATAGAAAAAAAAGAATAAATTTTGGGGGTTCCCCATACTAAGAACTGAAACTCAAAAATTTTTTTCATCAAAACCATACGTGTGAGGTTTTTAATATGATTTTTTTCTAAACTAAATAGTTTGCGCGAGAGACACTTCCCAATTAGTAAATTGTGTGTCCCCCCTCCCCCCTGTAACTTCTAAAATAAGAGAATGATAAAACTAAAAAAATATATGATGTACATTACCATGTAAACTTTCACCGAAAATTGGTTTGAACGAGATCTAGTAAGTTTATTGTTATTTTTTTAATACGTCATAAATCGTAAACCGCAATTTACCTTTCATTCAATCAACTCAAATATAATAATAAAAAAATACACTATTATTAAAACATCGATCAAAGTTACAACGAACTTCAAGAACTTTTATATATTGTTACTTGCTGCTACGGCACCCTTCATGGGCGAGTCCGACTCGCACTTGGCCGCTTTTTAACTTATGCATGATGACGAAAAAGATTCAAATGCAATGAAAACATAACGCTAATCAATAAACAAATAACTAATTTTAAACAAATAATGAATGTTTTTTTTTAAATATAATTAATTAATTATTAACTTTTATCCAAACAAAAATTATTTTGTTTTGAAATGGCCAGTATTTCAGAACGAACCTATTAAACGAACGAACCTTAGCCGAAGTCTTATTTATAGAAAATTTCAATTTCATGATTTCATGACATCGCCCTCGAACAAATTCATTTGACGCTTAATAACAATAAATAATTGATTATTTTTCACTAAAATAGTGTGCCTTTCTGCTATTAAAGTTTTACTGCAATATTATACACTGGAATTTTAGAAAGTCATAACCGAAGCACAGAATAAAAAATAGTACTACGTAACCGAAGACAATTTAATTTTTTAATTATTTGAATATCTTGTATAACCATTCAATTGGTATAGATTTTAAGAAGTTTTCTAACGATTGATATAAAAATATCACTTATATTGTACTTAACAATTTTTATATCAACTATTCAATTTACAACTATAATTATCTAAAACTTTTATTTGTGCTTGTGGAACTTCTTTCCTCTTTAAATTTACCGTGCCCAATTATACATATTGCGATCGTCCATTGTTGTGTGTCGGTAGGCGACTTACTTTGCAGCAACATAGTTTCTGTATTTCAACTACCATAAAATTTTCTTTTAACCATTGTTATTTCACCCTATCTTTCTTTCACCTACTGACAGGTGATGCATCTACATCATATATCAAATTACTTAAATGAAATAAAAAATCTATTGGTCGCGACTTAACTTATATACGTATTTGTTTGATATTTTCTTGACAGTCGCTGTGTCGAATTATTCGCCATATCGTTTTTGTTCATCGTCATCAGCACCCGGATATAAATAATTTGACATGTTAGCAAAGGATAGAATAGAAAAATATATTGTATGTACTTTTGTGGTGGTGGCATTTAAAATATCAATTCATTTTACCTTGTGTGTCGTATAAAGCAACGATGGAAAATGCTAGACGGAATTCAAAGTTTCTGATAGATAATGGCGTAACGATCACGTTAACGGCAGACAAGAATTATCAAACTATATGGGCAGCGTCAAAGGTGCAAGACGTTTGGTGACAGGCTCGTCAATTTGCCTGCCAATTATAGCGATTATACCAAATCTTTTTTACAACGGAAGGGGATCACGTCCAGTAGTGGACTTTAACAGACTGATATTAGTGTAGAAGAAAAACTTTTCATTTTTCAAAAAAGGAGGAAATTGAGCACGGTAAATCTAAAGAGGAGAGGAGTTCTGTTATGGCAAAGTTAATTAAGATACATTTTCAAATAATGTAAATATGTATTGTAGTAAATAATTACTATATTCTGTATAACAACGACTGATATAAAAATATCATCTATATTGTTTTTAACTAATTTTATATCAAACTTTCAATTTCCAACTATACTTATCTAAAACCTTTTTTGACGCTTGTGTTAAGTAAGGTTTTATATAATTATTTACTACAAATGATATTTATGTTATTAGAAAATGTACAGTAATTAATTTTGTCATTACAACGAAATCTATCAATTTGAAATACTCTCTTGAAATTCAAACGGGTTGGTGACAAGAACCGAATACTATTATTACTAGTATCGAGGCGTTTCATCTTAGTCTTATGATTGTGATCTTGAATCAAAGATACATAGATGTAGGTGTCTGTAAGCCACTTCACCTACTTATTTATTCTTCTTTATTTAAAAGTTCCACTCCATAATTTTATCTCACGTAACGTGAAGAGAGTTTACATACATAAATTGCACAAGGACAAACATTCAGAAGCAAACCAATTATTTGTAGGTCATACAAATATTTGGTTCTAGTCTGTGCGGGATTCAAACCTGCGGCCTTCGGCGCCGCAACTCAACTCTAAGCACTGCACCACGGACCTAACATTAGTCCTACCACCAGGTGGACTGTGTACTCGATTTTCATCCTTACTTTCTATAAAACAAGAGCTCCAAAACAAGAGCAAATTTTTTTGTGTGTAATCGTAACTTTATGATATCAAAGAAAGACGCAAATAGTATTAATAATAGCCACTTCTACTTTATTAAGTTTCGCTTCAGTACCAAATAACGGGCTTGCGGTAGTTTACTTTTTTCAACTTAAATTGTCTCGATGGTTCCCTCGTGAAACATTTTGTTTCAGCAGTTGTTCAGTTCTTGTGTTTCATTACGCTATATATTACTGTATTTTAGTGTTGTAGTGAAATAGCTCTTTTCTTTCTTTTCTTAGAAAGGATATGCCTAGAATATAGCAGCCACGCGTACAAGCACAAGTTATGTCGAGCACTGTGGATAACACCGTTATACACTCGCTGCGTAGATGCAACGACACTGGTGCGGTCCAGTCACATAGCCGAGCTCAACCAGCGCAGCAAGATCATGTTATAAAAAAAATTTCACGACTCCCTTTATGTGACTTTATGCAATCCGTCCTTTTATGACAGTTTTAATAATAATAATAATAAAAAAGTGGCGTAGGGAAGTGACGACCCCATCGCCGCTGACGTAACGGTTATGTGACAAAACTGCTACGTCAGCGCAGTCAGTCAGCACCTTGCCAAGAGTTGTTAGCACCGTGCCTTGGCAAAATTGAAGGTGCAAAGGCCCGCTTGTGCACATGGCCTCACTATGAAACGGTGCCGGGTCTGGGCGTCTCCCGTTTACTGTCGCCCACTAAATGGATGATGGAAAGAAGGAATACGCGCAAAGGGCCGCTGCCTGGAGGTCGCCAGGGCGCGTCTGGAGCTAGCGCTGGACGCGACAGCATGCGAACCGCCAGCCAAGCTCGAGGTACTGTACGACCACCCTGCAGCCCCTCGCATTCATCATCCCCACCAGCTGGCTTGGTGTTGGCAGGGTCTTCGCGGGCCCAGCAATCAGCACCCGCCACTGGTGGAGTACGCTACATGCGTTGGTCAATACAAATGAACAGAAATGCATTGCGGGCGTATTTTGGGGCAAAAGGGGGAGATATTGGAGGTTTTGGGTATGGGGCTAGGATGCATCGACTATTTGCTGAGCTGGAGCCGTCTATTACTGTTACCGAGCAAAACCTGGCAGACCGAGTTCGGTACATCATGCGCTCAAAAATATTTGATGACGCCGAACTCGAACGGCTACGACGATTCCTTTGTCGAATGAAAATACTACGACAGGAGATGCGGCTTTACGAGTTGCAGAGCAACCCGCACATGTAGATGCCGCCGTAAATCTCCTTGTGGTTGACTCAGGCGACGATGGAATAGTCGCCCAGGAACAAGAGCAAATGAGGAGCATATTGGAAGAGGCGATTAGGGAAACGCGCAGTACGCCTCTCGAGAATCGACCACAACTTCCCCGTATACCCCTAAGCAAGCGGAATCGGGCTGTCGTGAGGGCTCTCAACCCAATGCTACTGACCTATTTGGAAGCCAGCCGGGACTTTTGCGAGACGGACTTAATTCTTTTTGGAGCCGCACTGGCAGTTTATCGTATTATTGGCGCCAAACTTTCCACGGCTGGACGCGCTACTAGACAAAATAGCGCCATCCCAGCCTGGAGAAGAAGGATTGAGGACCGTATCGCAAAGGCGAGGGCCTTCATCGGCAGGCTGATAAGCTTCACGCCGGGCAATAATTGGCCGAAAATTGTGGGCACCATCAGGATGGCGTTAGCTGGGACAAACATCAGTTTGTCCCAGCCGGCTATAACGCAAAAACTGACGGAGCGCATAGACGACCTGAAGCAGAGAATCGCTGCTTGGGGGTAGCGGATTCGGCGATATACCGAGAGGTCGACACGGTTCAACCAGAATCGTCTCTTCCAGAGTGATCAGAATCAATTAATCATTGGAGCGACCAATGGTACGTAGAACGGTCCCAGCACCGAATCAGGCCGACACTATCGCATTCTGGCGCGGCCTGTGGTCAGAGCCCGTAAACCACAGCGAGGGTTCTTGGACAGAAGTTGTGGCGAGTCAATGTGCGAATGTTACGCCCATGGACCCCGTCATCATAACGCCGGATGACGTAGCTGAGACGGTCCGTAGGGCCCCGAACTGGAAAAGTCCGGGGCTCGATGGGCTGCATCACTACTGGCTGAAAGGGTTCGTGGTGTATCGCGCTGTGCTCGTCCGACAGTTTCAAGAGGCTCTCGACCAAAAATCGCTCCCGAGCCTCTTCACTACTGGGATCACTCATTTCGTTCTTAAAGACCGGGATTCCACAGACCCGAGCAAATACCGCCCCATAACGTGTCTACCTACCATATACAAGACACTAGCATCCATTTTGAGCGCGAGAATCACTCGTCACCTGAACTCAAATCAGGTGATGTCGCGCGCTCAAAATGGAGGTCGGGGCGGTGGTCGTGGAACCAAGGAACCACTCCTCATTGACGCGGTCATTGGCAAGGTGGTTAAACGCAACCTTCGGAACCTCTCCGCCGCCTGGATAGACTATAAAAAGGCATTCGACTCGGTGCCTCATACTTGGCTTAAGAGGGTCCTCGAGCTGTATAAGGTCAATTGTACAGTTCGAGACTTCTTCGGGCATTGTATAGGGCAATGGATTACGATCCTTTGTCATCTAGGCGAACGGATGACGGCTGCGGAGAGCTACATAAGGATAATAAGGGGTATCTTCCAGGGCGATTGTTTGAGTCCAATCTGGTTCTGCCTCTCTCTGAACCCTCTCAGTACATTACTGGAGGGCTCCGGAGGGGGATTTCAGCTTCGGAAAGGAGGTACAAAAGTGACCCACCTTTTCTATATGGATGATCTCAAGTTATTCGCCTCCAGTCGCTCTCATCTTATGGAATTGCTAAACATCACTTGTGATTTTAGCAATTCTATTAGAATGGAGCTGGGGATGGATAAGTGTGCTGTCCTCCATGTTGAAAGGGGAAGGGTTGCTAACTCTGAGGGCATAGACTTATCTATGCCAATCAACATAAGGACCCTTTCCGAGGCTGAAACATACCGATACCTGGGTATGTCACAGAACATCGGTGTAGATGAGGCGGGTATGAAACAGTCAGTTTGCGATGTGTTTTATGCACGCTTGACCAAAGTGCTTAACAGCCTTTTGTCCGGTATGAATAAGACGCACGCATATAATGGTTAGGTCATGCCTGTTCTCATGTATACCTTTGACATACTCAGGTGGACTCAAACCGAACTGAACGCTCTGGACAGAAAAGTTCGCACTATAATGACGTCCCACAGGGTGCATTATCCGAGATCGTCAGTAATGAGACTGTACTTGCCGCGGAAGCATGGTGGACGCGGCTTTTTAAGCGCGCTTACCATGCATAATCGCGAAGTGTGCAGCCTCCGTAATTACTTTCTTACGAGAGCGGATGATCCATACTATAGGGACGTCATTTCTTGTGATAAAGGACTTACCCCTCTATCCTTAGCCAACGAGCAATGGCAAGACCCGGCAGTACAGAGCATTTCTGACCGGGAGACCGTATGGAAGGAGAAGGAGCTCCACGGGAGGTTCTACAAGGCTCTACATGAGCCTTTCGTAGACACAGTCGCCTCCCTCCACTGGCTACGTTTCGGTGACCTTTTGGGCAAAACGAGGGTTTTTACTGTGCGATACAGGATCAGGTTATTAAGACCAACAATTATCGGAGATACATCCTAAAGGATGGCACCGTTGATGTCTGTCGAGCTTGTCGCCATCCCGGTGTGACTCACCAGGCATGTCATCTCCGGTTGTTCGGCGCTTTCTAACTCTGAGTATTTGCACAGGCACAACTTAGTAGCCAGGATTCTATACCAGGAGCTCGCTCTGAAATACAGTTTCAGAGAGCACGAGGGATCTGTGACAGTAAACACCTGGCCGCCGAGCTCCAACACGTCAAGCAAGTTTTGCACGACAATAAGCTTCGGGTCCCGCGCCTACGTCACAGTGAACGAGTGAAGCCGGCCACAGTCGAGCGAGTGCCTGCTGTACTGCCATATGTCAGAGGTGTCTCTGGCAAGATTGACTACATCTTAAAGCGTGCTTCCATTAAAACATATTTCAAGCCGCCGAAGAAAATTAGTCAGTTTTTACCATCAGTCAAGTGTAATATTCCTCTGCAAGATGCAGGAGTGTACAAGCTTGATTGTGAATGTGGTCTCTCTTATATAGGACAAACTAAAAGATTCATAAAAATCCGCGTTAAAGAACACATAGCTGATGTGAAGAATAGACGCTCCGGGAAGTCTGCAGTCTGTGAACACGTAGAGGATCGCCCCCGTCACTACATTAGATTTGATAGACCACAAATCCTCGCTAAAGAACACCGATTCCTTCCAAGGATGATTCGCGAGGCTATTGAAATCAAGAAACATCCTAATTTCAATAGAGAAGATGGCTGGGTGCTACCATCTGCTTAGGATCCCATAATTAATAAAATTAAATCCCAACCCAAGCATACAACTGCAAGATTTCATGATACTGTAAGTTCATACTGCGTAGATCGGATCAAAAATTAATAATTTTTTAATCTGGAGGTAGCCGTGGTTAACTATGACATTGGGATATCATACACCTCAGTCCCCCCGTGACCATGGGTGCTGTAAAGTGCTTGAAACGTCGGGAATGTAAAATAAGTTAATATACGCGATAAAATCCGTAAAATTAGTTTTATTTAAATATATCATTCAACTTCCATTAGCATATTTTTTTTATTTTTTATCATATAAATAACTTATCATTGCTCTCTATCTGTTCGTAAATAGACAAACTGACCGAAAAAATTATAAAATTGTAAAATTATAGAATGCTATTAAAATTTATGTTTTAATAGCATGTATATAACCTCCTGAGCTTAATAAAGCCAGTTATTTCAATATTACAGTTTACAGACAGACACTTCACTTATTTATACATATAGATATAAGAAAGCGTTGATATACTGAGCTTCCTTAGACTTTTTATACTTAAAGATACAGACTATATACACGTATATTATATCCCAGGCCTCCTCTCATTTCTGAGAGGGTTTTAGGGCAAGGAAAGGTCCGCCTAGCTACCCAAAGCGTGTTGGCGAACTTCACGTGTCTTCGAAATGTATATTTTTTCTTATTTGTCAGACATGCAGGTTTCCTCACGATGTTTTCCTTCACCGCCGAGCACGTGGTAAATCAGCACTTAAAATTGCAATTAACAATTTCATTGGTGCCGGCGGGGATCGAACCCGGGTTTCTCGCGTACTGTGAAACTTACAGCGAGCGCTAACCATCTGAGCAACCACTTCTTTTTATACTTATTTATATATAAATATAAAAATTCAATATTTTATTACATTAAATTGTTACTGTTCGGAGAAGAATAGTCTATTTGTAAGTTTCTCGCCGCTTTTTCTCGTAGTAGTCTCCCGTAGTAGGAACTTTTTGAAACGATATTAAGATAGAAGCAATTTTTGAATAAAATGTTTTACCTTCAAATATCCCAACGCTCAAAATCAAAAAACTGTGACATAAAACCCCATGCTATAAATAGTAAACTTAACGAAGGACTATTAAATATATTAACACAGGTAAAGCTTATTAAACATGTACAGTGCAACAGCTGCGATATAATGAAAGCTACTGAGCCAATACACAAAATATCATGCTTTTGGCATCGTGTAGTTACATACTGACACGTGTCACATGCGATACCTGGGTGCGTCCTTTTATTTAATATCTCAATGTTTATTCTCTTTATTATTTGTTTTGTTATTTTTGAACCAACAAAACTTTAGCGCAATTCGTACCTAACAAGAGAATAGCGACTAAGCAACACACTGTGTCGTAACAGCGGCGGCGCGAAGCCTAAGCCGCGGCGCCCACCTAAGCTACATGATTTCGACATGGCTTGTACCATGATTCTGACGATGCTCTGACGTGACCACGTGTGACACTGCTTGCACCAACCTGTGCAACAATAGCATGTCGCAGAGTTCATTTTGGGCCAAAATCTCGCCTGAAGAGGATAAACATGCCCTTGCTTTGCTACAGATTTCAAACATTCAAAGTGCCAGCTGAAGATTTTGATTACATCCCTAAGGGAAAAAATTTGAAAAGTGGTGGTAATTTCAATTTTACGAAGGAATTAGAATTACATTTCGCATAGATTTGCCCTACAAGTTGCAAGAAGCACCTTGCGAGTTCCTGTTATTGTAATCGGGTCTAGGATAATCATATAAACATGGTTTTTCATGAACTAAATCAATGAATTTAATATTAAAACTACAAGTTTCGTGTTACGTGCCACTTCAATGCGTCACTAGTAGCAAGCTGAATGGCACGTCAGATCATGCGGCGTCACGCCACGCAAATGGGAGCTACTACATACATTCCCTTTGAATGTTGAGGCGAGTGACAAGTTACGCGTCAAATCACGCGTCAGATCACGTGTTACGTTACGTAGGTAGTACGTAGGTAGTACGTAACGTAACACGTGATCTGACGCGTGATTTGACGCGTAACTTGTCACTCGCCTCAACATTCAAAATTAAAAGGGATTGTATGTAGTAGCGCCCATTTGCGTGGCGTGACGCCGCATGACGTGACGTGCCATTCAGCTTGCTACTAGTGACGCATTGAAGTGGCGCGTAACATGACACTTGTAGTGACTTGTATACGCAAAATGAAAGGCGACCTAGCTTTTAATATTAAATTCATTGATTTAGTTCATGAAAGACCATGTTTATATTATACTAGACCCGATTACAGTAACAGGAACTCGCAAGATGCTTCTTGCAACTAGTAGTGCAAATCTATGTGAAATGTAATTCAAATTTCTTCATAAAATTGAAAGTACCACCACTTTTCAAATTTTTTCCCTTAGGGATGTACTCAAAATCTTCTGCTGGCACTTGGAATGTTTGAAATCTGTAGCAAAGCAAGGGCATGTTTATCCTCTTCAGGCGAGATTTTGGCCCAAAATGAACTCTTCGACATACTGTTGTTGTTGCACAGGTTGGTGCAAGCAGTGTCACTCGTGGTCACGTCAGAGCATCGTCAGAATCATGCTACAAGCCATGTCGAAATCATGTAGCTTAGGTGGGCGCCGCGGCTAAGCGATATCTGTGCGACGTCCTACATATGTATAAATATCTGTGGTATGCATGATACACGGTGCGGTGAGACAACGCTCGTCTGCAATTTTTCATCGTTTTAATTTTTAATAATGGATTACTAAAACTTTACAATGACTGCTGCTACAAAATGCCCTTTTGTATCCCTCAAGTGTCTACTTTATATAATATGAGTAAAAATCTTTTTTATATAGAGTTAATAATCTCATAGCTCTTTGAAGAATTTTAATCCAAATTTTTGGTTAAATTTGTCTCTTTTCATTCTGATTAAAATAAATTAATTCGCGTAAGTATAAGATGCCAAGATTTAAATTAATGTTTCTATCCTTTTTGGTAACAGGGTTTAAGTGTATAATATAAAATGTAAATAAAAAATTATTAAATAGAGGTCGTTATTTTTTAGTCCTTTATTTCCTAAAATGGTGTTATTTTTCGAAACAGTGGTAGATTATGAATTTAAAAACAATCGAAGTACGAAGCAACAAATTTGTCACGGCTTCGAAATTATCAGTAACCATTATCCATAAGTACCGCAGTAATTACAATAACTTTAATATAATACAAATAGGCAACTTAAACATAATTATTATTAATTAGATAAATTATGCTCGCAAGCTAAATTAAACTTTATCGCTCCGCGCTGGTGTCCGTCTGGCTTTGTATCTTTTTCCTCTTCCTACGTCACGAACGATATTTCGGGGTTACCCAGGGCTTCTAAAACAAATAGTAAAAAATACAGTTCGTTTATATTACCTTTTTATTTTATTTTATTTACAACTGTTTTACTTTAATATAATATCTTATATTTTTACCGCCTCTAAAATAACGGAAAGCGTTCTAAATCTGACGTATAATTTTAAGTAAATACTGGGAAAGAAAACATTGACACGGAGTGATAAGATGATTATTCTTTAATAAATGTAGTAAATTATTTGATGGTTTTTTGACAGAGAATTCATAATCTACCACGATTAGGAATTTAAAAAACTACCGAAGTACGAAGCAACAAGTTTGTCACGGCTTTGAAATTATCAATAACCATTATCCATAAGTACCACAGTAATTACAATAACTTTAATATAATACACATAGAACCCTTAGAAGAGCCGCGGTAGCTCGGAATAAACCGTGGTAGTTTAGAGACTAAGCGTTCGCTGTAAATTTCATAGTACGCGAACAATACTAAAGCGATTCCTAACGTCACTAATTGAATTATGAATTGCAATTTTAAGGACTGATTTACCACGTGCTCATCGATGAATAAATTTTATAATGACAGAAGAAAACCATGTAGGTTTTTTATCTGTCTGAGAAGTTAAGAAAAATATTTCAGAGACGGCAAATTCGCCAACACGCTTTAGGTTTATCGGTGGACATGTCCTTGTCTTAAAACCCTTTTAGAAATGAGAGCCATGCCCATTTGAATATATCGACTCGTCGTCCGCGTGTAATTTATTACGATTAGATTTCACGAGTTTTTAGTCTTTTGCGCGGAACCCTAACTCTGCTTCTAAAATCAAAGAAGTCTGAGTTACTCTTTATAACATCAGCTATCTACCAGTGAAAGTCCTGTCAAAATCAGGCCAGCCGTTTCGGAGATTAGCTGGAACAAACAGACAGACTGATAGAAAGAAAAACGGACAGACAGACAAAAATTTAAACAATTGTGTTTTTGTTATAAGTACCGTATATAATTTCATATGCATATAGTAAAAAGCTGTTATTTTGAGATTACAAACAGACACTTCAATTTTATTTATTTGTATAGATAAATACGTCTATGTAGCAGTTTTTGGTATGAGAATATGGTTGTGTGTCATGACAGCATATATATATATTTCATTATTAATTAAATGAAATGTATATTTACTAATGTATTATCGTACAATTAGTTTGTAAACTAATAAAGCACAACCAAGACGCATTGCAGTGTTATAAGATCAACATTAACGTGAAAGCCACACCCTAATTGAATATATAGCTGTAAAATATCAACTTGTTAATGTCAAGAATTCAATTCAAGTTGGATGATATGGTCCAGAGTAAATCTCATCTGACATTTTGGTATTGTAGTGTAACGAATTTAGGAATTTCAAATTGTATGAATAATATTTATTTAATTAAAATTGATTTAAGCCTGAGTGAGATAATATATTTATGGCAAGTAGCTGACATTTTTAAATTTAAAGCAAGCCCAAAAATCAGTAAGCAGAAGAAGCTATTAGTATATTCTTAAAACAGACTACGCATGGGAAAGCAAGGTTCTTAAGTAGAATCCTCATATTATAAAATGTTTAGAACGGCCCCTATAATATTCAACCGTGTTGTCAGCAATATTTTAATAAACGTTATAAAATATCAACACTGTAATACGGTCCAGGATTAGGTAATTCTAAATACGTTCTGTCTCAATTGCATCAGTTCTGGAAATTTCGAACATAAGCTCCATGGACCACTGGAGTCTAAAGTCGATAATGATGAAATAAAAGCAATAATAAAATTAGATTAACCTAAACCGGACCATACGTTAGTGACAAAACATTTTTATTGGTTTCCGTCCGGTATATAAATAAAAATTAACGCTAAAAACTAACGCTATTAAGACAAAAAAAAATATTTTTACAATATGTCTGTTTACACATGCTATTTTTTTACACTCCTTTGTTCAATTATCACTGGTTCGAAAACAAAAACCTCTGTCCTGGGAAAAACCAGCATTTGTTTTTTAAATAACAACTTACATTCATGTATGTTACATAATCAACCAGACAAAACAAATTAGAAATAGTTTCTTTGCGATCACCTCATACCTAGGGGTATTATCATCCATAAATTCCTTAATATTATAATAACCCTTTTTATACAAACTTTGTATAATAAGATTTTTTGAACTTTGAGCAGGACAAATTTTTCTGTGATTTTGTTGTAAGAGTGTATAAATCGCCCCAAGAATGAATTACTGACTCAGTGGAGTCGGGTAACTGGTACTACTGGCTTGTGTCTGTTCCTAGTATTTACAGAATGAATATCACTTATTTTTGTAAAACTACTTTTATTTTTGTGTACGTACACTACATTCACATAAATGTATTGAGAGGCCATACGTATATATATATATATATATATATATATATATATATATATATATATATATATATATATATATATATATATATACTTATATTTGTATTTGTTTAGAATCTATACCTATAAGATATATAAATATATCTAATTTACGTGACCAGTATATCTTTATATATCTTTCTAAAGGTTTAAATATAGGCCGTTTAATAAATTTATGGTGTGATCGTCTTAGTTAGGACCCTTATTTACGTTGTGTTTGTATAGTAACTTAGTTCTTTTAGGTGTATCTTGGAAGAATGAATATTCACGAGAGCAATCGAAAGCTGTTGGTAGAGTTATAATTAGCTTATAACTCTACCAACCCTTAACCCCGTTCAAGAAGACAGAGCTCAAAAAAATTGAGAACAATAAATTGTCCCTATTCCACTTGTATCAGGTCCACAACAGTCAATTCCTTATTAATTAATCACTTCCCGCTCACTTTTCCAAGGCTCACAATATTTATATCAAATACCAGATACAAGGGCTTCGCTCTCCCACATTTAAAAAAAATGTGGAGGAAGTACACGGCTCCGCACACGCCGTGCACGGTGAGCGCCAACCATTTTAATGCGCTCCCCCCGAAGGGTACGCTAATTTTGGAACTGGACCGTAGTCCACAGCAAAATAACTGGCGAACCAGTAAAAGAGGACTTGGTCCCTTGATAGTGCGTAAGCACAAACATCGACCGAAGTCGCGCATGTCAATGCGTGTAAACGCCATACAGAATACGATCAAATCCAGCCACAGTGAATGTACTTCACACGGGTTAGGCAACAATAGGCACACTGGCCATAAAAAGCCCTCCGTGAGCGCCACCACCTGCCAGACCGGCGTTCCTGCAGACGTGATGTAAGTGTAAGGCATCACCACCAATTGCATGGTCAGCACGGCCAATTGGCCGCAGAGCGTGTCATTAGTCTACCGCTCACCTCAAGGGAATGGGGTCCCACATTGCGCGGCTTTCGGCCGCAGCCTTGAGAGCCTCCTCAGATTCTCCCTCCAGCTACCACCCGCATGAGGTCGACACATATGCTCCACCAACCAATACAATGGATAAACAACCCATAGAAATAGCCAATAGGCAGTTATAAAATAATAGTAATAATTCGCCATCAGAAAGGATTTGTGTCACTGACGTTAAGTATATGCATTTTTCGATCATGTTTGTCTCACCCACCAACAAGTTGCCTTCAATCTTTCAAAGGTGGGAACTTTAGAGAGATATATTATTAAGTTGTTATATAAAACATCATGGAGGACAGAGAGTCTGCAGTTCCGCTATGAAGGGACCAGACTTGGGCAAAGCTACTTAGGTTGTGAGTCAAACCAAGACGCAGAGAGCGCCATTGAGAATAGCGACCCGCCAAACAACCATCGCAGAGACGCAATGCTGCAGAATGCAACAAGCATCAATACGACTATCGTCGGGCTTACACCCTTCCAAGGTCTCCTATACAGTCCTAGCAGACATCACCACCCGCATACCTCCATCGACCAGAACCACAGATGCGTCGAATCAGGTGCAGCACACCCGCAGATCCATCACAAGACGCAATACTGCAAGTAGCAGTAAGCATCAATGCAACTATCATACGGATGACGCCCCCTCACAACACACCCACATGATCCCTATCGACTTTGGTAACAAAATTGATAATGTTGTTAACTAAAAATACCACCAACGTATCATAGTAGCACGGTACTAAGACGTCAGTAGCCAAAACTCCACGTATCATAGCGCTATTGCATTAAGACATGAAGTTGAGTATGCTTGCTGCACTTAAAAGTACTACCAAACACACTCACCCTAATCCGAAAGATAGCCGACGTATCATAACGCTATGCGCTAAGACTTCGCCCACAAACGGTAGGGGTGTGCGATGTCCATGGGCAATCGTATTGCTACAATAAACCCGCTTACCACCGACACTAAGATGATATGTCTAGGACACATCGGTTAGCGAGTCCAAGTTTACCTCGGTCTCGGAGGCTGCGAAGCAACCTACACGCCACTATAATAATCCTTTTCACATTTTTAAATGTCTTTATAATGAATTTAATTATTATTTATTAATAATAATTATGAGGCGTCACAGTATGATCTGTTACATGTTTACGTGTAAGTGCTACGCCAAAAATGTATAGCATCCTAAAGTAGTTTTTTTTTTATATAGAATCATTTTCAATCCCTAATTTCTAAGATAGAATGCCTCGTTACAAGTAAAAAGGGTATCCGATACCCTACACTCACCACACGTAACACAGTCCTTCTAAGTTTGAGCCGATCCATTCGTGCTGTAACCAACACATAGCTACAGCGTAACTGGCGTGGATAATCGCAATTTTGAACCAGACTTACAATATTTAAATTCAATTATACTTTGCGAGACTGTGCTTTCTGCAAAGCCGAAGATCGGTGATCATCTATTGACTATTTTAGTGGTAGAGTCACACTGCAACTGCAGCACGAATGAGTTGAGTTGATTAAAACCTGATAACATTTTCACCAGTAATGAGGCATCCCATCTTAATTCACATGGATAACCACTCATCTTCAATTTGATTCTTAACCGACAGTAATTTACTAGGTGTGTATGGACTACAGCTCGTTTATCGAACAAAAACAAAAAAAAGATATTCAGGACAAAATCGTTTATTTTAACAACGATAATATGATTAAATCTATGCATATAAAAAAAAATTAAGTGTTTTTCTGTAATATCGAAATAACTGGATTCAATTAAGCTCAGGAAGTTATTTATGTGCATGCTATTAAGACATGAATAATAATCATTTTGAAATTTTTTGTTGGTCTGTCTGTCTGTCTGTCTGTCCGGGTTAATCTTCGGAATGGCTGATGCGATTGTATTAAACTTTATGAATAGATAGCAATAGCAAGAGTAATCTAGGTAATGTTTTATCCGAAAAACTTCAAGACTTTTTTGGCAATAACAAAAAAATTACAGAATAAATGGTCGGATAATGGTATGGTTATTTAAAATCGAAATAACCCAAGTGAAGCAGGTGCGGTTGGCTAGTTATTTATATTATTATTGTCTTTTAAAATATATATTCATATTTTTTTATAATTTATCAATAAATTTCCATTTCAGAAACATTTTAATAATACTTAACCTCACAGGAACAACTTAACAATCTACATAGTTTTATTATCCACTCAAAAAAACTTCCTTCCTCTCTGAACTTCCGCAAACTATGAAAAAATGGGTGAAAACGATGTAAAGTATTTTGTTAAATTTTTTTGATTTAGGTTAATCACGCAGGACTATTTTGTTGATTTTCTAACATTGTGAGCCAGTGCTTGTCTACTATCCCAACTAGCAGTTAGTAGTGACGCAGTCAAAATAGAAAAAGTAATAGCTTTAACTATTTTGACTTCAACTTTTCAAGGCAATAGCCTTGAAAAGTTTGGGTAAGATTATCAATAAATTAATATCTAATAAATAAGTTATCCATTTATTATATTACAAGTGATCCACCCCGGTTTAGCACGGGTGATTTCTGGACAGCTCCACTTACCCGGTCCTATTGTGAATCTAAATCATCCAGGGATCCGGCCAAAAAATAAATTTAAAACAAAAAATTCATCAGAATCGGTCGAGCCTGTTTAGAGTTTTAGCGAGACTAACGGACAGCAATTGATTTTTATATATAGAGATAAAACGTAATTGTTAAATTCCGCGTAAAAAATAATGTGCTTTACCACACCAAAACACATGAAACACATATAGCAGTAAAGTTAAATTTGAGAAATATTAAGCTTATTAATAAATTAGCTATTAAATTGCAAAATAACTTGAAATTTATCTCCCAATTCTAACCTAAATTTTTGTTAAATATTGTTACTATTAATATATGGAATATAAGAAAAATAGCTCATACTGATTAATTTCGACTAAAATTATTACAAACACTGCTGCATTTACACTTTACAAAATATAAGGGCTTATCTGCAGGTGTCTCTCGTCTTATCATTAAATCATCAAAATTCAGAAATTCAAATTTCATTTGAATTACCTACTGGTGCATATGGACGCAAAATTATCAGGGTTGAAATATTATTCTATTACGTAATAAAAATAAGTACCAATAAAAGTACCAATAATTACGCTAGTGTAAAAATTATAAAAGGTAATTGGTACATCTATGTATGACCGATTTTATTTTTATCTTTTAATGTTGTGAATTCCTTAACACATGTTGTGTTGAATATCTACTATTAGAACTTAAAAAATAATATGGCAATCGGTACAAAATCGTTTGTATACTACTCAAAAGTAGTATAATACAGTTGAAATCGGCATCAACAACATTAAAGGAACCATCGAACTAGGTCTATATCCGATAGTTGTTATACATGTAAACAAGATAAATGCAAACAACATTACCCAGTCATTTCATAAAAATACCTAATCCATCCTTGTAAGGAATGTTGGTATAACCCGTTTCCACTTAGGTTAGTGGTAGTTACTATTAGAGATGAAGCTGGCTTAGCAATACTTTCTTATTAAAAATTAAAAATAAATCATTAAGAACTGTGTTAAAATATTACTGAATATTATTCAAGTTAACGAAGTGAATTTTGAAAGGAAAAGCTTTAAAATTATTTAAGAAATCGGTGGAGCAAATCTTTTCTATATTCAGAATTCGACTCGGAAGGCAAATGCGAGGTGATATGTGATTTTTGTTCGCTGCCGGTTCGTGTTGGCAGGAATTTAGAATTCAATTTTTGTTTAAAATCAGTAGTTTTATATGAACGCTAAAGATTTCAACTTTTCCTTTCTTATAAAATTTTAATTTAATTTTATAAACTTCGAACTTGTGGTCCACCTTATGGTAAAAGGGCTATTGCAGTCCATGAACAGCTGCAGCGAACTTCATACAAAGAAGGCTGTATATGCATTGTCACCTGGCATCTATAGCCTTTTTTACTATAAAAATAAGGTTTAAGATAGAATTGGAACACAGCCAGTTCTGGCTTTCTATACCCTTCAGACCGGAACACAGTAATGCAAGCATTGCTATTTAGTGCAAAGAGGATGGTACATCACCAGACAAACTTCTCGGCAGAAAAGGAGTAAAAGTTTTTTTTCGTGGGTAGTTGGCTAAACAACACGTTTATATTTTGCTCCTATTTAAATTTTAAAGTTTAATGTTTTCTGTTATATTTGTGTAATTTTCTTGATAAATTATAATGAATAATTAGTACCACCCACCTCATGAGTGTTTTTCCAAGTTCATATACTTGTACATAATAGCATATATCATAACTGGCACAATCTTTTGTTTTCTCTTTATCAGTGTCAATTTATAACGTAAATGGAGTCTTCAATCAAGGAGAGCATGGCCGACCTAATGGAGGTATTCCATAAGAGAATGACTAACTTTGAAGAACAGTTACATAAATCTCCCCATTCAATATCCAACACGGCATCACTTGCTGCAGAGTTCACCTCATTCAAGGCTTTTGTGGTCCAAGCACTGAGCAGTCTACAACAGCAAACGGTGCTCCTGTCTCATACTGTTGATGAGTTGGAAGTAAGGAGTCGCAGGAAAATGCTTTTATTTCATGGTGTACCAGAGACCTCAAAAGAAGATACTGCACTGGTTGTCACAAGAGTTCTTAATGATCAGCTGAAGATACGTGACTGCTCAACCAGTGATATACGAAGGTGCCATCGGATGGGTCGTAAAGCTACCCCAAACAGACCACGACCTATTCTTGTAAAGTTTCAAAACCTGATATTACGTGATAAAATATGGTACTCCAAGACTCAACTTAAGGGATCAGGTGTCACAGTCTCTGAATTTCTTATTAAATCAAGACACGATACATTCATGGCTGCTCGAGATAAGTTTGGAATTTCGAATTGCTGGACTAAGGATGGATCTGTTTATATTCTCAGGCCTAATGGTTCTCGTCTTCGGGTCCTTACAGTGAGCGAAGTTCATAAGACTGACCAATGCCAAGATGCCTCAGCTAAAGTGATTGAAAAGAAACCAGCATCAACAAAGACCAAGAGAGGGGCCACAGTTAAGAAATGATTGTGATTGTGCTTTATTACTTTATCCCTTTTTTAATGTACTTAGTATATGCAATTTTTATTCTAAACTTTAATTTAAACAAGTATCGCTGCAATTAATTTACACTATTTTAAGCTAGGTAATTTTATTCTGCTTAGCACGTTATTAATTGACTTTTACGTTGACCCGATTACGTGTAGCAATTGTTTCATATATATTATTATTTTGTTTATTAGTTGCTACGCTTAATCTTGTGCGGGTAAAAGTGAATTAATTTTTTGACAATATTAATACATTTTATGTTCACGCATAGCTTACTGTATATCTAGTATACAGTTATTATCTGTGCTGTATATAAACTCGTGCTGGGTGTTGTTTCTATTTTTCCACAGATTATTACACATAGCAGCTATTTTTAATTTTTATTCTTTATTTCGTTAGTTTTAGTGTCGCATCGGCTACAAGTCTTTCAGCCAAAATTTTAGTACACTGACAACTTTAATATTTTAAACTTTGTCAACGTAAATTTATTAAAATAGTCATATATAATATTAAAATAGTTTGTAAGTAGTGTATTTGTGTAGCGATATTACCTAAATTGTATTTTTTTTCCTCATCTTGTTATTTTGAAATCTTGTTTTTTTTTTTGTTTTTTAGTTCTGTTATAATTTTTAATAACACTCGACTGGTGGGTGGGCATGATTGCCTTGTTGTAAGAAGTACATTTAATTTAGTAGTTAATTTTATTTTAATAATTTAGACTTTTAATTTAAATATATTATAAGTATATATTGTAATGGCTATTAATGATATAAGTGGCGATAGTGAGATGTTTTTCACTGCTGATGACGACAGTTTTTGTTCTATGGTAAGTGATAGTGGAAGTTCTATTTCATCTCCTCTCGCAGAGTTTCTTGATTCGCAGTTTTCTGATGTCCCTAACAACTTCAACGTTGTTCATATTAATGCACAGAGCATTCCGGCCCACTTCCCCGATATGCTGACAACTTTTACCTGTAAAAATATACATGCTGTTCTTATTTCTGAATCGTGGCTGAAGCCCTGTCTTCCCTCTACCTGTTACAATCTTCCTGGCTTCCAATTAATACGAAACGATCGCTCGGTAGGTGGCGGTGGAGGTGTCGCCATTTATCTACGTTCACACATTCCTTTCACTATTGTCGATGTATCTGCACAACCACCTCCGCCTGATGCCGGTGAGCATCTTTTTATTGAAGTCACACTATCTCACTCTAAAGTTCTTCTTGGAGTTTATTACTGCCCTTCTATGCGTATTGACTTCTTCAACTCATTCCAAAATATCTTAGATAAACTTACTCCCTCCTATTCACATACGATTATAATGGGCGACTTTAACACTTGCTTACTTAAACAGGATGCCAGGGCTTCTTCTCTTCAGTCAATTTTATATTCTAGTAATCTCTCTATTTTACCGTTAGATGCCACGCATCATTTTCCAAACTCGACGCCCTCTCTCCTTGACCTTATTTTTGTTTCCTCTTGTAACTTTGTCACGAAGCACGGTCAATATACGGCCGATGCATTTTCATTTCATGACCTAATCTTTTTATCTTATAAAACTCGATCTCCCAAATTTAAACCAAAAATGTTACTGCAGCGTAATTTTGGTGGCATGGATATAGACAGTCTTCGTAAGGATGCGTTGCTTTGGGACTGGTCAAATCTTTATAGCGCAGATAATCTGGATAATAAGGTCTCAATCTTTACTTCTGCCCTTATAAAAATCTTTGATGTGCATGCACCTGCACGCGTAGTCAAAATTAAACATCGTTCATCACCTTGGCTTACTGATGATATAAAATCTATAATCAACAAAAAAGCAATAGCTAAGGCTAAGTTTAAACGTAAGCCGAATGCGTTTAATAGGGAAAAATATATTAACATTCGCAATCACTGCAATAAGGTGTGTAGGGATGCTCAACGCCTTCATATTCATAAGTCAGTCGAAAATTGTGATACGGCAAAGGTCTGGAAATTTCTTAAATCATTGGGTGTTGGGAAATCTAAGAATAGTCCAACGACAAAAGATTTAAACGTTAATGGTTTAAATAAACATTTCTCTTCTTCGTCCTGTTTAGATAACACTAGTAAGGCTAATACACTAACATATCTTTCAACTATTCCCACTCCCAATCATTCTTCTTTTGTTTTCAAACCATTCTCTGCTTGTGACGTTAAGAAAAGCGTTCTATCTATTACTTCCAATGCAGTGGGAAGTGACTGTGTCAGTCGTAACATGATTCTTCCCATTCTCGATATTATTCTTCCTATTATTTGTCATATCCTTAACTTCTCCATTTCTACAAGTAGTTTTCCATCATCTTGGAAAAATGCTGAAATAATTCCTATTCCAAAGAAAAGTAATCCTACATCCTTTTCTGAATATCGTCCTATCTCTTTACTGCCCTTCTTATCTAAAGTCCTTGAACGCCTTGCTTACACCCAGTTCAACAGTTTTCTTTGTGCGAATGCTCTTCTTAATCCTTTACAGTCAGGATTTCGACCTGGACACAGTACTACCACAGCATTGGTGAACATCACCGATGATATCCGATTAGGAATGGAAAACGGTGAAGTGACTGTTCTTTGTTTATTAGATTTTAGTAATGCTTTTAATACCGTTGACCATGATGTCCTACTCGGCATAATGCGCTCTCTTAACGTATCTCCAACAGCGATTGGTTGGTTTCAGAGTTACCTGTCTGGTCGCCAGCAACGTATACGTATCGACGATACATTATCATCTTGGTGTAACGTACGTGTTGGTGTACCACAGGGAGGCGTATTATCTCCTTTGCTTTTTGCAGTTTTTATAAACTCAATATCCAATAATTTAACTTCTTCCTACCACCTTTATGCGGATGATCTACAAATATATACAAAAGCTTGTCCCAACGATCTCCCCAATGCTATCAATGTCGTTAATGCAGATCTCAATCGAATTCTTGAGTGGAGTAATGCATACGGCCTTCACGTTAACCCAGCAAAATCGCAAGCCATTATTATGGGCAGCGCGCAAATGTTGGCTAAGTCGAGCCTAGATTACCTGCCTCTAGTATTTGATAAAACTATTATTCCTTACGCAGATTCAGTAAAGAACTTAGGTATCCACATAGATAAGAATCTGTCGTGGGGACAGCACATTAAAGAAATTAATCGCAAAGTTTATGCCTCGGCAGCCTCCTTGCGTAGATTACGTAACTTTCTTCCCATTTCCACCAAAACTATGCTTGCCAAGACCCTTCTCTTCCCTATTTTTGACTACGCAGACGTCAGCTATCTAGATCTCACCGAAGCTCACCTCGATAAACTTGAGCGAATTCAGAATTTTTGCATAAGGTTTATATTCGGATTGCGCAAATATGACCATGTATCCCATTTTCGTACTAAGCTCAAGTGGTTGCCAATACGACTTCATCGGAATGCTCACATACTTCATCTTCTTTATAGTGTTCTCTTTAATCCTTCTTACCCTTCTTACCTCAAAAATCGTTTTGAGTTTCTTCATGATTCCCATTCGCGTAACTTGAGATCAGCAGAGAGTTTGAAGTTGAATTTGCCACTATACACTAGAAAATTTATGAACAAGTCTTTTACTGTACAGGCCGTTCATTTATGGAATGAACTCCCATTGTCAGTAAAACGCGCACCATCCCTACCGGTATTTAAAAAACTAGTTAAGAATCACTACCTCGCACTTTAAATTCTAACTTCACTTCCACACTAGCCATTAAATAATATATTATATGTATCATATCAATTTCATTTAATTAATTAAATAATTCAATATATATATATATATATATATATATATATATATATATATATATATATATATATATGTATATATATATGTTTTTATATATATATATATGTGTATGTGTATGTATGTATATATTGTATGTATATATGTTTATAGTATGTGTATGTATAGTATGTATATCTGTTTATTCTTTTTTATCTCTTTTTTTCTCTAACACACCAATTTGCCCTGCCCTTGTCATATTCGTGCAATCCTGTCCATTCATTGGTTGTCTGGAAGAAATTGCTATCAGCAATAAGACCGCCCATTGCATACTTCTTTTATATATATAATTTCTGTAATTTATGTATGGTGTGCAATAAAGAATATTAAATAAATAAATAAAAGAAAAAAAGTAAAGGAAGGGAAAGTAGGTAGTAAAGCCATATGTACATCTTACAAGGAAAGAGTATAAGTCAACAAATAAAAAAAATCACAGGATTTTTTTTATAGGATAAGGGTGACAAACGAGCACACAGTCCACCTGATGGTAAGTGGTTGCTGCGGCCCATAGACATCTATCCTCTATTACAAATCAAAATGCAGATGCGTTGCCACCCGCGAGGACTAAGATGGAATGCCTCATTTCCAGTAAAAAGGGCCTCCGGCCACCTGCATTCACCAAGCGAAACGCAGAGGTAAACCTCTACTTCACGCTGGTATTCTGTGAGGTCGTGGTACCACCCCGGTTCGAGCCGGCCCATCCGTCCAAAAGATGCCGCGTGGCATTACCACTGTTAAAATAAAAATATAAGGAATATGAAAAAAAAATATTGATTATGCCAGAAAGCACGGTACTGAGCCACCTGCATTCATCGACTTTCTGCATGTCTTACCAGGTCGTCGCTCCATCTGGTGGGGGGTCGTCCTACACTTCGCCTACCGGTACGAATCTGCCACTCGAGAACCTTTTTTCCCATCGGTTGTCGGTTCTTCGAGCTATATGGCCAGCTCATTGCCACTTCAGCTTACTAATCCGTTGGGCTATGTCGGTCACTCTGGCTCTACTGCGGATATTCTAAGTTTATCACGCAGAGAAAATCCGAGCATAGCCCTCTCCATAGCTCGCTGAATGACCTTGAGTTTCCTTATCCGGCCAGTAGTGAAGGACCACGTCTCAGTTCCATAAGTCATCACTAGCAACACGGACTGGTTGTAAAGTCTAGTTTTTTAAGTTTTGAGGTAAACGCCCTTAATTGAAATAAATCAAAAAAAGATGTGCTTCCTGACGAAACAAAGCAATTAGCTATTAATAAAGCTAGAAACACCTAAAAACCACAAATAAATTACTAAAAAGATTGAAAATTAATAATTGAAAAATGCTTTTTTTTAAACCAGCAATCAAAGGAGGGCTTAAAACGGATTAACTTACAGGAAGAAATGGATTGGATTATGGAATGGAGAACGTAATGGATTAGCTATGGTGGGAAAATCTTTGTTTCATAGCTCCAACAATTCAGCAAGTTTTGCACGACAACAAGCTTAAGTTCCCGCGCCTACGTCACAGTGAACGCATGAAGCTGGCTACAGTCAAGTGTGTACCTGCTGTACTACCATATGTCAGAGATTTCACTGACAAACTTGGCTGCATCTTGTATTGAGCTTCCATCAAAACATACTTCAAGCCGCCGAAGAAGATTAGTCAGTTTCTACCATCTTTCAAGTGTAATATCCCTCTACAAGATGCAGATATGCACAAGGTAAGTTGTGAATGTGGTCTCTCTTATATAGGGCAAACAAAAAGATCTATAAAAACACGCGTAAAAGAACATGTGGCTGACGTGAAACACCAATGCTCCAGGAAGTCTGCAGTTTGTGCTAATATCCCAGACGGCATCCGCCATTATATCAGATTAAATAGACCACAAATCCTCTATAAAGAGCACCGATTCCTTTCGAGGATGATTCGCGAGGCTATTGAAATCAATAAACATCCTAATTTTAATAGAGAGGATGGCTAATTGCTACTACCTGCTCGAGATCCTATAATTAATAATATTAAATCCCAACCCGAGCATACAACTACAAGACTTCAAGATACTATAAATTCGATCTGCGTAGATCGAACCAAAAATCAATAATTTTTAACTTATATTACCCTTGGTTAACTATGACAATGAGACGTCAACGCCAACGTCACCTTTGATGTGACCGTGGGTGCTGTAAAGTACTCAAAACATCGGGAATTCAAAATAACATATGCAACAAAATCCTTCAAAATTAGTTTCATTTACTACTAGCTAGATAGGTAGACTTTTTTCTGCTCTTTCCGATGAACCTTTATCCTTTAAAAAATCATTAAATCGCAATTAAAAATATTGAGGGTCACTAATCGGGAGAAAAACTATCCTATCTCTCAAGTTGAAGCAAGCAATAAACATTTACGAAATTTTATTAAAATCGAATCATTGGTTTCGGGGGTATTTTTTAGGGTGATTTTTTGAGTAAAATCTGGTTCTGCCTCTCTTTGAACACTTTATTGAAAGGCTTCGGGAGGAGATTTCAACTTCGAAAAAGAAGGACAAAAGAGAACCACCTATTCCATATGGATAATCTCAATTTATTCGCCTCGACGATTTCTTTTATAAGAGAGGGAGAAAACGAGCAAATAGCTCACATGATGGTAAGTGACTACCGCCGCCCATGAACAACTGCAACACCAGGGGAACCAAAGGAATTGCAGATGCGTTGCCGGCCTTTTAAAAAGGAGTAGGCTCTTTTCTTGAAGGTCCCTAAGCCGAATCGTTTCGAAAAAATTGCTTGTGATAATTGATTCCACAAGAAACTTGTGCGAGGAAGAAAACATCTTCTAAATCGCACAGTGGTGGATCACGCCAATCATCTCGATGGTGTGGATGTAATCGGGATTTCTGCTGCGAAGAGCATTCGTGAAATTTGGCGGCTGGGATTAATCCGAACAATTCCTCAGAGCACTCCCCATGTTAAATGCGAAATAAAATGCAAAGGGATGCAACATCTCTTCGCAGCGCCAATGAATCAAGTCGATCAGAAAGGACTCGATCGTCGACGATTCGAGCCGCTCTGCACTGGATGCGGTCAAGTAAAAGGAGCTGGCACTGGGGAGCCCCAGCCCAGAGATAGATTTATCTTTGCTCATCAAGATTAGGAACCTTTCCAAGGCTGAAACATACCGATACCTGGGTATGTGACAGAATATTGGTATCGACAAGGCGGATATAAAACAGTCAGTTTGCGATGTGTTTTATGCACGCTTGACCAAAGTGCTCAACAGCCTTTTGTCGGGTGTAAATAAGACACGCGCATAACTAACGGTTGGGTCATACCTGTCGTCATGTATACCTTTGGCATACTTAAGCGGAATCAAACTAATCTTAACGCCCTAGATAGAAAAGTCTGCAATACTACTACGTCCCATAGGATATATCTCCCGAGATGATCATTAGCGAGGATGTACTTGCCGCGAAAGCTTGATGTGTTTTTGAGCACACTCACTATGCATAGTCGTGAAGTGTGCTTCCTCCGTACTTACATCCTAACGAAATCGGCTAACCTTTTTTATGTTGCATATTTTCTTTTAAGGGCGGTGACAAATCGTTACAATTTGCGGCCGAATATTTCAAACATCGCTTGAAGTTCATTGTCTTATGACATGGAATATTCAGCATAGATATTTAAGGCTCTTCTACGTCTATTTACTTCATACGCATTCTTACTCTAATCTTATTTATTCTATTAATAAAGTGGATTTTTATTATTAACAATTTTGCTAAATAAGCTAGCCAAGTGCAGCTTAATAGGTGCATCCATTTTTAAAATATTATTTTCATTAAGATATGGAGACATATTGGCTCTCTTTAGTATGTTAAAGTATGTACGCGTTGACTTGGCTTTTTCGTTTTTTTTTTAATTTTTTTGTTTTTTTAGTATATTGATGACTTAGAAAAAGTATTGTATTTTAGCTTTATCCGTGAAATCAGTTGAAATTCATTTTAAAAAAATCATTTTGTCAATTCAGTTAAGACAACAACAAGCATCTTTATATTATTCGTATCTTTGACCCATTTATTAAACTCAGTCTGAAATAATGGTTCGTTTTCTCTTAGTTACAATATCCTAAAGTTATATTAGGTTTATTTGAAATCAAGCTACTAAAAATTGTAATTAAATCCACTGAATTGGTAAGAACAATCTTTTGTCACAAAAAAAATCAAACGATATTTTATAAATAAACTTATAATTACGATTATATTTATTATTTTCGCTTAAACTTGCATATTTGTAATCTATATTATGAATACAGTAATAGGAACAGCGAGTATAAGTCAGCGTTAGAAAAAGAAATAAATTTCTCAGGAATGACAAATATATTTAAAATGTATATAAACTTCAAAATGAAAACATTATCCAAACACAAAATCTAATCTAAACCGTTAGAGGCGTTTCGTATAATATATTATATAAATGAAATATATTATGAACTCGTATAGACATTTAATATACAAGTAATAACCACACACATAAGAATAGGATTATATCTTGATAGTTAAACGCGGTTAACCAAGTCCATACAGTTTCAAAAACTTTAATATGAAGAACGAGGGGATGCACTTTCACCAACAAAAGAAACAATAGACACATTTCCTCCATTCAAAAGAAGAAAGGGATAAAAGAAGCAAAAGTATGTCTGCAAAGGCAGTGTTTTCCTATGTCCCACATTTTATTTTCTAAAAATAGCTCCTTTAAGAAATTTTACATTAACTGTTTTAGGGGAAGCGTAAATTACTAATAGAATTAAGTAAATATATACGTTAATCTGTTTTGTGTAAATATACAAGATTAATAATTTGCTATATTTTTAATACATTATTTTCTTATTTAGTACATCAAGTCAGGTTACTGATCAGTTACGCTGTATCGGTTACTCTGACCCTAGTGCAGATATCCTTATTACGAAGTACTGGGAAACTACGAGCATAGAACTCTCTAAAACTCACTGCGCGACCTTGAGCTTCCTCATATTATGGCCAGCAATTGAAGCTATACGCACTGGTAACACGCACTGATTATTCACTCTTGTTTTTAAGTTATAAGGTACTATAACGTTTACGTATATGTATACTTGAACCGATGTAATCAAAAGTGAAAAAAATATGACATAGTTTACATAAACATAATTAGGTTCAAGCGTTTGAAAGCTATGTTACTTTCTGAATCGTTAGTGTAGAAACCAAAAACTGTGGCTAACATGCACCATCACGGGGCTTTTGGTCTACACGGCGAACAAAAACTTCTATCCTTTTGGCCTTTCAAAATGATTTCATCTCGGATGTACAGCTACGCCAAAGGAATCCTGTCGAGCGTTGTCTACTGAAATCTTAGGCTTAGCCATGAGATCGTCGGTTAATTTTCAAACTGGCGTCCGACCCGCACCGCCTTGTCTCGAGTTTTTGAAAATGCTGCTGTGTAACGTGCAGTGTGTGGCGATGAGGAATTTTTCATATCTGATATATTTATTTTTCCATATTAAATTCGCCAACTCATTGTTACAAATCTGCGGTATCTTTCCAGGCTCAAAACGATATCAAAAATGGTGGGACGCCTGTTCTAATCAGTAGAATAATATAAGTAAAGTAATAAAGTAAATAAGTACTACGTTAATTTAAAATCTAATATTAATCGTTTGTGAGAGATTATAACTTTACCTGCTTATTATATTGTTGTTGTCTTATCGTAGTCTTAAATTTCATATTTCAAAGGAAGATAAAACTTATTAACTTTTATAAACGACTTAATAACTTTCATGTCTTAATAACTTCTATTTCAATTAAATTTTGATTTTAATTAAACAATGATACCGTTTGCAAATAATTAACTTATGTATATTATTTATTGCATCAACAAATTATAATAAGTGTTATATAAAATTTTACGAAATCATAAAGCTTTAATAGTGAACTCAATCAATAATGTGGCAGCGGTCCAGCGTAATGAACGCTCGAACAACTGGTAAGCCACGTGATAGCGCCAAACATTCTGTTCCGGATATAGAGCCGCCTTGCCGAAGATCGAAAAGAAATCCAAAACGCAGGGTAAACATTATTAGAGAAATGAGAAACTTCAGTACTAAACTTCTATTTAACTATAAAGTGTTAAGTTGGAATTATTTTTTACAAGTACATAGGTAAGTACAAATTGTCAAAGTACTACTTGGTTATCAGTAGTATTATACATTTCTTAAAATTAACAAAGTTAAATAAATTTATATAACACACAACAGAAATAAAACAAACTGGACTTACGATAAAAAGTAATATTTATTTGAAACAATGATATATTATTTCTCTTATCATTATAAGCCGGTGCTTGACTAAAATTCCACCAGGTGGTAAGTAGCTATGAAGCACTAGATAGCAAATTTAGATAATATACTATTAAAACTGGCAACACGCACTTGTTGCGAAGTTTCACTTTAAGATTCTGAAGAATTTCAGAAAATAAGATGTATGACAGTTTCCCAAACTCATTCCAACCGAGTTAGATTGGTCTGTGTGACCTCTTGGTCGAAACTGGACTTATACTTAATCGGACATTTTGTCCAACGCACAACTCGTCAACAACTTCGAGCTTGTCCATGATTTTTGTCTTGTCCATGTTCATCTTAAGACCTACATTGGGACCATTGGAAAACACTACCGAAGACATTGAGCGAGTGCTAAGGTCCTCCAGAGATTTCCATAATTACTATAATATCGTCGGGAAATTGAATATGAGTAATGTATTCGATATTGATTATTGTTTTGTTGATTTTGCCACCAGTAGATCGTGGTTAAGTCTAGAAGCTTGAAACCATCTTCCAATGCAGCGCTGAAGAGTTTTGGGAATATATCGTCACCTCGTTTTACAACTTTCTGTAATTGAACAGTGTTCTAAACCTGTACTCTTACTAACTACTTTAACTAACTCTGTAACTCTAGTAATTGTCATCTAATTTTTTGCCACCAGATTATTTTAAATTAATTAAATGTGCGCTAAACACCTATCTCAATAACCTATTGTAACTTTTGAATCGTTATATTGATTAATAATAATAATAATAATACGCTTGCCAAGCATGACAACCACGGCAAGTAACCCCGCAAAGAGATCAATCGTAAGCTTTTGTTCAGTAGTGATCTTTTGAGAGGCTGTAATGATAATGATCGTATCTAAATCAATAAAAATCGTCGTTAAAAAATCCATATTCTTCAAAGGAAAGAATACAATTTGACAAGAAGAATACACTTATCTGTGAAGGTTGGCGACAATTACGTGGCTATTTTTATCTTCGAAGTTGCAGCACGGAAGAGAGAGTGAGTGCTAAGGTTAAACCATTCACAAAGACTCTTCAGCCAGGATGTTTTTCTTCTCGTTTTCCCTCGATTTTTCCTTGAATCACAAGCTGAAGAATACGATATTTGTGTCCTCTCATTATGTGTCCAAATTACTGCAGCTTCCGCTACTTCACCGTCCTCATTATTCTCAAATTCTTATTCATTCCACGCAGAAACTCAACATTTGTTATTCTCATAGTCCAGGATATTCGGAGTATGCGTCTGTATACCCACATTTCAAATACTTCAATTTTTGAACATAATGTCGAGGTTAAGATCCAACTTTCGACCTCATAAAGTAGGACACTGAATACATAACAGCGTACCAGTCTCATGCGGAGTTTTAGGTTAAAGCGTTTACAACATAAAATTTTTTTAGCTTTATAAAGGCACTACGGGCTTGTTCTATATGGACTCGAATATCTTGTTCGCTACTCCTTTGCTCATTTATGTAGCTTCCTAGATATTTAAATTTGTTTACGCGTTCCATTGGGTTATTCTCTAAAAGTAGATATTCATTTGTCACTGGAGTCTTGGATTTATCACTTTGCTCATTTGCGGGTGCTAATTTACTCTATTTGTAGTAAACATCCCTTTTTCGTAGCATCTTAGCTACAGATATGGTTATCCAGGGCTTTCAATGGTTATCATGGCTCTATTTTTTCTAGATACTTTTATTACTTTGGTATTAGTATTGATAATTCCAAGCAGTCTGGTAGTTACGAAGTCCGTAATCAAATTGAAATCACATATTTTATAGAGGTTCTCCCACGATTGCTTGTTAAAGTCATGGTTTATTTTTTTTAAATCGATAGATATTTTATTACAAATTATTTTATTATTGGTCATGGGTGTATTTCCTAAATCATCATTATAAATCATGGGTGTAAAATATGTCAGTGGTCTGTTAGTTCATTATAAACAATAATATTCCATTTATTACGGCATTTTATCATAAAATGATCAATACAAGACTCACGAAGGATGAAGGATGGTGATGAGAACACACAAAATCACAGTTAGCTACCGTGGGTAAATCTTTATTCCAGAGAGTAAGAAGGATCTATGACAGTAAACACCTGGCCGCCGAGCTCCAACACGTCAAGCAAGTTTTGCACGACAATAAGCTTCGAGTCCCGTGCCTACGTCACAGTGAATGAGTGAAGACACCACAGTCGAGCGAGTGCCTGCTCTACTGCCATATGTCAGAGGTGTCACTGATAAGATTGGCTACATCTTGTATCATGCTTCCATTAAAACATACTTCAAGCCGCCGAAGAAAATTAGTCAGTTTTTAGCATCAGTCAAGTGTAATGTCCCTCTGCAAGATGCAGGAGTGTACAAGCTTGATTGTGAATGTGGTCTCCCTTATATAGGACAAACTTAAAGACCCATAAAAACCCGCGTTAAAGAATACATATCTGATGTGAAGAATCGACGGTCTGGGATGTCTGCAGTCTGTGAACACGTACAAGATCCCCCCGTTACTACATTTGATTTGATAGACCACAACTCCTCGTTTAAGAACACAGATTTCTTTCTAGGATGATTCGCGAGGCTATTGAAATCAAAAAACATCCTAAGTTCAATAGAGAAGATGGCTGGGTGCTACCATCTGCTTGGGATCCCATAATTATTAAAATTAAATCCCAACCCAAGCATACAACTGCAAGACTTCCAGATACTGTAAGTTCATACTGCGTAGCTCAGAACAAAAAATAATAATTTTTAATCTGGAGGTGTCATACATATGTCATACACCTCAGACCCTCTAAGCGACCATAGGTGCTGTAAAGTGCTCGAAACTTCGGGAATATAAAATAAGTTAATATACGCGATAAAATCCGTAAAATTATTTTTATTTAAATGTGTAGTGTTCGCATAAATATAAGAAATCTGATCTTATGTTGTTACAATATCGGTTATCCATTGAAAAACAGTAGTAATAATTTATAGAAAAATATTTATCGAGTCTCATATTATTATCAATTAAATCTATTTCTACAAATTTCATATACAGATATTTAAGGGGTCGCTCCGTAATTATATTAAACTAAAAAAATATTTAAAATTAAGTAGTGTGCTTAAAAATGGAATATAATTAAAATCTTCCTGACACTGCACCTTCCACAAGCAGGTAAGATTTCCGGGAATTTTTTTATTACAGTATCAACTCATATGTAATATAATACATAATTTTAATGCGACTTTTTCGCAAAATATTTATTTTTTATTGAAGAGGGGGCGAAATAGCATGCGGTTCACCTGATGGTAAGTAACTAACGCCGCTCATGAGCAACTACAACACCAGGGGAATTACAGGTGCGTTGCCGACCTTTTAGAAAGGAGTAAGCTCTTTTCTTGAAGTCGTATCAGTTAGGAAAAATCGCCGATGGTAAATGATTCCACAAAAAGGTCGTACCGGGAAGCAAACACCAGTAAAATGCACAGTGATGGACTGGTTAGTAAAAATCAGTTATGTGACGATGTGCGTTAGCGAAATATGGCGGCTGGAATTAATCCGAGCAATTCAATTCAAAAACACTCCCCGTGTTTAATGCGATAGGAAATGCAAAGGCATGCAAAATCTCTTCGAAGCGCCACTGAGTCGAGGAACTCAGAAAGAAATAATTTTTCGATGATTCGAGCTGCTCTGCGCTTGATGTGGTCAACTGGAAGGAGCTGGCATTGGAGTGCCCCGGCCCAGAGATGAGAACAGTATTCCAGATGATGCCAGACCTACACCTTGTAAAATTTCAAGCGGTTGGTCGTCATGAAATTCTATCATATCCTAAATGATAAGCACGCCAAACCTTTTAGAGGCCAATTTAGCCTTCTCTTCCTAGTGACTAGGAAATGGCACGTCATTCAATATGTCGACGCTGAAGATGCCACTGGAAAATGGAAGATGATACTGGTTAAGGCAGCAAGGGGATTGCCCTGTGCCTTTTAGCAGTAAACGCGTAAACCTGTGTCTTCTGAGGGACAAACTGGACTAGATTTGGTCGTCCTTAATTCGAGACATTGTTTAACAATGACTCAACTTCAGACACAAGTTTGTTCCGATACTCGACGACTTGATCCTGAGAAATATTGGCACGGCTGATGTAAAAAGCATCACCAGTGCTGTCTTTCGAATTGCAATAAATACTAAATGTTATGGTTTGCAACATATCATTAATATGCAGAAGAAACAAAGTAGGTGATAGCACGCAGCCTTGTGGAACACCAGCATTAATAGGCTTGATACTTCGATCCTTGAGGAAACTGGTGATCCAAATCACAATTTCTTGGGAAGCCCATAGGAAGTAAACTCAGAAAGAAGCGTTTTATGCCAAACTAGATCGAACGCATTCTATCTATTTTATGTCCAAACTAATGATCATAGTCTCCCTCTTGGACTCTACTACCTCCGCTCAGTCAGTTAGACCAAATGATTACCCGCAGATCGACTCCGACGAAAAACGTATTGTCAATCACTAGTCTACTAGTGGTCCTCAAGGTACAACATAAACTGGCAGTTTATAATAGATTCCATAATTTTGGCGAAAAAGGAGACGATAGCGATAGGTCTGTAGTTGGACAGGTCTGAACGGTTCCCTTTTTACAACCGACTTCTAAAACGAAGAGGCACTCAATTCAGCTGTAGGTTTTTTATATGTGTGTTACCTCATAACTTTTTTCACGGTGAACCGATTTCCATGATTATTATTTTATTTGAAAGCTGGTACTTTCCATGTGGTTCCATATAAATTTGATCGAGGTCTGTAAAGAAGTTTTTGAGTTATTCTTAATAATTTATATTGAAGTCAGTTGTACAAATTTTTAAATTTTATCACTTTTTAGGGATCGGGTGGAGCAAAGCTGTCTTTCATGAGTTCAGGACTACGCCTAGGGAAAAGAAATACCAATAAAGCGCGTTAGAGCCAGTTATTATTAGTTTTGTAGGAAGATTTTTAATTTTAGTGTGTCTCCGAATTTTTTATATATAGTATAAGTCAGTCATTTTATGGGTATCGAAATATAGTAAAAATTTATTAAGATTTGTATAACACACAATTAACACCACATAATAAACTAAAAATATTTAGTCTTTCGTCAAATCTATAAGAGAATCGCAGACCTTTTTACTGGAAACGAGGCATTTTGATTCTTAATCGAGGATATAATATGAAGATGTCTATGGGCCACAGCATCCAGTTACCATCAGGTGGACTGTGTGCTCGTTTGTCAGCGTTATTCTTTAAAAAATGGTAAGAAATATAATAAATATGAAAAGTATATAAATCCAAATGATAATGAAAAATTATTTTCATAAAATTTGGAAGAAACTTTAAAACTATTTAAAACAAAAAAGAACATAACTACAGTTGCATTGAGTACCTCCTCTTAATTTGTAGTCGACTAAAAATTAATAAAATAGGCAAATTCCTCATGGAAATATTAAACTACGATTTGGAATATAATTGAATCGTCACAAAAGTTGAAAAAAATACTTACTATAAAAATTAAAATATACTTATAGATTATAATCTAAAGCGAAACTATAGGTAATCAAACAATATTCCTTGGTTTTCCATCCATAATATTTAGTATATTTGAACTTAGTCATTTGATCGCCGTTTTATTCAATTTTCTATTTCGTACGTTACACCTTGGCTTGCCTTTCCTTAGTACAGAAAACAAACCTTTCCAAAAAGAACGATAACTTTTATCATTCTACTTTTTAAAAAGCTTGGCGTGGACGCTGTGGTCGTAAGTATTCAATATTTAATTTTGTTTTGTCGAAAGAAATAAACAAAGTTTAGGGTGAAAACAAATTAAGATAGTATACTAGGAAATCAACACAAGAGGTAAATTACATAGTTAATTTTGACACGAGTTTCGCCTCTAGAAGCGTCATCATATAGACTGTAATGGCTAATCTCTAAACCCAAACTTGTCATACTAAACTTTAAGCCAGAAAAAAAGATCAGATATAAGAGATATGAAACATTTAAAATTTATTGGTAATGGTAATGGTAAAGATTTTTTAGTCAATATTGATTATTACATAATACCTATTGAAAGGTATTTTTATTTACCATTGGTTCGTAAAATACCTCTGTCCCGAGAAGAACCAGCAAGTAACCCAGCGGGACTTTTTTTTTCATATTTCACTTAACAATAATTTTGTTTATACAATTATTAAATAAATTTTCATAGAACCAGTATGGTGGCGATCACCTTATTTCTAGAGGTTATTTACACAGTTTTTCTTTAATAAAACTTTTAAACTTGTTTACTGACAAACTTTGAACATGTTCTGGGATTTTGTTGTAAAAGCGTATATATTGCCCCATAAATGAATTACTGATTCTGTGGAGTCTAGTAACTGGCATTACAAGCTTATGTTTGTTCCTAGTATTTAAATTATGAACATCCTTATTCTTATTAAAGCTATTTATGTTTTTATGAACATACATTACATATTTATAAATATATTGCGATGCCAAAGTTAATATGTTTATTTTTTTAAATATTTGTCTCAGGGACTCTTTACAATTTAGGTTATTAATCGCCCGTACAGCTCTCTTTTGCAAAACAAATATAGCTTCAATATGAGTTCCATTACCCCATAGCGAAATTCCATAAGACATTACACTATGAAAGTAACTAAAATACATAAATATAGCTGTCTCAACATCTGTGAGACTTCTAATCTTTCTTACAGCATATGCTGCAAAAATAAGTCTGCTTGCTAATTTAGATATACGGGGGCCCCATTGAAGTTTCGCGTCAATACTAATACCACAAAAAACAGAGGTATCCACGAGACTCAACTCCTCCCCATTTAATAGCACATTGGTATTCGGATATTTTACATTAGGTATTGTAAATTTAACACACTTTGTGTTATTGCCGTTTAAGAGCAAATTGTTGGCGTCAAACCAATTGACTAAATTCGATAGAGCATTATTTACATCGTCATAGTTCATTGACTGCTGTTTGAGTTTGAAAATTAAAGAGGTATTTTCAGCAAATAATACTATATCGTGATTGTCCCCTACAAGATAATGTAAGTCATTAATATATATTAAGAACAGGAATGGGCCAAGAATCAAGCCCTGAGGAACGCTCATTGATACTATCAATCCGGAGGAATCTTTACCATTGATCACGACTTTTTAGTTCTGTTACTTAAATGTGAAGTAATAAATCTAAGCGCCAAATTTTATACACCATACTTTTGTAATTTCCTGATTAATGTCTCATGATGAACACAATCGAAAGCCTTGGAAAGATCACGGAAAATACCTAAGGCATTTTGTGAATTCTCCCAGGCATTAAAAATATATTTCATAAGCTCAACAACGGCGTCAGACGTCGAGCAACCCCTTGTAAAAAAACTAAATTAAACTAAAACTAAATTGATTTTTATGCAGTAATTTATTTGTATTAAAAAATTAACAATTGATCCAAAAAAAATGTTCCAAATATTTTACTGAGTACCAACACTCAGTAAAATATTTGGAAAATTTTTATTTGTACAGAAATATGTCTATAATTTGCGGGGTCCAATGTACTACCAGATTTAAATAAAGGTATTAATTTATTAGGAAACACACCAGAATCGATACAAGTATTAAAAATAATAGCAAGATGAGGTGCAGTTAAATCTTTTATAGACGCAATAACTGTAACGGAAATCCCCACAAATCTGCGGTTTTCTTTATATCAATGGTTTTGAAGTATTTAACAATATCTTGCGGTAATACTTTTTCAAATCTAAATTCTTTTAAACAGGTATTAACATTCTGTTTAAATAAAGATTCGGCGACAGTTGGGGAAGTATTCAATGACTCTGTTGTCAAGATAGGAACATCAGTGAAATATTTCCCAAATACCGCTGCGACTTCTTGATTTGATTTAGTCAATTCATTGTTCATTTTTAATTGATAGTTTGAGTTACGAGGTTGGTCTTTACCGGTTTCGCTCTTAATTATACTCCACGTCATTTTAATTTTATTCTTAGCTGTCTCAATTTTGATGCTAATATGTAACGATTTGGCTGTAAAGCAAAATCTTTTAAACATTTTAGAATAATTTTTGACATATTCTTTAAAAGCATCGGAAAGTTTACATGATCCTTCATGGTAAACATCATTTAACCTTCGTTTGCTTTTATGAATTTCTACTGTCGTGCACTCAATAAATGACTTGCGACTATTTCTGGAGAATGTTTTAGAAGTAAATGTTTTTTTTTTTTTAAATCATTCCTTATAAGGGTAAATAATTTTCCATATAGATATTCTGCATCGTTCTCTTAAGTAAACGATCGAAGGTTTTTTACTATATTACTTCTAAATCTCTCCAGGCGCTTTGCATTTTTTTTATAGGATAAGGGTGATAAACGAGCACACAGTCCACCTGATGGTAAGTGGTTGCTGCGGCCCATAGACATCTACATCTATCCTCTGTTACCGATCAAAATGCAGATGCGTTTTCACCCGTGAGGACTAGGATGGAATGCCTCATTTCCAGTAAAAAGGGCCTCCGGCCACCTGCACTCACCAAGCGAAACGCAGATGTAAACCTCTACTTCACGCTGGTATTCTGTGAGGTCGTGATACTACCCCGGTTCGAGCCGGCCCATCCATGCGACAGCAAAAGCTGCCGCCTGGCTCTACCACTGTTAAAATTTTGCGTTAATAGGAACAAACACAATTTTCTCAATTACCTGTTTTTTTGTGCATATAAGGTAATGAAACTAGTTGTCCACAGTGATCTGAACTAAGTTTTTGAATTATTGATTTGTTGATTGGTACAACACCTGTAAAAATATTATCAATACAAGTTGCACTACACCCTGCAATATGTGTAGTTTCAAAGAATAAATTATCAAGATTATAGGATTTGAACAAAGAGCAAAATTTAATACTGATGGAAGAAGTTTCCAGGAGATTGATATTAAAGTCTCCACACACTACAAGAGATTTATTCTGTTTATTAAGCTTAACTAAAACTTCTTCCATAATTTTTCAAAGGTATCATAACTTGAACATGGGGGTCTCTATACACTGACAACAATAAGGTGCTCAAACTCAACACATGTCATTTCTACAGTACGCTCAACAGAGAGGCTCACAATGTCTTTACGTTCTTTTATATATAAGGATTTATTAGCTAATATTAAGGAGCGACCACGTAATTTAGTATCTCTATTGAACGAACTGACCACCTGCTGATTACTGATATTAAATATGCAATTGTAATATTTTAAACAATGTTCAGTAATACAAAAAATATGTATATTTTTACTATTTAAAAATATTTCTTTGCCTAACATACCTTGTATATTTTGATGCATCAGGTTGATACAGTTTTTATTATTGCTTTTTTGTGAAATTACACAATTATATATTGGTAAGTTATATTCTAAGTTATTTAAATTATCTTTGTTAGAGATTGCCTATATTGTCTTATTATCTAATTCAAATTACTTGGAACTGGTTCCAAATCAAATGTAAAATTATTTTGTTGCTTAAAAGAAGCAGGTATCAAGGTAGCGAAATCATTGGCTGAGTTAAAATTTAAATAATAAGGTAGCGTATTTGCTACCAGTCTTAAACTATACTTTGATAGGTAATACCTATCTATTTTCAAAAACTTCCTAATTAAATAATTTAAGTCAAATAAATGAAATTTATAATTATTACATTTATATGTCAGTTTTACATTACTATTGCATATTAAATTATTAATTTAATTGCTCGATGTTATCCCCTCTCGGCATTATTTATTGGATAACACTATTTTATAATTAAGTCTCTACATGAAACTTAGTCGCCATGCCGTGTAGTGGCGGTCAAGAATATCCACTACCCCAAATCCTCCCGTGGGTGTCGTAAAAGGCGACAAAGGGAAACAGGCAGGAGATGGGCAGCAGCATCTTCCTGGTTAACGGCAAAAATACAATAAAAAAACGGCGGTTGCCAACCCGCTCGCCAAGCGTGGCAACTATGGCAATATACCCCCCATGATGAGAGTTACGAAGAGACGGCCCCCAGTCCCCGGCGGCCCCGCTATTCCTGGCTACGGTGGCGACCATGGTAACGGCGGAGCAGGGGGTGCTAAGAATCTCCGGTGGAGGTTCGGTTGCCACCTTAGACGACTCGACCTGGCAACGTACAACGCACGCACCCTGAGGACTGACGATGAGCTCGTGGAGCTGGAAGAAGAGATAGACAAGTTGCGCTGGCATATTATGGGTTTATCCAAAGTCCGAAGAGAGGGGGAGGACACGGTAATCCTCGAATCCGGCAACTTGCTCTATCACCGGAAGGGCGACCATCTGTCCCAAGGAGGTGTCGGATTTATCGTCCACAAGTCTCTCGTTAACAACGTTGTAAAGATCGGGAGTGTGTCGACGAGGGTTGCGTACCTTATACTCAGAATCACCAAACGGTATTCGCTGAAGCTCATACAGGTTTACGCACCAACCTCGGCACACCCCGATGATGAGGTGGAGGAAATGTATGAGAATATCTCTAGAGCCATGCATTCCTCCAAAACCCAATATACGGTGTTAATGGGAGACTTCAATGCAAAACTAGGCACAAGAGAGAACGGTGAGCTGAAAGTAGGGAAATTTGGAATAGGGCAACGGAACCCAAGGGGCCAGCAGCTGGCCGACTTCATGGAGAAAGAGGGACTCTTTATGATGAACTCTTTCTTCAAGAAACGGCCCCACAGGAAGTGGACCTGGTCGAGCCCCGACGGTTCGACAAAAAATGAGATTGACTTCATTATGACGACCAGACGACAACTGTTCAGTGATGTCTCAGTGATCGCCAGGGTGAAAACCGGCAGCGATCACCGAATGGTGAGAGGCATACTGAACCTAAATGTTAAGTTGGAGAGGTCTCGTCTGATGAAGTCAACTCTCCGTCCCCCTCGTGCTCTAATCCAAAGTCCCGAAACCTTTCAGCTCGAGTTACAAAACCGTTTTCAGTGCCTAGAAGACTGCAATGAAGTGGACGATATGAATGACAAGCTCGTGGAAACAGTCCATGCGATCGGAGCTAAGTTCTGCAAGACCCGCCGCAGAAGAACACAAAAACTCTCCGATCACACTCTTAATCTCATGGCTGTTAGACGGGAGATGAAGCTACATTCTTCAACAGATTTGACAGCATACAGGCAACTGAACAGACAGATCTCCAAATGCATGCGGCGGGACTTACGCAACTTCAATACAGCTCGTATTGAAGAAGCGATCGAGCGGAACCAAGGCTCCAAAGTCTTTGCTAGAGATCTGTCTGCCAGAAAGAGCCAACTGTCGAAGCTGAAGACCGAATGTGGCAGCATCGTTTCCGGGGCACCTGAGATTTTGAGTGAGATTGAGAGGTTCTATGAGCAGCTGTACACGTCATCGTTGGAGCCACACGCAAGTGTGAGTAACGATCCAAGAGCGAGTCTTGTCCGACACTATTCCGAAGATATCCCGGACGTCAGTCTGAGCGAGATTAGAATGGCTCTCCAGCATCTTAAAAACGGCAAGGCCCCAGGCGAGGATGCAATTACAGCGGAGCTTCTGAAAGCGGGTGGAAGACCGGTACTTGAAGTCCTTCAGAAGCTCTTTAATTCCGTCCTCCATGGTGGCATTACACCGGAGGCGTGGAGCAGAAGTGCGGTGGTCTTGTTCTTCAAGAAAGGTGACAACGCTCTCTTGAAGAACTACAGACCGATTTCCCTTCTGAGCCGCGTCTACGTGCTGTTTTCGAGAGTCATTACGAATCGTCTCGCGCGCAGACTTGACGACTTCCAGCCTCCCGAACAAGCCAGTTTCCGAAAGGGCTTTAGCACCATAGACCACATACATACCCTTCGGCAAATTGTACAGAAGTCCGAAGAGTACAATTTGCCACTATGTCTGGCGTATGTGGACTATGAGAAAGCCTTTGATTCCGTCGAAATTTGGGCGGTGCTGCAGTCCCTTCAGCGGTGCCAAGTTGACTGTCGGTATATCGAAGTGCTGAAGTGTTTGTACAGTAGAGCTACGATGGCTATCCGAGTACAGAACCAGAGTACGAAACCTATCCAATTGCAGAGAGGTGTAAGACAGGGTGATGTTATATCCTCGAAACTCTTCACCGCTGCATTGGAAGACGTTTTCAAGCTTCTGGACTGGAAAGGATACGGTATTAACATCAATGGCGAGTACATCACTCACCTTCGATTTGCCGACGATATAGTCCTTATGGCAGAATCGCTGGAGGACCTAAGCACTATGCTCAATGACCTCAATAGTGTATCCCAACGGATAGGTCTTAAGATGAACATGGACAAAACAAAGATTATGTTTAATGTCCATGTCACACCTATGCGGGTAGTTGTTGGGAGCACTAAGCTCGAAGTTGTTGACGAGTATGTTTACCTGGGACAAATAGTCCGACTAGGTAAGTCCAACTTCGACCGAGAGGTCAATCGACGGATTCAACTCGGCTGGGCAGCGTTCGGGAAGCTACGACACATCTTCTCGTCAGACATACCTCAAAACCTTAAAATGAAATTGTACAACCAGTGCGTGTTGCCAGTGATGACTTACGGAACTGAGACGTGGTCCTTCACTGCTGGCCGTATGAGGAAGCTCAAGGTCGCTCAGCGAGCTATGGATGGCTATGCTCGGAGTTTCTCTGCGTGATAAACTGAAGAATGAGGATATCCGCAGTAGAACCAGAGTAACCGACGTAGCCCAACGGATTAGTAAGCTGAAGTGGCAGTGGGCCGGCCATATAGCTCGAAGAACCGACAACCGATGGGGAAGAAAGTTTCTCGAGTGGCAGCCTCGTACCGGTAGGCGAAGTGTAGGGCGTCCCCCCACGAGATGGAGTGACGACCTGGTAAGACATGCAGGAAGTCGATGGATGCAGGTGGCTCAGGACCGTGCTTTGTGGCATTCTTTGGGGGAGGCCTATGTTAAGCAGTGGACTTGTGAAGGGCTGTAATGATGATGAAACTTAGTCGCCCCTCCAATGAAATGGGCTAGAAAGACACTTCATTGCTAGTATTTTTTTTTATTTTAATACAATTAAGAAAAACAAACGAGCATAGTCTCAGTGAAGTGGTGGCGTAAAATTTTCACTACCGCATATCATCCAGTGGGGAGAGGCGATAGAGTGGAACTAAAGCAGGAGATGGGCTGCAGCGACTTCCTGATAATAACCCAAAGTAACAAAAACTGTAATTGCCAACCCGCCTGCCAAGCGTGATTTTTTGGACAAATTCTTATTAAGGCATCACCTTGGTGTCTGTTTATGTTTTCATTCAACAAATAAATGATGTTTTGTTGAATTTTGCACAGAACACCATTTTTTTTCTAATACAGAAACTTAAAAATTTTAACTGCTTTTTTCACTAAGGTATCCGCATATTGTGTATTTTACAATCCGAATAACCTGATTTAAGTACAAGTAGCACCACAAGTGAACGCTAATTCATGGTCACTCACAAATTGTTACGTATTCACCCTCAATGTATGCACTAGAAATGAAAGTAGTTAATAATGCAGTATCGGCGACACGATCCCAGTCACAACATGACTAGATTCTCAAAGTAACAATTTATGTATTTGCGCAAATTTTGGCTCTATTTGAGATTCGAATCCAAATGCTGTGACTTACTTACGTATTCAGTTACGCAGTCGTCAACTACACCAATAAACATAATAATAGTACGTATAATATGGTTCATAATATGGAGTTTTCAGAGTGCGAAAACATGTCGTACGGGAATGATATTTAACTTAATCTCGCCCTCTCATATTTTGTTTATTTTTTATGCACAGACTTCTGTAGATTTTCTCTACTTTACTATAATATAAAGTTATATGAAAACCGATAAACCGTCATAAAATATAACAAAAGGAAAAAGGTGTAAATAAAATATATATTACATTCTATTCACATTTCTATTTCAAAATACAAGTAAATCGAAAAGACTTTATTATAAACTAGCGGTCAGCCCCGGCTTCCACAAGTGGTTTCTGAATCTCGACAAACAGTACCACTTACCGGGTCCAAGTATTGCTAAGAACCATCCCGGTGACCCCATTAATACTCCATTAAAATTTCACCACAATCGGCTAATCCGTTTAAGAGGAGAATAATTACGCGCAAGACACGCATAGCCGAATTTTATTTATTTATTTATTTATAATTTATTACAACGGCTTGCGCCAATGACAGTAATTAATAGGTAATACTAAACATATAACATAATTAACATAATTCAAAAACAAATAACAAATCAGAGATCAAACATACTTAACAATAACTAGAGGAAATAAAATAATATAAAGCAGAGTAAAGTGATAACAACATACAACTTATATACCTAACAAACATGGCTTTCACATAACATGAGACAGTTTGACATGATCACCTTGAGTGTGTCATTAAAGATTATTTATAAACATATTAGCGCTTTACCGGATCCAATTGTGAAGCTGAACTATTCAGAGACACTCAAACACACACAAAATAATTTCAGTTCAGCCTTTTAGGAGGAGTTCAGTGACAAACGCACGTAGAGAAGAATTACATTTATAAAGGTAAATCTTATTTACAAACAATTTTTCACGTAGTTCAATCACACGCATACATATGTACATATCGCATAAACTTGTTATTCGGTAACCCTTTCTAAACATTTCTTTTGTTAATTACACAATGTATAATATTTAAAAAATATTTTAGCCTAGAAGCTGGGTGACATTTTTTCTTAATAAAAATTCTTATAAAATACAACTTTAACCTAACATTTTCTAGAAGCAGCGCATATTCTCAATAAATTTTGTCACATCATATTCATTCATACAGAAATATTTTCATCTAGAGCCTCATGAATGTAAAGAACACGTCAGTAAATATTTTACATTTTACTATTGCCTTAAAGTAATATTAAATAATTTCCTGATTATTTTTCTTTACCTTTTACAGTATTTCTATTTTCGCATATTCCTAGCAACTTCTATAGATATAGGAATTTGCTGAAATGATGGTTTTGTAGAAAATGATTTTGTCTGGAGCTATTGTTATTCTTACAAATTTTATTAAACTCGAAAACGCAGACAACATTGAGTTAACGTATTTCAAACTTTTCCATTGCCTTTTTTCGATCAAGCAACGTTAAATATAATATGTTGTATTAACTTTGAGATCGGGAAAAGTATTATCCCTAATATATCCCCATATATATATTCGGCATTGATGATCTCATATGGGTGGGTATTACAAATTATATTTTATTCATCATCATTGTAGCGCCGAACAACACCAACTGCTTCCGAACTGAAAACTCCCTTACAAATGTGTGCGTACGTATTTATGAATGACAAGCCGTTAAAATAATACATTTCCACACATTTTGAATATAAAGGATAAAATGTTTCAGTATTTTTCTTTTTAATTTTTTTTTTCACCATTCGCTTATGTTATTTATTCAAATCCTCCTCTACAAATTTGGCCAGTCACTGCAAAATAACCCTGTATAGAAGAAATTTCCATCTATTTACTGACTCATCACGATATCTCATCAATCATTAGGCGACTAGAAACTTAGTAGGAAAATTCCGTTCGCCAAGTTAAGGTCAGCTAAGAACGGATTTTTCGAAATTCCACCCGCAAGGGGGTTGCGGGGGCGTTACTTAAATTATTCACATTTTCAAACTATAGCTCTTATAGGTGTAAAACTTGACCAAAATATTCTTTTTGGCATGTTAAAAACTATTAAGAACGGATTTTATGAAATTCCACCTACTAAGAGTAGTGCGGGGCAATAAAATTAAAAAAAAAATCTTTTAATCTATAACCCTTTTAGTCTCGCTAAAACTTGAAAACTGCTGGATCGATTTAGATGAGATCACAATTGGTTCCAGTAGGTGGCGCTGTTGTTGAAATCCAGAAATCACCCGTACGAATTCGGGCGGATCGGTAGCTTCTTAAATGGTAAAGGAGCATTTAGTTCACCGCGTTGCTCCGGTGTTTTAGGTAGACTTCACATGTTTTCGAAATATTTTTAGTTCTCAATCATGCAGATTTTATTATGATATTTCCTTCACTACCAGCAATTGGTTAATCAGCGCTTAAGATTGCTACTAACAATTTTCGGGGATCAAGTCGCGAAATATAACATTTAAACCAATATTTAGCCCCTTAGCTAGCAGGGCTCGCTCGTTCAACTTAAAGTATTAATAAATATATTCTAAGAAATAATGATATTATGTTTTTGAATATAAAAATTCTAAAATTTATAGAATATATTAAACCAAATTATATTATTTTTTGGAATATATTTCATTTTATTAATTTAAGATCAACTAGAGAAATTATAACTCACTTCAACATCAATTTCGACTAGTAGAATGAGGCCGAGCGAAATGCAAATATTTGCATGAAATTAACGTATTGCAAATGCAATTGCAGTTATAGGGTTTCGTTTTACAGGGGTAGAAAATTATCTATCTCCATAATTTTACGGTGTTATAAGATGTAAGACACGTTATGTTATTAAAAAAAACTGGCTTCTTTTTTGTTATCTTAAAAACTTGTAACACATTTAACCTACTTAGAATTTCTCCTGTAATATTTTTTACGCATAACGCAGGCATGAGTTCTGCATACATAAATAACACAATACTAAATATTCGTGCTGAATTAAAACCCGCATCTCGCAGTGCCCTATCCAAAGGCTTAGCCACAACATTACCCAGTCAGCGTGTAGGTAACGCCTTCCTTTTTCTGACTTCCTCGTTGGTTTAGTGAGCGCGACTGCTGATCGTGTGGTACAAACACCGGGTTAAGAAATACTCCCGAAATACGCCTGAGAGTACTCTTGAGCTTGCGCACTCCCTCGTGCACTATAATCTTGTTTGATGCAGATGTCCATAGGTTGCAGTCTCATACTATGACAGTCTTAGTTCAAACTGGCCGCTGTAGCCGATATTCGGTCTGGAGGGCATTATTATTATTATAAAGATTAAGGATAAACCCAGAGACTCAGGTTAAAAAAGTTAAAGTTACAGCCTATATACGTTCAACTGCCGGGCACTGGCCTCCTCTAATTTCTGAGAGGGTTTAAGAGCAAGGAAATGTCCACCGGGATGCCCCAATGCAAGTTGGCGAACTGCACACGTTTCCAAAATATTTTTTTCTAATTTCTCAGACATGCAGGTTTCCTCACGATGTTTTCCTACAACGAGCGCTTATAGCTCGCTAATTCAGGCTACCACGGCTCCTCAAAAGACTAGTGTGCATGTATTTGATTGACAATCACCCTAAAAATCACAATAGTCATTTAATATGCATTAACGATCGTGAAATCAAGTTTTGTGTATTTAACGGTTTGCAATATACGATACCGTGATAATATGGCTCGTTAGCATAATTTTACATTTTGCATTTGACTCGATGCTGCGGTGTGGACGTAGGTTCGAATCGCACACAAGTATAATATTCATAACCTGCAAATAATTTTTATGTCAAACCCATGATCAATACTGGAGAAATTCCTAGTGTGCATTCCATTTAAATATATACTGGTACGTAAAAGTGTCCTTTTAGATTTTAAATTGTGCATTCAATCCTGTGTTTCCAATCTACGTGAAAGGGTTGCTGCAAATTAAAGGACGGGTAACAAAAGCATGTAGCAATGAAACATCAACCACGAAAAGCAATATCATGAAATACCAACATGGAAATATAGGACGATGAAAAAACAAAATAACCATTATGTGTATCCTAGAAAGACTTCAAACTGTGCTATTAGTCACTATCTGGCTTCTGCATGGCAAGTGCTGATTTCGAATTGTACATTGCTTAAAAAACTATTAAAATGTAAAATGTTACAAACAATATTTCATTATTACAAATATTTTTGCCACTAAGGCTTCAGCCTCAGGATTGATTCAATCTTTGTTAAAATATTAATAAAAGTAATCTCGCCTACAACATAATTTTTTTAGAATGTTAGAATGCACTTGTCAAATTTTCACCACTCTTTGGGTTGACTGGTAGAAAATGCCTAAAATCTTAAATAAATAAGACCAAACCCCACGGTCCATCTCCGTAGAGCTAATGTTTGTATTAGGAATCGATAGTATATTTTGACAACTGTGGGTTGTTAATGTTAACGATGTCATCTTGGTCCTCGGAGGTTACAACGAATCTGCATTTAGACTTTTATCCATCTATCTACATAACTTATCGTCAAGTAGACTGTGTACTCAGCCGTAATGGAATAAGAATTAGAACTTAAAATAAGCTTAAACTTAAAATAAATGCCAAAGACTAATACAGACCCTAACATCTGACTTAACGAACATAACAAATGAGATAGAATATATGAGATAAACAATTTAATTATCTAGTTTTTTTTTTTTGTTTTTTGCGCATACGAGTTTCTTGGTAGTATTAAAACGGGAAATGACTTAGTAATTTCGACACTCTACGTGTACTAGCAGAAATTGGACGCCAAACGCGTACCAAGGGAGCTTTTAACTTAAAACTCATTTTACTATCGTTGTTTTATTTGTAGAAAAAAGCTTGAATATTTTGTATTTGTAGTTTAATAAAGTATAATCTAATGTTAAACGTAACGTTGACATTAGAATTTATTCAAATCTAATGAAATATTAATAGATTTCCTTATGTTCTAAAGTAGCTTAATAAATGTATTATATTGATTAGTATTTTAAATACAATTATGTTGTAATTCTGTAATTAAACCACAACGTGCTGTATTACAACAACGTTACAGCGATGAGTTTTAATGAGACCACATTTTTGCAGAGAGCCAAGTATGCAGTATAAATTGCTTTAATAAAAAAATACTCACAAAATACAAAAAGGCTCAAAAAGGCCGAAAAAATTATTAAGAATACTGGAAATCGCAAAAATATTACGTCAATTACTTAGCAATGAAGGTTAAACGATTATCGAAAAATGCAGTATTATGATCCCATTTCTTCATTATATGCAACGCTTCATGACAAGCAAGAATTTCGAGGTGGAGGGATATATAGTTCTAATTCTTCCATCTCTTTATCATCAACCCGTCAAAGTCTACTGGGAGACATGGACCAGTTGGGTTACGAATTGCCCAAGTCGTTCAAAAGTTACACGATCGCGAACAGTCATACCAACGATTATTATATAAAAACTTGCGATCTGCCCCGGCTTCGTACGGATGATCTCGATAACAGCGGCACCTACCAGGTACAATTAATCTAAACCATTCTTATATCAACTTAAGTACTAACACTACACATATACACTACTAACATAACAACTACACACACATACACACACACACACACACACACACACACACACAGTTTCATCAAAATCGGTCCAGCTGTTTAGGAGGAGTTCATCATTGTCACATACACGCGGACAGAAGAATTATACATATACACGGACAAAAGAGTCTTCGTCGTAACGTCGATAACTCACTCCAAGCTCTATTCTGATGGTTACAAAGTTTGAAATATGAGTCATGTTAACGAACAGAATTAAAACATCTGTCTGAATATTATTGTATTCATTTATATGCATCAAATGAGCTGAAATCGTAGATAAGTTTGCCAATGTGACACAGCATATTATATAGTAACTATTTATAAATATTTAGGGTCCTTGTAATTTGAGAACGCAACTTTAGTAACATCATTATGTATTACGAACAGTTGAATTGACACTGACAAAATTCGTTCCACAATTATGAAATTTACATTTCGATATCTATGATAATATTAAGATAACACAACTATGCGCCAATGTGATTCAGTATGCAAATAGTTAACTACATAAAACCGATAACTAGTGAATATATCAATAAATTTCATATGGATACAAGGCAAATCAAAATATATTTCGTTGGAGGACAGCTTATTTCTCCAGAATTGTCAACACTTAAAACAATTAGTTACAGATTTATCTATTAATAACTTCATTTTTTTAATTTTTTAACTTCCCATGGAGAACTTATTATATTAGGTCTTTTTTAAATTGCCTTTTTTAGCAAATAAGTTAACGTATTTTTTTCTATATTTTTTAATTCTCATAATCAAAGTAATCACCCACGCAATCGATGTATCTTTGCCAATCCAGTGGCAGTTTATTTATTCCCCTCTTGAAGAAATCCTTTGAACCGGAGGCAACAAAATCTTTAAAAGTATTTTATACTGCCTCTCGAGTATTGAATTTCTTTCCGCCAAAGAGTTTTGGAAAAAAAGTAGATGTCTGTAGGCGCAAGATCTAATGAGAACGGCGGGAGACGGAGAGCTTCCAACCGCAACTAACTTGGAGACCGTCTCTTGCGCAGTATGAGGTCGCGCATTGTCATGCAGAAGCAGCGGGGACAGGCACTTGGCTAATGCTGGTTGGAGACGTGCGAGCTTCTCCATTATTGTGATCGGTTATCCACAGTACACATCTGTAGTAATGCTCATTTCATTTGGTAAGAACCTGTGATGAATCACACCGGCGCTAGACCACCAAACAGTGACCATCACTTTTCTAGGGGTAAGTTTTCGTTTAGGGCATTGTTTAGTTGCTGAATCAGGATCCAACCAACTTGTTAAGCGCTTGCGGTCAGAATTAATCATAGGTAACAATGTGGTTCAAAACTCCTTCGTTTGTGTGCCTGTTGAGCAGTGCAAGGCACTTCTCGACGCATACTTCACGCTGGCAACCATTGAGTTCGTGGGACACCCATTTTATTTTTTACCTTGCCAATTTGACGCAAATGGACCAATGTTAAGCTTACGTAGAAAGCTGCTGTAAATTCCACCGTAGATTTAGTATCATCAGCTTCCACAATCGCCTTTAATTCGTCATTGTCACCAAAGTTTTCGGACGACCACGGGGCTTATTTTTCCGTTCGTAATTTCCAAAATGGAAGCGGGCAAACCAATAACAGGTGGTGCATTCGTTTGTAATATTCGCTCCGTAACAGTCGTTAATGTTGCATTCTGCTTGTGCCGCGTTGCTGCCACGACGTTACACATATTTCATAATTACTCCAATTTTAGGGTTCCGTAGCCAAATGTCAAAAAACGGAAACCTTATGGATTCGTCATGTCTGTCTGTCTGTCTGTCCGTCCGTATATCACAGCCACTTTTTTCCGAAACTATAAGAACTATGCTGTTGAAACTTGGTAAGTAGATGTATTCTGTGAACCGCATTAAGATTTTCACACAATATAGAAAAAAAAGAATAAATTTTGGGGGTTCCCAAACTAAGAACTGAAACTCAAAAATTTTTTTCATCAAAACCATACGAAAAAAATGATATTAAAAACCTCACGTTTTTAATATCATTTTTTTCTAAACTAAATAGTTTGCGCGAGAGACACTTCCAAAGTGGTAAAATGTGTGTCCCCCCTCCCCCCTGTAACTTCTAAAATAAGAGAATGATAAAACTAAAAAAAATATATGATGTACATTAACATGTAAACTTTCACCGAAAATTAGTTTGAACGAGATCTAGTAAGTTTATTGTTATTTTTTTTAATACGTCATAAATCGTAAACCGCAATTTACATTTCATTCAATCAACTCAAATATAAAAATAAAAAATACACTATTATTAAAACATCGATCAAAGTTACAACGAACTTCAAGAACTTTTATATAATGTTACTTGCTGCTACGGAACCCTTCATGGGCGAGTCCGACTCGCACTTGGCCGCTTTTTAACTTATCCATGATGACGAATAATATTCAAATGCGATGAAAACATAACGCTAATCAATAAACAAATGACTAATTTTGAACAAATAATTAATGTTTTTAAAATAAAATTAATTATTTATTAAATTTTATACAAACAAAAATTATTTTGATTTGAAATGGCCAGTATTTCAGAACGAACCTATTAAACGAACGAACCTTAACCGAAGCCTTATTTATTGGAAATTTCAATTTCATGATTTCATGACATCGCCTCCGAACAAATTCATTTGACGCTTAATAACAATAAATAGTTAATTATTTTTCAGTAAAGTAGTGTGCCTTTCTGCTATTAAAGTTTTACTGCAATGGAATTTTAGAAAGTCATAACCGAAGCACAGAATAAAAAATAGTACTACGTAACCGAAGACAATTTAATTTTTTAATTCTTTGAATATTTTTTTTTTTTTTTATAGGATAAGGGTGACAAACGAGCACACAGTCCACCTGATGGTAAGTGGTTACTGCGGCCCATAGACATCTACATCTATCCTCTATTACAAATCAAAATGTAGATGCGTTGTCACCCGTGAGGACTAAGATGGAATGCCTCATTTCCAGTAAAAAGGGCCTCCGGCCACCTGCACTCACCAAGCGAAACGCAGAGGTAAATCTCTACTTCACGCTGGTATTCTGTGAGGTCGTGGTACCACCCCGGTTCGAGCCGGCCCATCCGTGCGACAGCAAAAGCTGCCGCGTGGCTCTACCACTGTTTATCTTGTATAACCATTCAATTGATATAAATTTTAAGAAGTTTTCTAACGATTGATATAAAAATATCACTTATATTGTACTTAACAATTTTTATATCAACCATTCAATTTACACTATAATTATCTAAAACTTTTATTTTTGCTTGTGGAACTTCGTTGCTCTTTAAATTTACCGTGCCCAATTATACATATTGCGATCGTCCATTGTTGCGTGCCGGTAGGCGACTTGCTTTGCAGCAACATAGTTTCTGTATTTCAAATACTATAAAATTTTCTTGTAACCATTGTTATTTCACCCTATCTTTCTTTCACCTACTGACAGGTGATGCATCTACATCATATATCAAATTACTTAAATGAAATAAAAAAATCTATTGGTCGCAACTTAACTTATATACGTATTTGTTTGATATTTTCTTGACAGTCGCTGTGTCGAATTATTCGCCATATCGTTTTTGTTCATCGTCATCAGCACCCGGATATAAATAATTTGACATGTTAGCAAAGGATAGAATAGAAAAATATATTGTATGTACTTTTGTGGTGGTGGCATTAAAAATATCAATTCATTTTACCTTGTGTGTCGTATAAAGCAACGATGGAAAATGCTAGAAGGAATTCAACGTTTCTGATAGATAATGGGGTAACGATTACGTTAACGGCAGACAAGAATTACCAGACTATATGGGCAGCGTCAAAGGTGCAAGACGTTTGGTGACAGGCTTGTCAATTTGCCTGCCAATTATAGTGATTATGCCAAATCTTTTTTACAACGGAAGGGGATCACGTCCAGTAGTGGACTTTAACAGACTGATATTAGTGAATAAGAAAAACTTTTCATTTTTCAAAAAAGGAGGAAATTGAGCACGGTAAATCTAAAGAGGAGAGGAGTTCCGTTATGGCAAAATTAATTAAGATACATTTTCAAATAATGTAAATATGTATTGTAGTAAATAATTACTATATTCTGTATAACAATGACTGATATAAAAATATCATCTATATTGTTTTTAACTAATTTTATATCAAACTTTCAATTTCCAACTATATTTATCTAAACCCTTTTTTAACGCTTGTGTTAAGTAAGGTTTAAGATAATTATTTACTACAAATCATATTTATGTTATTAGAAAATGTACCGTAATTAATTTTGTCATTACAACGAAATCTATTAATTCGAAATACTACTCTCTTGAAGTTTGAAGGGGGTGGTGACAAGAACTGAATACTATTATTACTAGTATCGAGGCGTTTCAGCTTAGTCTTATGATTGTGATCTTGAATCGAAGATACATAGATGTAGGTGTCTGTAAGCCACTTCACCTACTTATTTTTCTTCTTTATTTAAACGTTCCACTCCATAAACTTTTCTCACATAACGTGAAGAGAGTTTACATACATAAATTGCACAAGGACAAACATTCAGAACCAAACCAATTACTTGTAGGTCATACAAATATTTAGTTCTAGTCTGTGCGGGATTCAAACCTGCGGCCTCCGGCGCCGCAACTCAACCCTAAGCCACTGCACCACGGACGTAACCTACCACCAGGTGGACTGTGTACTCGATTTTCATTCTTACTTTCTATAAAACAAGAGCTCCTACTTCTACGAGCCGTAGTTAAAACTAATAATTTTAAAAGAATAATTTTTGTGTGTTATCGTAACTTTATGATATTAAAGAAAGACGCAAATAGTATTAATAATAGCCACTTCTACTTTATTAAGTTTCGCATCAGTACCAAATAACGGGCTTGCGGTAGTTTACTTTTTTCAACTTAAATTATCTCGATGGTTCCCACGTGAAACATTTTGTTTCAGCAGTTGTTCAGTTCTTGTGTTTCATTACGCTATATATTACTGTATTTTAGTATTGTAGTGAAACAGCTCTTTTCTTTCTTTTATTAGAAAGGATATGCCTAGGATATAGCAGCCACACGGACAAGCACAAGTTATGTCGAGCACTGTGGATAACACCGTTATACACTCGCTACATAGATGCAACGACACGGGTGCGGTCCAGTCACATAGCCAAGCTCAACCAACGCAGCAAGATCATACTATAAAAAAATTTTCACGGCTCCCTTCATGTGACTTTATGCAATCCGTCCTTTTATGACAGTTTTAATAATAATAATAATAATATAAGCCTTTATTCAGACACATTTTTTTAACATAAATCTTACATTCATGACTCTCGTTAGTCGATGACACCTTGTTGGTGTCATCGACTAACGATACGTGATAACGTGCTTGGTCTGTTTGCCCCACTTTGGCAAAGGCCTACTCCATTTCTTTTCACGCCATTCTATTCATCAATTTCCTAGTCCATGTTTTCTCTGCTGTGGCTTTTATTTCGTCTTCCCACCTTCGAAACTGTCTACCTCGTTTCCTTTTTCTATTTCTTGGGTACCAAAATACAATGGTTTTGTTCCATTTCTCAATGCCTCTGATTATATGGCCTGCCCAAGTCCACTTGAGTTTTCTTATTCTCCTTGTTACATTTTCTATTTGGTACGTTTCCTAATAATTCTGTTCCTTAATCTATTCGACTTCTTTATATTCCGCATGCTCCTCTCCATTGCTGTCTGACAGGTTTCTAGTTTCTTGTTTTGCGCTTTAGTGAGTGCCCAAGTTTGGCAGCCATAGGAATGGTAGCACGCAGGTGTTGTACAGCTTTGATTTGACGGACATCTTAATTTCTTTGGTCTTCATTACTTCTTTTAACTGCCAGTAACATTTCCATGCTTTTTTAATTCTAGTATCTATTGCCCTTGATATTATGTCGGTGGTTGAGATTTGTTGTCCTAAATAAGTGTACTCTTTCACATACTTAACTGGCTCGCCATTTATGATGATAGGGTCTTCGTGTGCATTTGTCATGACTTTGGTTTTTTAAAGTTTTCATTGTTAAACCTACCATGCGACTTTCTCTTTCCAGGTCTACAAGCATGTTTTGTAGATGTTCTTTTTTTGTGGCGAATAATATAATGTCGTCGGCGAAACGTAGAGTTAGTTTTTCTCCATTTATGTTATGTCCATACTGGTTCCATTTAAGTTTGCGAAAGATTTCTTCTAGGACAGCTGTAAATAATTTTGGGGATAGGGGTCGCCTTGACCAACGCCTCTATTTATTTTTAATGAATATAAATAATATTTTTTATGACAGTTCACTCTCAATAAAATGAGATAAACTTAAAAATATTAATTGCCTTTATTACCACTCAGATTGATTTAATAGCCCTGTATAAGTGCTAATAATCGAATTTTTTGTAGCTAAAGCTTAAAGTACTTTTCCTATCCTAGGTTTGAATTGCGGATCGGGCGAATATCAGTTATTAAGTTTTTCTCTCAAGAAATTCTCAATAGCATAGCTCGAACTCAAAAAGTTGCCGGTGTTTCACTCATGAGCCGCGGAAAGCTCGTAAAGGTCATCATAAAAGTTTCTGCGCCCGACCTCTTTCTAGTCGTGTCGTCACATCAAACTAAGAGAATGAAGTGCACCTTTACACAAACACTCGTGCACTACAATCCTGTCCTGCGCAGATTACTAGCACTCGTTGAATCTGGCCGCTGTGATCAATGTTGGTCAGGAGGGCATATTATATTGTTAAGTAAGCAGTGGGTAGCGAGTATAGTTCCGGAGTATAATTGACGTATATTAATATTAGAAATTCTAAAATTATATGATATAGGAACTCGTACTTATTCATTTTTTTTATTATCCAACAATGAGAATATTTGTTACGAACTGATGTGGAATAATACGATTTTTTACACGGTAGAGCTTTGTTGCATTGTATTCTGGCTGCAGTTGAAGAATTCTAAATATTCGGGAAAACATCAATCGCGTAGAAAAACCCAAGTACACAACTAACAGACCCACTAGGATAATCGCCCTAACTTATTATAATTCACTTGAGAAAGTATGTATAATAAATTAACATTTACTTGTTTTTTTTATAAAATTTAAGTCGCAAACGAACTTACAACTCATATAATGGTGAGTGGCTCCTGCAGTCCTTGGACGCCTGCGGGGAACTTCAAACAAATAAGGCTACAGATGCGTCATGTGCAATACCTAGTATTAGAAATATTGTAACCTTATAACTTGAATAGTCATCTTTAATATATACCTATATGATAATGTCGTGAGACAAAACCGGTTTTTATAATTTGTTATTTAATAATATGTATATAAATATTGTGAAATAGGTACAAGTGTTTATCAAATTCACAAAAAGGAAGCTAGGGTTTCACCAAGTGACAACCATAGCAAGTATAATTTATATATAGTTATGGCTTCATACATTACAGCCCTTCACAAGTCCACTGCTGAACATAGGCCTACATACGAGTTTCGACAGTTTGTGTTAGTATTATGAGATTGTGAATTAGCCATTTTATTTTAATGTTAATTATTGAAAGTGACATTTATGGAGCAGTAAATGGAACTTAGTTGCTTAGTGTTAAGTGAACTTATGATACTTACTACTGACTTAATTATTAAATAGTGATGATAGAAACTTGGATTTATCAAACGCTATTTACACAAAAACTTAAATAATTTCTTGGAAAAGGCAATATCTATCCTTAAATTACCTGTCATCGGGGTGTAACAACGGACTAAAATATGCACAAGCTCTTGCTTCAACACTGGCGTTATAATAGCAGTCATCTATTATTATTACTTATTAATAACTTTGTGGCTGCAAACATCCTCCTAACGAAAAAAAAACATCCTGCCTAAATTATATATCGGTCTCACAAAACGAAATAAAATTAACTCTTCAACAATTATTCTCACTCTTCTTATCTCACTGTAAAAATTTAGGTGAAAACTTTTTCGATATCGACGGCGTAAAGTTTTACGTCTTGAACGATCGGAATTGCCGCTCCAACCAATCACGTGTGTTAACGTTCTCACTGTCGAATGCGAGTCAATGCTCGATGGTGTTTCCGATTATTGCCACTAGTTGGCGCTGATTTTATTCCATACAAATTGTAATTAACTTTCTCGGGATCGAATACTTTAAAACCATAACGCACTAGGCACACTGGTCTCATTTTAAGTATATCAATACCTGTGTTAAAGGACCTCGCTCTTCCATAACAATGTTTTATGCTTATAAGATGGCATACATAAAGATTGAACGTGTGTGCGTATAAGTGTGTAGTGAGTATGTGTAGTGCGTGCGTGTGTGCGTGTGTGTTTGTGTGTGTGTGTGTGTGTATGTGTGTGTGTGTGTGTGTGTGTGTATGTGTATCTATATGTATGTATGTGTGTGTGTGTGTGGGTGTTTATGTACGCGCGTGTATATTTTAGAGTTCTATCGTGAGGAGCGTGTATATTGCAGTTTATGGTGAAGATCATGCTTAACAAAAAAAAATTTATTTAAATACAAAGTTTCGTGACCATGCTACTACCCGTTGAAGAGTTTCCTAGTGAAAAGGCAATCCTGGCAGCAACTTCAGGTAATATCTATCATAGTGTAAGGGCTTACGTTACAATATTGTAATACTGTGTAACGGTTTGATGCCGGGCCAGTAGTTAGCCCCTAGCCTCGGACCGAATAGGTAATACAACAAAGTGGAAATAAACACAGTAATATTCAAATATACTTTGGATCATTTATCACCTACACCTATAGGCAACGACAACAGCTAACTCACAATATTATTGCAGTATCACTGAACATGATTGTATACAAAACTTCAACTCAATCAGACAGGGAAGTGCTTCAACTCTTACTTGCAATATGTGAACTTAATTTACATACCCGCTGCATACCAGTCCACCCATATACCTGCTTATGTTTAGTAAAAACTTATAATTATAATAAAAAGGTAAAAACACACCGTGTTATACCGTCTTCTTATTAAAAAAAGGATCATACAATAAAATAAATGGACTTACTTGTAAACGTAAATCAATAATTTACTTACCTATTCTACTACTTGGAACCGTTAAAGTATTATATATTTTTAGTTTTTCTAGTATTATTCATACACACAGTACAATAAACAACTATTATTAATTATATATATTTTTACATTAAAATATTCAGACTTGCAACTAACAAAACAAACAACGCACTGCGCCCACTGACCCTGAGATTGTTGTCCACTGGTTGTGCCAGCTGTTATCTGGCAGATACAAAAACTCTTTTACAAGTAAATTTATTTAATACTTTTGAACTAACTTAAAATATAATAGGTGATACAGAGAACTTGGTAATGGAATTGTGTTGAGGGATCGAAAGATTTGGTTTAAATAGTGTAAGAAGCTAGGAGGTCGGGGCAAATAAAATGGAACAACACTGTTCTTGGTATTATGCTTAATTTATGGCAAACTTTACATACATTAACATATAATATTACAATCGAATTAGTGTGGCTTCTAAGGAAGTAAACAATATGATTTATAATAGAGTATATAATATATTATATATAACGTCGCCGAGTACCGGAACATACTTGTGTTTGAAGTCGAATCTTTGCTGGACAAAGTCTCGGATTAGGGGCGACTAAATCTAGTCCAGTTTAATCCTCAGAAGACATAAGTTTGCGCGTTTACCGCTACAAAGAACCTCTTTGTTGTATCTCCTCAGTTTCAAAGTACTCCCCTTATTGCCTCAGCCAGTATCGGAATCCTCGGCGTCGACATATCTAGTGACGTGCAGTTTCGTGGTCACTTGAGAGAGAAGGCCAAATTGGCCTCTAAAAAGCTTGGTGTGCTCAGCAGAGCGGGACAGTGTTTCATGCCGGCACAACGCCTGCAACTTTACAAAGCGCATGTTCGGCCTCACATGGAATACTGTTCCCATCTCTGGGCTGGGCAGTGCCAGCTCCTTCCACTTGACCGCATCCAGCGCAGAGCGGTTCGAATCGTCGACGACCGAGTTCTTTCTGATCGGATTGACTCATTGGCATTGCGTAGAGATGTTGCATCTCTTTGCGTATTTTATCGCATCTATCACGGGGAGTGCTCTGAGGAATTGTTCGGACTAATCCCAGCCGCCACACGCACATCGTAGTAGAACTACCGATATCAATCACAGCATCTGGATGATTGGCGGTCCACCACTGTGTGATTTAGAAGATGTTTTCTTCCTCGCACAACTTTATTGTGAAATAGTTTACCACCAGCAATTTTTCTGGACCGATACTTGACTTGGGGGCCTTCAAGAAACGAGCCTACTCCTTTTTAAAAGGCCGGCAACGCATCTGCAATTCCCCTGGTGTTGCGGTTGTTCATGGGCGGCGGTAGTCACTGACCATCAGGTGAGCCGCATGCTCGTTTGCCCCCTCTCCTATAAAAAAAGTATACAGGTCTTATTACATAAAGTAAATAGTATCCTATGACATAACATTCGTTTGGCTTCTAAAAAAGTAGTTTATTAAATAAACAATATAAAGTTTACAGGACTTATAATATAAAGTAAATAGTATCCTGTGACATAACACCTCCTCCCTTAGAACAAAGATTGAGCGGTTTTGCTCGATTTCGAGCTTCGTCTTCGTCTTCTGATGTACAGAATGTTGTAGCATTGGTGTTTAGTGATGATATGGGAATGTCGACGTGTTGTCGGCGACGAGAACGGTCAAAGCAATTATTAAAAATGTGTGTACAGTTACCATGTAGATTTGTAGGTATGTTATTCTATGGCAAGCGTTTATAACATTTATAACAAAAATATGTTAGCATAATGATGCCAGTAATCGTACTTAATATGGAAAATTTTGTTACATGTTTTTCTAAGAATGTAGGTTTATTATCTTCAAGCAATTTTGTGTGAGTTTTTATTTATTGTTGGCGAGTTGAATGTTGTTGAGCTGGATTGGTGCAAGTTCTAGTTGTTGCAGCTTAATTTCATCTGGGATGCAAATGTGTCCAATATCCACATAGATAAAAGGATGACTGATGTTGATCGATTGTGTATCCTCAGCTAGGAGTGTAACAAACGTGGTGTACATTTTACATCCTTGTTCTATAATGATGATACATGCTCCAGAGATTTCGCCGTTAGTCGTTTTGCTTTCGTATTCTAAAGCATACGGAGTCTTGCGTTGAAGTATGAAGATCCAGTTGTTGTTTCTAAGAGCTTGGAAAGTGTTGACGTGTGCAGAAAACGTAGTTACATCACAAACTTCAGGAACTTGTTGACTCGTCGTTGTTAAGATGACAACTTCGCATATGGGTCTGGTGTTTATGTTGTAGATGAGAAGATCCTTGCAGATTTTGGATTCCGTTGCAAAGTTTTTGCATTTGTCCAGTGAGCTCATGATGACGTATTGCTGTCTAGTGGTACTCATGGCAAGATATGTTTGTTCGGGAAGGATACTAGAATATAAGTAAGAGTCAGGATGTAGCATAGGGATAGAATATAAATGGTATAATGTAAATTTTTCGTTTTTTACTAAAGGGAATTCTAAGATATATATAATTTTATTCATATAAATATAGGAAGTAATAGAGGCAGATTCAAGTATTTTGTGTAAATTAGGTAATGCTATTGGGGCAACTAAGTTTTTATTGAGTCTAGCGGGATTAGAAGACAGTAGTTCTTTGTATAGGCGCATAGTGGATATTATAGAAAGGTGAAATTATAGCTTCTAGAGTTTGAATTGAAACGGTGGATATTTCTTCAAGAATAGTTAAATTAAATATAAATTTGTTTGTTTTGGTAAAGAATGAATTTATTTTTCTAATATCTTCGTTAATAACGTATTCATCATAAGAGATTTTATGTAACGTTTCATTAAAATTCGTGATCGTTGAAGAAATAATTTGTAATTGTTGTTTTAATATATCATTAGTAGATATTTGCTGTTTCTGTAACCGTTCAATACATTCGTTATATAATTTGGCATCTTTTGCGTCTAGAACACCAATGAGCCATTTCAAAATTGAACCTAAGCCGTCTAGTATTTCGCGTTTGGATCGCTTGTTGTCAGTGTAAGAATAAAGTTCGTCGAGTCTACAATCTATTCTGTCTATGTTTATTTTTATAAATGAAGTAGTAGTTATAACGGAAAGTTTTTTTTTATATGATAAGGGTGACAAACGAGCACACAGTCCACCTGATGGTAAGTGGTTGCTGCGGCCCATAGACATCTACATCTATCCTCTTTTACAAATCAAAATGTACATGCGTTGTCACCCGTGAGGACTAAGATGGAATGCCTCATTTCCAGTAAAAAGGGCCTCCGGCCACCTGCACTCACCAAGCGAAACGCAGAAGTAAACCTCATGGTTTATTTAAGTTGTTTGGATTAGGGACTTTAAGCATAACTTTATCTCCTATGTTGGCTATATTTTTAATATTGCTGTCGTATCGCTGTTTTGCCTTTTCTTTCATTGACTATACATTTTGGCAGCCTATGTCCCGTGATACCTTGAGTCTTTCATTTAAATCTCGTAGGTAGTCATGAGTTGTATAGTAGTCGTTGGCTTTTAAAGAATAAAGAGAACGCGGTTTGTAACCAAAGAGTAATTCATGAGGTGTAAATTTTATGGACTGATTAGTTAATGTGTTATGGCACATAACGCCAAATGGCACAGTTTTTACGTTCACTGAGACATCACTGAACAGTTTTTTTTTTATATAGAATAAGGGTGACAAACGAGCACACAGTCCACCTGATGGTTGCTGCGGCCCATAGACATCTACATCTATCCTCTATTACAAATAAAAATGTACATGCGTTGTCACCCGTGAGGACTAAGATGGAATGCCTCATTTCAACCTCTACTTCAGGCGGTTTTCTGTGAGGTCGTGGTACCACCCTGGTTCGAGCCGGCCCATCCGTGCGACAGCAAACGCTGCCGCGTGGCTCCACCACTGTTAAAAACAGTTGTCGTTTTGTCGTCATAATGAAATCAATCTCATTTTTCGTCGAGTCCTTGGGGCTCGACCAGGTCCACGTCCTGTGGAGCTGCTTCTGGAAGAAAGATTTCATCATAAAGATTCCCTGTTTCTCCATCAAGTCTACCATCTGCTAGCCCCTTGAGTCCCGTTGTCCTATTCCAAATTTCTCTACCTTCAGCTCATCGTACTCTCTTGTGCCTAGTTTTGCGTTGAAATCTCCCATTAACACTGTAAAGTGGGATTTAGAGGAATGCATAGCTCTAGATATACCCTCATGCGTTTCCTCCACCTCCTCATCGGGATGTGCCGAGGTTGGTGTGTAAAACTTTATGACCTTTAGCGAATACCGTTTGATGATTACGCAACCCTCATCGACGAACTCAAAATCTATACAACGTTGTTAACGAGAGACTTGTGGACGATAAATCCGACACCACCTTGGGACAGATGGTCGCCTTCCCGGTGCCAAAACAAGTTAATGTATTCGAGGTTTACCGTGTCCTCCCCCTCTCTTCGGACCTCTGATAATCTTATAATATTCCAGCGCAACTTGTCCATTTCTTCTTCCAACTCCAGGATCTTTTCGTCAGTCCTCAGGGTGCGTGCGTTATATGTAGCCAAGTCAAGTCCACCAGAGATTCAGCAGCACCCTCTGCCCCACCTAATCATTATTGTCATTTAAATGGTCATCAGAACTGTTCATAAAAGTGAAAGAACTGTAAAATACATGGTAGTAAGCCGAGATAGCTTCTGTCCTACAAATACTCATAAGATCGTTGTGTAAAGCCTTGCTTACTGTTAGAGGTTTGTTGTATGCAAGTTTCAATTGGGGTTCACTAAAAGAAGCTGAAGAATTGTTTGTCGTTTGTCTGGTGCATCGTTTGTTTTTTGCCGCGATTTTTGATGCAGTTCGACATTCCATTGAGAATAATCAAATATCATATTTAAAACGTAATATTGTTAGCTGTGAATGTAAGAGGCTTACTTTCATTACTTTAGATTATGCAATTTTCTTTCCTTCCTCATCTTTGGTCCAGTTCTTGTATTAATTAATTCTTTTATATCTACAAACTCACTCTGCGCCATTTCCTTCACATCGTACTTCTCACCATTAACTTTTGCATTCTTAATAGTTGCGTACATCTATTCAGGTGTTTATACAACTCAATGCTTTAATTCACGTTCGATGTTAGAGTGCATGGTCAAGTCACCTTCGCTTTGACCATGACCGGTTTCAAAAAATCAGTGTATAATATTGATTTGAAGTTTCTGAGCAGTAAACATATTATAAAAAGCGAACATAAATCTATTTTTATGCTGGCTTCCGCAACCGCCAGAGTAAAAAGAAAAATTTTTGATGCCTCTTTCAACTTCACTTAAAAGAAATTGCCATAAACATCTGTGAATTTCTATCGCTCCTTTTTTTGCGATTGCGTAATTTTTTCCCTTCAATAAAACTGAATTAACACTCAAAATAAAAAAACAACAACACCACTATTAGGTTGCACCTATTTACTAAGGACATGTTAGTCGCCGCGCCTAAGCGGATTTTAAGAGCACAAAATGACAATATAGTTCACAACTATTTCGCTGATTTTTTTTACGTGAATTTTATCCAAAAGTTTTTGTCGTATCCTTAATGAAGAAACTGTTTCACTAACTTCATATGATTATTTTTTTCATGAAGACTTGTGTGCTAGGTAAAGTAATAAATATTATTGCATTATTTTATAACTTTTTGAATAATTGCTGGAAATTCACGAAAAAAATTGGGTAGATGTATTAGGCACCGTACTTTAAGTCATAACTCTGCTATCATAATGCTTATACATGATAGAGTCCTGCTATATTAATGCTTTAGTTCCATAAACCTTACTATCATTAAGTCCCTAATATAGGACTTTAAATTGTGCAACAGTACTATTAGCAGTCAGTCAGCCCACCACCCCATATGTACGACCATTACGAATCATTAAACCCTCCAGTAATATTTATAAGAATACGCTTAGTGACTTCGAAAATTTCTAACCCCTTTTTCAATTATATTACAAATGCTATTTATCTTTATTATTTTAATACTTGTATTTTTATTATTTAATACATTTTGAATATTTTAAGTAAAATTTTAATAAATATAAAAGTTTTTTAAAGACTATATTAAGTCTTTACTATAATACTTAATGATTACGAATCAAAATGCAGATGCGTTGCCACCCGTGAAGACTAAGTTGGAATGCCTAGTTTCCAGTAAAAAGGGTCCCCGGTTCTCTACACTCACCATACGAAACACAGCGGCGTTCAGCTGCCATTTTACGCTGGTGTAATAACGTTTTCACAGAAGTGAGAGCGTGATCCCTCTTACAAGTATCAAGGCATTTGTTTTAGTCTTTTGTGGTTACAATGCATCTAAATTTTAATTGTTAACCAAAGCAAGATACTTATTTTGTTTCTTTAAAAATGTGGTTGGAGTAAATTTTTAAAGACATTCATTATTTATAATATTACATTATATTTATAACACCTTTCATCTAACCTGAATGACCCTAATAATCGCCTTAGTAATGATGATGAGCGGCCTCTATCTTAAAGTACCCGTACAATATTCGTAATTATTTCCATCCTGCGTAGATAAATTATAAAATAGAATCGAATTAAATCATTTTTATTCTATACCAGCTGGTCCCCGCGTCTTCATCCTCGTGGAATTTATTACGATTAGATTTTATAGGTTTAGTTTTTGCGCGGAACCCTAATTATTTTTCTTAAATAAAAGTAGCCAAGTTACTCATTTTAACATAAGCTATCTGTCTGTGAAAGTCCCGTCAAAAAATTATTTAGTAAAAAGCTGTTATTTTGACATTACAAACAGACACTTCAATTTTATTTTTATGTATGTATAGACTACATGTAATTTTTATTTAGAGTAAATTTTCACTTTTACCACTAAATATATTTTAACAACTAGTTGTTCCCCGCGACTTCGCCTTCGCTTCGTGTAATTTAGGGTTTTAATTATATTGCGCAGAAACCTAATTCTTTTTCTAAAATATAAGTAGCCTAAGTTACTCCTTATAATATCACCTATCTGCCAGTAAAAGTCCCGTCAATTTCAGTCCAGCCGTTTTGAAGATTAGCCGGAACAAACAGATAGACAGACAAAAATTTTAAAAATTGTGTTTTTGTTATAAGCAATGTATATACTTTCATATGCATTTAGTAAAAACCTGTTATTTTGACATTACAAACAACTCTTCAATAATATTTATTTGTATAGAAGATAAATTATGAACACTCTTTAGGTAGCTGACGAGTAGCTAGATAGCCTTAAATTTCATATTTTAAAGTGGATCACCTGAATTTTAAAACACGTTACCACAGATACGACGGTTTGATAGAGTTAAACCTTTACTCTCAATCAGGCCTGTATTTTATAGACGTACCTACACGGCCAATCCTGACATACGACTGTCCTCGGGCGTGTATCTTTATGAATTCCTTTAACAAACTCTATTAATCACCACTTCTTCCGCTCGTCTATCCTAACATGAATAAGTGCACTGTCCCTGTCTTTGGACATTTACACCCACATACGCAAGCGATTACGTTTGACCTCATGCAAGCTAACACTAGCTAAGGCGTTATTTTGTCCAGCCATCATCTCATATGACAACGTGGACCGGACAACTGACTCTCTACACGTCATTTTATATGACAACATGAACCCGACAAGTGGCTCTTTCCATTAAGCACACACAGACACACAGCTCTTTGTACAGCAGGCCCTGCTTCTTTTTAATAATGAACTGAATGAAGAAATGTCATAACATTTTTTTCAGTGTTACGCTCAATTTTCACGGTTCAAGATCACTGACAAATAGGCATTTTTATTAAACCTTATTGTGTGCTCTTTTCCGCCCAGGTTACATTCAAAGACCTTTGTATGACATAAATCAATGAAATAAAAGTGAAATAAAGAAATTAATATATAACATACCCGAATTTAAGATTTATTCCCCTAACTTTTCTATCAAAGTGTATAAAGTCCAAGTAGTTATCATTATACATAAAATTAAGTAAGATAAGAAACACAAGCAGTAAAAAGTTAAAGGTTCCCATTCTAGTGCCCGATCAATGAAGGGAATGAGTTTCTATGATTACTTTCCGGCTCTCCTATCTTCCATAGCGGTGATGTGTATCTGTCCGCCAACGTTATCATCTTGCTAACTTTTCTAGTTGACGCCGAAAATATAAATTCTAGTTCTATTTAGCAACAACTATTCGTCCATACATCCATTGCAGTCTATAAAACCTAAAATTTTACAGTTAATTGACAGTTTTATTGATGAATGTTTTTATTTTTTATAATTAAAGTAATGTGTAAGCAATCTAACAAAACATGGTCTAAGCATCTTTGTCATCAGACATTTTTGTACATGTAATTTAAGTTCAGGTTTTTGATGCTAAGTTAAAAAGAAAAACGGTGCTTTTTTGTCTTTCTGTTGAGGTATCATTTACGCGGATACGTCACAATTTATTCATTTAATAATTTATTAATTTGGCTCTAAAAATTAAATACAAAATTTAATTTTTAGAGCCAACGCGTATTGCACAATCTAGTGCAACATGTATAGATAACATTTTTACAAATGTGAAGCCGTTGCATAAATGTATAATTCAAAAATTAAGTTCTGATCACTGTGGACAAGTAGTTTCGTTATCCTATGTTCACAAAAAGCAAGTAGATGAGAAAGTTATGTTTGTTCCAGTAAATGCACGTCGCTTGGAGAAATTTAGAAGTAACATTGTGAAAAAACTTCTATCACTTTCATACCAAAATGATCCTAATTTTTTGTATGGATGTATGTTGAATGTAATTATTTAAGCTTATTTGCAATTAATTTAATAATACTTTTAAGAAAGAAAGAAAGAAAGAAAGGGAGAAACTGAATCTTGTAGATACCACCATTTTTCTTGGAATCACACTAGACGCGAAGCTTCAATGGTGCCCCCATATATCAAAACTAGCAAGCAAACTTAGTTCTGCAGCATATGCTGTAAAAAAGAATAGAACTCTAACCAGTGTTGAAACAGCTAGACTAGTTTACTTTAGCTATTTCCATAGCATAATGTCGTATGGTATTTTGCTATGGGGACACGCAGCTGACACTGAAATTATAATTTTGTTTTACAGAAGAGGGCCATAAGAGCAAATTTTGATTTAAAGCCTAAAGAGTCGCTGCTACAAAAATTTAAAGAAATTAATATATTAACTTTGGGCTCTCAATAGATTTATGTATGTATGTACACAAAAATAAAAGTAGTTTTACAAAAATAAGTGATATTCATTCTGTAAATACTAGGAACACAAGCTAGTAGTTCCAGTTACTCGACTCCATCGAGTCAGTAATTCATTCTTGCGATGTATACGCTTTTACAACAAAATTCCAAGAAAATATACAAAATTTGATCTGCTCAAAATTCAGAAACTTTATTAAACTAAGTTTGTATTTACGAGTATATATTAAACCCCTGGAAATTAGGTGATCGCTACCAAGCTATTTCTAATTTGTTGTGTTGTGCTTTACATGATTGTGACTGTTATTTAAAAAAAGTCTCGCTGGGTTACTTTCTGGTTGTTCCCAGGACTTTTTTTTCGAACCAGTATCAAGTCAAAGTGGTAATCAAACAAAAGAGTGACTTGCAATAAGTATTATTTATAATCTATATTGAATAAAAAAGTTTCTGTTTCTGTTTCTATTAAAATTGGAACCTAAAAACAAGATTGAAGGAGAAAAATTAAATTAGAAAGACTAATGAAACAACAAGTTGTAAATAAATATTTTGTACAACCGACTTCAACATAAATAAAATTAAAACATCATCAATGTAAACGTAATCAAATTAAATACGCATTATTAAGGATAACTCAAAAACTACTGGCCAGATCTTGATCAAATTTATATGGGATAACATGAGAAGCACCACCTTTCAAATAAAATCAATCATCGAAATCGGTTCAGCAATAAAAAGTTCTTAGGTAACACACATAAAAAATACAATCAAATTGAGAACCTCCATCTTTTTTTGAAGTCTCTTGAAACAATAAACATACTTTTTGTGTTCAAAATGATATCTGAGTTACTTAATTCTAAGAGTTAGTGCACGTGCTATAACCAAATTGACAATATTATCCAATCAAAGGCCGCCGTGCAAGTTGCGACGGCCATAAAGCATCTTTCCAGGTATGATGTATCCCTATTTAATCAATTTATCCCTATTTAATCAATGTATCCCTATTAATATTATCCCTATTCTATATTCATGTCTAATGCATTTACAGCAAAGTCGAATTAGTTACTGAAGCATCAAAGTCGTGTTTCTTTAGTCAGAGTATGTAACTTTGAAGGGACTTAGTTACTAAAGCGTCAATGTCATGTTTCTTTAGTCAGGGTCTGTAACTATGAACGGACTTAGTTACTAAAGCATCAATGTCATGTTTATTAAGTCAGGGTCTATAACTATGAAGGGACTTAGTTACTAAAGCATCAACGTCATGTTTCTTTAGTCAGAACCTGTAACTATAAAGGGACTTAGTAACTAAAGCATCAATGTCATGTTTCTTTAGTCAGGGTCTGTAACTATGAAGGGACACGTCATATTTTTTAAACGTTATCCCCACACTAGGATTTTCTCCTGTGTCGTGGAGGCAGTTTACAAACATAAACTACATGAGGACAAACATCCAGACCCGGAACAATTATTTGTAGGCCATACAAATACTTGTTCCGTGCGGGATTCGAACCCGCAACGTCCAGCGCAACAACTCATTGCTAAGCCACTGCGCCACGGAGCCGTCTTATTAGTCACATCTTATTTTGATTTTATCAAGTAACAAGTGCCCTTGTAACTTGACGTTGTTGTCGTATTAGCGCTGATTCGCAATTAATCGTGTCCAGTTGTATCCCTTAGCGCTCCTGCGTGTGTTGATATCTTTTGTATTGAACAGTATTATTTCACCATATCCAGTCGTAACCATTGCCCCAGTTTTGCGCTCCTGCACGTGTTGATTCCGGACTATTGTGGTGTGTTGAGTTGACATTTAATGCGCTTTTACACTGTTTTTGAATTGTGAAGTGACTATAGCTACTTTTTCCAATGAAGAATATGCTAATGTCATCTGTATGGCAGAGCAGATGGCAATGGTTCTTTAACGCGACAGATTTATTAAGAGTGGTATCCGAATAGCAAGGTTACGAATGCAAGATCCCCACAGAAGAGTTCATACTGCTGCTTCCTTCTCAACAGAGACTTTGAAAATGGATGGTTTTTCAAATCAATTTTGTGTGACAGACGAAAGCATATTTTCTAGAGAAAGGATAACAAATTTTCACAACCTCTACCAATGAGCCGACAAAGACAGCAATCCACACTGGAAGAAACAAGTGTTAGCGCTGAGGAAATTCGCTGTTAAGATGTGCGCTGGATTAATTGGCAGAACGTTGATTGGACCCCCCTTTAATTTAAATGGGAACAATTATTTGGAGTTTTTATAAAATGATATTCCAGTGCTTGTGGAGGAATCCGGTGCTCCGATATTTAATACAGAACAAGAAATGATTTTCTAGCAAGATGGCTTTTCCAGCACGTTGAACATTAATAGTAGAGTAACATTTAAACAATTGCTTCCCACACAGCTGAATCGGTAGAGATCTTCCCATCTCCTGGACCGCTCTTTCACCAGACCTGACACCGTTGGACTTCTTGTGTGGGGTCGAGCGAAAGAACTAGTATTTTTATTCAAATTGTTAATAACTAAATCAATATAGATATAGAAGACGCGTAAATTTCTGTGAATTTTATTTTATTGCCAGTATATATACAAAAAGGCGTATTTCTATATGTTCGGTTTAAGCATCTTGTGACTAAAGTAATTTTTTTAAATAATCTTTCATTAAATAACTTACATGATGCGCTTGAGTGGTTACTGTAAACTGTTTGAACAATGGTTTTAATCACACGATCAGTTACTCCAAAATGGCCGTAACTTACTTGAAATTAAATATCTTTATGTCCAACCTAAGAAAGGTAAATTTCCTTTGTCAAGTGTCATTAATTTAATTCACCCTGTTTGCAAATGAAATTCCTATGACAAAACAAAAGCTGTAAAGATAATCTGAAGAGAATCCACCTTCTTGTCATGTTTTTGACAATTAAACGCAATTATACAGTTTATTATTACTAAATAGATTGGAGACCTATATACGTGTGTAAAAACAAACTTCAGTACACAGTTATTACTCTATATGATGTAAAAAGAAACTTCAGTTCACAGTTAACACTCTATACTTCATGTTAAATAAACACAGTTTACACTTATTCTCTTTTATTTTTCAACAATGAATTAATCAACTTTATAAACTTTCAATTTACACTAGTTCACTCCGGCCCGACTATTACAGCACAAATTCTATTATATTCCCTCGGACACGCCAGTCTTTCCGTTTTATAGTTCCCCTTCCACTGCCAGGCGGAAGGGTATTTTAGTAGTTGCAATACTTCTAAGTTACGTATATTGACATTTCAATTGTAGTGGAATATATTAACTACTTACAATATTTAATTACGGTGTAACAATAATATATAAATAATAGGATTAATTATGATTATTAACATCATTTGTTACACGTGAAACAGGTTATATGATAATAACATGTCAACAATAACAATAAATTTAAAATACGAGTATTAGCTTATAATAAGCCGAAGCAGATTAGTCACCATGAAGAAAAGGTAAAGTAAACATATAGCCTATATGCGTCTCACTCCTCTCATCTCCGAGAGTTTTTAGGGCAAGGCTGTACTTTTTTTACAGTACAATGTCATATGTCACCATTATTATTTTTTAATTTCTCAGACATGCAGGTTTGCTCACGATGTTTTACTACACTACCAAGTAAGTAGTAAATTAGCACTCAAAATTGCATTGGTGCTGGTGGGGTTTAAACCCGGGTAGCTCGCGATCTGTAAAATTTACAGCGAGCGTTTAACCTCTGAGCTACCACGGCTCGCTCTACAAAAAGCACTTGCTTTTAAGAAGACTGGATAATCTTGCAAGCAGTTTGTTGATCCAAGCTGTAGCTGTTTTTGGCGAATGGGCTGGTTCGATCGGATAATGACCATGCTTGCACAGAATACCAACGTAAAATATCAAAATAATGTCGCTGTGTGTCGTATCGATAAGAGGCATCCGTTGCGCAGGTGAAGTTGAAGGCCGCAGAGAAAGGCATGCAATGTGTTCTGGTGCGCCTTACCTAAGAATGAGGTGGGGGAGGAGTAGTCCCCTCTTGAGGAAGGGTCGCCATGGAACGCCCAAAGATGTTGTGGGGCCGCAAATTTGTGTGGAAGCGTTCCTGTGGCCCTACTAATATGCGGTGAAAGTGTAACACATGTTAGTCGGTTCGAGTCCGACATAAACCGTCCTTGTCCCTACGAGGTGGGGTATGCGTAGGCATTACGCCATGCAAAATAAAAGGTGTCACAACGACATTTATTTACCATCAAACCAGCTCATAGAACACTTCAATACTATTAAAAGGAATGCCACTCACCTGATGGCATAAAAACAAGGAAAGATGGGTAAGTGACACAATCGCTCATGAAATGTGCAATAAAGATTGTGACCAAAATTAAAAAAGAAATGCTTCGGTGGTTTGTACACGTAAACAGAATAAACGAGCAATGAGTGACAAAGCAAATTTATGCTTCAAAAAGAAGTTCATCGACCAAATTGACGCTTTATTGAAGATGGGTCAAATGGTAGATTACCCTTAGCCAACGAGCATGTATGCTCGTATATGGATATAAAAGAAGCGAAAGATAAATGTGGCAGGTTCATGCCATATGGAAACTCATAGTCTCTGCGTGCCCCTCCTCTGAGTGCCAGGCGTGCAAGTTTATGTTTATTAAAATCTACTTATGCAAATGTAATGTTCAAACAATCTCCGTTTCTGGTAGAAGTTCGGCTATTTGAACTCAAACTAAATCTGAGCATATAAACGGGAAGTAAAACTCAAACGTACAACAGCTTAAACTAGAAAATTATGATTCAGCTTAGTCTGTTAGAATTTAGCACAAACCCAAATCCGTTGTATCGAGTAGGTAAATTGCAAATATGCTAGCACGATCATTGTAGAGTTGAATAATACTAGGAAAGTATTGAAAACTGCTTTACTTTTAATGTTGCGTTTGATTAATTGACTTTATTAATTATTATGGTTTATTTAGATTTTATTATATACAATATTAAAAAATATATAAAAAAGAGTTCCTTTAAGAACTTCACCGCACGTGGACCCCACGGGCCGATAGTCTCTACATCAAATAGCACAAATATGTAGTCATCTCTAAGAGACATATTTGCGACACTTACTCAGTTCAGCCGCCTCTGGTTCCACCCCGGCTTTAAACGAGGTGAGAGTCTGCCAAGTGCCTACGCAAGTAGCATCCCACACTAGGGCTTCCCAAGGGAACAATGTCATACCAACGGGTATCTTGCCATCGTCTCTAAATAATCCACAAGGCTCTAAAACTGAGGGAACCTTTATAGAGACCAAAGGCCTTCGGATGACCTCGTACAAAGAACCGTGCCGTGAAAACCTACCAGCCGTTTTTTTACATGAAAGTCCGTGGAGACGAAACTTGTCGCCGCCGTTACCACAAGTACACCGATGGGGTTGACAAATCTTCGCTTCTAGTCGGATTCCTACGGCGATGAGCAATTGATTTCATTTTATGTAAATTCCATAGAAATTTAGTAAAGTTGGGCGCTCATATTATGTTTTTGTAAGGAACATTTATTTATAGAATATGGGTGACAAACGAGCACACAATCCACCGGATGGTAAATGGATTTTGTGTCCCATAGACATCTACATCTATCCTCGATTAAAAATCAAAATACAGATGCGTTGTCATCCATCCATCTATCTGTAACCGAGAGCAACGCCGAGTGCCACGACTGCTTCCAAATTCAACATTCCCTTGCCAATGTATGCGTGCGTAGCTCAGCGGCACGGAATCTTGGCCAAGCGGTTATCTCGTGATAGCAAAAGCTTTAAGTGTTTCTGATGAATGTTTGTTATGCAAGTATGTCAAAAAATGTGTACCCTCAAGTTCAAGAGGGTAATTCATTATGTTTAAGTGCACCATGACGAATTCTTTAATTTTTAGTTGAATCGGGTCATTTGAGCGACTAAGTTCACATTTTAAATTTGTGTGTTGTGAAAAGTTTACTGTAAGGTTATTCAATTATTGTGATCTTGTGTCTTAATTCAATAACTAAAGGTGCTTTAAAGCCAATAAAAATGCCATTAACACCAGCACAAGTTGCACAAGCAGTAGCATTAATTGACCAAGGGCTGACACAGCGTGAAGTTGCTATTGTGCTTAACGTACCACGGTCCTCAATGCAGTATTCACTGAAACGATACCAGGAGACAGGCCGCTACACCCGCAGGCCAGGCAGTGGGGACGTAAGGTGCACATCGGCCCGGGACGATCGTTTTATTGTTATGGAGATCTTGAGGAACCGCTACCTGACCGCTGTTGAGATATGCCAGCGGCTCCAAATCGCAAGAGGCGTTAATGTTAGTGAGCGTACGGTGAGAAGACGAATGGAGGAAGTGAATTTAAAAGCTCGTAGACCAGCACGAGGTCCAGAAGTTCTCAGACAGCACCGAGTAGCCCGACTTCAGTTCGCAAGATAACATGTCAATTGGACCCACGAGCATTGGGCTAGAGTGTTGTTCACAGATGAGTGTCGAATAGCTTTACGTGCTCCAGACGGTCGAGAACGAGTGTGAAGAAAAAAAGGAGAGAGGTTTCTACCCATTACCACCACCCAAACTGAGAGTTTCCATGGGGGCTCAATAATGGTATGGGGAGGTGTAAGTTCCGACGCACGTACAGAGTTGGTCATCGTCGATAATCGGCTTACAGCTACTCGATACATCGAGGAATTTCTTCAGGAGCACGTAATGCCTTATTCGGGATTCATTGGACACGACCAATTCCTCCTCATGTACGATAATGCACGCCCGCACGTCGCACATTGTGTAGAGGAATATCTGGAAGAGGTTGGAATACAAAAATTACAGTGGCCAGCTCGTAGCCCGGACTTAAATCCAATTGAGCATGTATGGGGTATGCTCAAAAGAAAGATAAAGTCCAGCTCCAAACCGCCACAATCTCTAAATGAGCTCCGAAATGCAGCGCTGGCCGCTTGGTACAGCATACCGCAAGTTGATGTCAGAAATATCATTCAAAGCATGCCAGATCGAATGAAAGCGGTTATCAGGGCTAGAGGAGGAAACACCTGATATTAAAACTTATAGACAATAAAGAAATAGACTTAATTTTTAACTTTATAGTGTTTTTAAAGTGACAATGGAAAGATGTTAATTTTAGTGAAAACATGTTATCTTGAAAAGAAAAATTTTTGTGAAGTAAACATTAAATTTCTACGTTCTAAAACCATTAGAGACACTTATTGAATGTATCTACCCTTAACTTACTGTTAAAAAAACGTTTCAGTGCAAATAATCAGCAAATTCACGAGTGGCGAGACATGTTTATGAATGGCAATCGATTAAAATAATGCATTTCCACAATACAATTGAGTTTAAAAGATAAAAAGACAAAATGTTTTGCACGCCTTAAGTGCAAAGGGCATAGGTATGTTCTACTAGCGCCTAAAAATCAAGATTCCAAAGTTTTGTCGCATAAAATCATATCTAACAATTATATAGAATATATAAATTATATAAAAAGCACATTGTCAGAAAAATAAATGGTTGTTGAATTTATTAATATTTTTTTAAATCGATTAATTGCTGTTTTTACATAAAAAGTGGTTTTACTGGACACAATAACTTTTGAAATCTCATCATCTTCATCTATTATGTGAGAAGCCATGGAATGTAAAGGGCAGTTTAATTTTGTTTTGTTTAGTTATAATAAATTATTACGGCTGCGAAATCTCGAAATTTTCGGTGTTTTAGCAGCTTTGTATTAATTTATTTTACTAAATGCACTTTTCTCTGCCTTACTACGCGCTCGGCCGCCATCGTAAGTGGATTGCTGCATCGATTGCTTACAGCAGCGGTAATAAGCAGCAAAAATATCGATCGCCGTAGAAATACAAAATATTTCAAAAACATGTATGTACTTGACCAAGGTTATTGTTACGAGCTTGGCTTTCGAGACAATTACAAAAAGTTCCGATAGAATTACCAAAATTTACACTTTAATTACAGGACACTAATTACAACTTAAAACCACACTAATAATGAAACACAATTGTACTACTGATCACTTTAGTTCGTAGTTGTATAGCTTCGAAGTATTCGCTTATATCGCCAATTCAATATGGCCCCGGGCGCAATCTATACCGGCCTTATATAGGGCCTCAGGTAGTTTCCAGAACCTTCTACTATAGAAACTTCTAGATTGTTCGAGTACATATCGGTCCCGATTGACTAGGTGTCGAGAGTTCTAGAAAGTTCGTTCATGAACATATCTAAAAGGATCTTGACTCTCCTAGTTCTGCTACTTGATACTAGAGGGCGCTAGTGGTAACTAGTGTTGTCATGTACCATGCATTAATTATGACGCGCAACATTATTATTTTTATAATCACAGATTTTTATTATAATATTTTGTCGCTAAATGTACGTAGGGTTTATATAAAAATATAGTTATAGACAGGCGAAGTGTAGGGCGTCCCCCCACTAGATGAAGTGACGACCTGGTAAGACATGCAGAAAATCAATGGATGCAGGTGGCTCGTGACCGAGCTTTGTGGCATTCCTTGGTGGAGGCCTATGTTCAGCAGTGGACTTGTGAAGGGCTGTAATTATGATGATATGACAGGCTGTAATGATGACTTTATAATGAGGATTCTGAAGGTATACATCGGCGAATACTAATGGAACTCCTCGAAGAGTAGGACTAGGTGTGCCGAATTTAGCCTCATTTTGTTAGTTATGATGAGATCTCACTTCTGGACTTGATATAGTGACCTGAAGGTGTACTTCGGTGAATGCTACTGGAACTCTTCGAAGATTAAGACTAGGTGTGCCGAGTTTGGCCTCGTTTTGTTAGTTATGATGAGACCTTACCTTCGGACTTGATAGAGTAACCTGAAAGTGTACTTCAGTGAATGCTACTAGAACTCTTTGACAAATAGAACTACAATTTACTTATTTTTTTCTCAATCATATGAGCATTATGAGTTAAATTGAAATTTGACATAAAATTATCGGATAATTTGAAGTATAGTAATAATTATACGGTTTTTAGTGAAAACTTGTGGGTAATTATACTGCTTTAAAAATTTACTTATAATCATGTTATACGTAATTTTTAATACGCTTAAGGCATGCACACATGGATTTACCAATAGGTTTTTTTACCGTTCGCTGATATTACCTATTCTGAACCTCCTCTACAAATTTTGGCATACATTACAAAATAATCCTGGGTACAATGAAAAAGCGTGTCAAGTCCTTCAATGCGAACCCCAAATGTTGCAGTTTTTTTTTTCAGCTCAGTGAACGAATCAAAACAGTGGTAAGCAATTGGTATAGTTGATTATAAGATGAAACCAACCACGACAACATTTAAATCGTTTTAAAAATTTTGCTATCATACAAGAAACCTTTTTATTTTGTTCCGTATGTCTATCCTAATGTGTCAAGGTAACTTAATAAAATAAATAACAGTAAACGTAATCCTTAGGTTATAATTATCTATACTAGAGATATTTTAAAGATTTTGAAGGAATTAAAATATACTACTATATTATTACACACCTAGAACGCGAAACGGAGTGGTTGGGCTTTATTTGAAATGAAACACCAATTTAAGGAGAATAAAATATCGTAAATATATTTTAACTTTTAAACTGCAGATATAAAACATTTTTTTTTAGTTGACTCTAAAAATAGGAGGATTTTAGGAGGATTACATTTCAACTGTGTTTTTTTTGTATGTATTTTTTAAGTTCTTCATGCGTCAATCACGACGTTGCAGTACTTTACGTTACTCTTTACTATTTTTGTTTACTGCGTTTTAGATATAATTATATCATTATGGAATATTATTTTACGTATATTAATTATAATTTATGATATTAGATTAAAATGCACTTAATGACCCCAACGCATCCATTAAACAAATTCTTAAACGTACACTTTTGACATAATTAACCGATTTTAATAAAATAAAGACTAAATATAACAGGAAGATATGCCTTAAAACTTCGACGATACAGACCTTAAAGACGATTCTTTTGATAAAAATTAGTACTTATACGTCATAAGTTAACAAAAAAACAGACAGACAATTCTAAAAAATAGTAGAAATATATTTAATCACTGATTTTTAATCCCTCTTAATCACTTTTATTACAAAAATACTAGTACGATGAAAGAAGTGGTGGTAATACAAGGCTTACTCAAGGGAAGCAGGGAAAGGTATCTGCTTTATTCAGAACCTTCCTTATTTGTAAGTCAAAAATAAGGTATGGTCGCCACATGCAGACTAGAAGCTATAGAAGGAATTAAATCAATCGAAAACAATAGTTTAAAAGTAATTATAACTGATTGCTGTTTATTATTTTAAATAGTCGGAAAGTAGCATTGTTAATTGCTTACAAACTTTTAATTAAATTTACATAAAAATAAGTGTTTAATACAAAAACTGTTTTTTTATTTAATATAATTGTAATAATAAATTTGATGATGTGGAAATCTGATTTTCCACGGTGAGCCGATAGATACGCATAGGTAAGGATCGTGCATAGTGGTTGTTAGTGAAAGGGTTCTATGTTCAGCATAAATTTTGTAATGAGCTGTAATCATAACGACCATAAGGATTACCTAATAAAGCTTATCAAAATATTAAGTATTGTTAGAAATGAGGGTAAAATAATAAAGGAAAATTAGAAGAATTGAACTGTAATCTCCCACTCTATCTAGCTGTATAAATATAAAGTATTACGCAGTCGACTAAAAGGGATTATGCTCGTTGGGCTAAAATATTACCTCTACACTGAGATTCTGCCGAAGTAAGACATGTGACGTGGTGCTGTTCGTTATAGTAATTCTTCTTGTGTAAGTCAGGAAGATCGTGTTGCTGAGAGGCTGACCTGTGTTACAAGATGAGTAGTATTGCTGGTTGCTGTTGCTTTGCATACTGTGAATGCTCATTACTCTTATTATTAATGAATAATAATTAAATTCAATATAAAGATATTTAAAAATATCATGGATATAATATTTTAACGATTAAAATTCGTTAATAAGCATAAGGTTCGAATATATTAATTTGAAATATTAAGTATTATAGTATATTAAAGGCATAATATTGTCTTTAAAAACCATTTAATTTATTAAAACTCTGTTTAAAATATTCAAAACGTAATAAATAATAGAAGTACAAGTCGATTATATTGCAATAATAAAGATAAATATATAATACTATTATTATTATTATTAATTAAATTATTTTATTATTACTTATAATATTATATAGGTTTCGCCGTAATTTGTCTTTCGCCGCTAAGGCCATAAGGCTATGGAATAAGTTACCTCCTCATATCAGGAAACCGACATCTTATGCAGCCTTTAAAAGAATGGTGACTAATCACTACCTTTCTTCTTTCAACAGTTTACATAAGTGTATTATAAATTACTTAATTTGTTTTTGTGTAATATGTTTGTATGTAAGTATGCTTAAAATGTATGAATGTTGTTGTATCAGGTATAGAGTATATTATTTAGGTTATTTATAGTTATATATATATATATATATATATATATATATATATATATATATACATATATACATATATATACTAGCTGACCAGGCAGACGTTGTTCTGCCCTTTCCAAATTTGCTTTCCCAAAAAAAACTCCTGAATCCTGAACTCCTAAATATTTACTCAATCCAGTCAACAGATATCGTCATCTGACAGAATCGTTTGGAGCTAACAGATAATTGTGACTGTCAAATAATAGACAAATAATTTTCAATAAAATAATATTGTATTTCGACTACAAATTGAGATGTAAGCTATCCTATCTTTTAAGTTGGACCAAACTGCACATTGACCAAAAATTTCATTGAAATCAGTTCTGAAGTTTAGGAGTCCATCGCGGACAAACAACGTAACACGTACTTTTTATATATAAAGATGTATATATATATATATATATATATATATATATATATATATATATATATATATATATACAGTGGTAGAGCCACGCGGCACAGAAAACCAGCGTGAAGAAGAGGTTTACCTCTGCGTGTCGCTTGGTGAGTGCAGATGGCCGGAGGTCCTTTTTACTGGAAATGAGGCATTCCATCTTAGTCCTCACGGGTGACAACGCATCTACATTTTGATTCGCAAACGAGGATAGATGTAGATGTCTATGGGCCGCAGCAACCACTTACCATCAGGTGGACTGTGTGCTCGTTTGTCACCCTTATCCTATAAAAAAAAATATATATTTCTGTATTTACAAGTATAGTATGTATATGTTTATATTTACATTCACGTACATATTCTCAAGTTTTTTCGGCACATGCTTAAATTTCTCTGCTTAGCTTGTGGTTGACTTGTGAGAAAGAATGCCCAAAGGCATTAAGTCCGCCAATTGTACATTTTTAGTGCAATAAAGATGTTTAAATAAAAAAATAAATAACATTTGTAATGTAATTGAAAAATGGGTTAAAAAAAATCATGCAAATACTTAAACACAAAACCAGCAGTGAAACTTAAAACAAAATCAGCTGACAATAGGGTCAATATTCCCGTGGACGTCGAACTCTTATCTAGCTCGGTGCGAAACAATGCCTACTCACTCTACCCTTCCCTTTCACACACGCGCTACCGCCGCCCGGCCGGCTCGTGTCGCCTTGCGCTGTGGAATTTACACATGTCAGCTTTGCCAACATGTGGGGAATTTCCAAATTAAGGGGAATTTAAAATTGTTTGGGGATTTTATTTATATTATTTTACGGGGAAATACAGGGATTTTGAAAATCGATAGCCAGGGCCAAGTCAGAACCTTTTTTCAAGAAATCTAAATACTTATCTTAACATTTTGTTAGGTTACTAATGATTATCGAATTTCAATTATCTTCATTGCACCACATTTAGTTTTCTGATTTATTTCGGTAATTTTTGTTTTCATTTAATGCTTTTCATTTCTTTATTTTTTTAATTTTAAAGAAAAAAAATGTTAGTTAATAAGTAAATCTAATAAAATTAATTGAAAATTGACTCATTTTTAAAATAAAATTGAGAGGAATTTGTGGGGAATCTGTTGAAGTTTTGAATTGGGGAATTTGACATGAATTTTCGGGGAATTTGACAAATTGGTGTTGGCAACGCCGAAATTTAGTTTGCCGGCGACAAAAGAATTAGAGGTGGCAATCACTATAAAACTTGCAGGTAGTTTTTAATAATTTTGACGTATATCTTTTTAAATTCAAAGTATTGGTCGGATTAAATACGGAAAGTCAATTAAAATAAAGTAAAAGTATTATTTTTTACATTAGTTCTGATAGATTAATTAACCGTCGATTATAATTGCAATTGATTTTAACTATTAAATTATTCAGTACCATTTCATTTCTATTTTCTTATACAAAAAAAAGATAACGAGAAATAGTGTTTATAACTATGTGAGTACTGCGTACCCAATTAGGTACGTTTATTAATTTCATTATAATTTTTGTAGTATAGAACTGCTTGTTGCGTCAGGGTACAATTGATTGTGTAATTGTATTAAAAATGACAACCATAACTTCTAAATTTCATGTGAAAACTAGTCGTAGGGATAACTAAACTTATAAATAAAATAAACATTGGCAATGTCGTAACGGTTTAACGGTTTGTAGAAGTGCTTAGTGCTTCAAGGACGTTACGAATGCCTCGTGCACATTTGTTTTGGCAGGATTGATTATTAATTTTAGTTTTTGAGACAGTTCCGTGTTGACTGTCACGTGCGGGTGAGCGACAGTTCAATCGTTTTGTTTATTACATTCTTGTGGTTATTACTTGCTGTAACGTTTCGTTTTTCTTGTATTGTTTTAATAATTCTTAACGCGTCAGCACGTTTATAGTGCTAGTGAATACGGCAACATGTTAATGTGCCTTGGAGAATCTCATAAGGCCACTTAGGATTTAGATCAGTTAGTTGTTTCATACCTAATTTTTTTTAAATAACTTAATACTGAACTCATCTGAATAGTCATATTAGAGTCACTCTATCCTTGTTAACATTTCATTTAAGTAATTTTTTATTAGCGGGGAATCGAACCAGGCATTTAGTTTATTTAATCCGTGAATAAAGTGTCTAGGTGGAAACAAGCACAGTGGCAAAATAGTAGGTTAAGTAGAATAGTAGGTAAGTTAGGTATTTAGACAAGTTTTGTAAATTATTAGGTATTGTGGTACCATCGCTAGCTGTAGCTCGCGCGAATTCGGCGTCCACGCGTACATTGACCCCTAGTCAGTTGATTGTAATTCCACTGCTGGTTGTATGTTTAAGTATTTTCATAATTTTTCTTATGAAATTATCGTTTTATTTAGCTGTACTAACATGATGGAGCGTGAATAAAGTTAATAAAACGTTGTGAAAAGATGATTTTTTTTCCTCGGGATCGAATTTCTTTGAGACTCATCGTCAAAGGAATCTTAATTACTATCATCTGTCTTCGTTTTCGAAAACGTTTCACAAACAACCCGTATATATGGGGTGGTCGGCTGACCGACTGCTACTAGTACTGTTGCACAATGTATAGTCCTTCCTACATTAGGGACTTATGATAGTAGAGTGATGACTTGAAGTCCTATATGTAAAAGACATGGGACTTGAAAAGGAATATTATAGAGGCGTGTAGATTGCTTCACAGCGTCCGAAACTGAGGTAAACTTGGACTCGCTAACCGATGTTTCCTAGACATATCATCGTAATGCCGGTGGTAAGCGGGTTTGTTTTAGCAATACGACTTGCTCGTGGACATCGCACAACCCTACCGTTTGTAGGCGGCATCTTAGCGCATGGCCTTATGATACGTCGGCTATCATTCGAATTAGGGTGAGTGTGTTTGGTAGTACTTTTAAGTGCAGCAAACATACTCAACTCAATGTCTTAGTGCAATAGCGCTATGATACGTGGAGTTTTGGCTACTGACGTCTTAGTAGCGTGCTACTATGATACGTTGGTGGTATTTTTAGTTAACAACAGTACTGATTTTGTTACCAAAGTCGATAGAGATCATGTGGATATGTTGTGAAGGGGCACCATCCGTATGATAGTTGCATTGATGCTTACTGCTACTTGCAGTTTTGCGTATTGTGATGGATCTGCGAATATGTTGCGCCTGATTTGACGCATCTTGTGGTTCTGGACGATGGAGGTATGAGGGTGGTGATATCTGTTAGAATTGTGTGAGGGACCTTGGGATTGTGTAAGCCCGACGATAGTCGTATTGATCGCAACTTGTTGGTGGCTAAGACAAACCTGATTGTAAAATACATATACTCAAGGTCAGTGAGACAAACCCTTTCTGATGGCGAATTATTAGTATTATCTTATAACTGCCATTGAATTGGTTAGAAGGTACTAAAACATAACCTTAAATAAGATTTATAAAAATTTATAAAAAGAACTAAGCACTCCGGCTGGGATGGGAAGTGGGGAGGCGATTCTACAAGTTCTTACTTTCAAACCCAACCCAGGCATGTAGTAGCAGTAGTCATTGTAATATTTTAGTAATCGATTATGAAAAATTACAAACGATGATACATACCAGAAAAACGTTGTCTCACCGCCGATTTATAGATATGTAGGACGTCGCACAGATATCGCTTAGGCGCCGCGCCGCCGCTGTAATGAGACAGTGCGTTGCTTAGTCGCCGTTCTTTTATTACGAATTGCACTAAAGTCTTACGATATTACGATTACAGGGTTTTTCTTTTCGTCCAAAAATAAAATGACAAATATTAAAGGTTAACTTTAAGCTATTAAATAAAAGGCAAGTACCGCATATTACACGTGACAGTAATAACTACACGATGCCAAAAGCATGATGTTTTGTGTGTTGGCTCAGTAGCCTTCATATTATCGCAGCTGTTGCGTTGTACATGTTTAATAAGCTTTACCTGTGTTGATATATTTAATGGTCCTTCGTTAAGTTTGTTATTAATAGCATGGGTTTTTATGTGACAGTTTCCTGATTTTGAGCGTTGCGATATTTGAAGGTAAAACATAGTATTTAAAATTGGCTTATATAAAGCATTTTTGTAAATCAAAAAAACTACACTATCGCTTCAATAAGTCCCTACTACAGGAGATCTTCTGAGCAAAAGCGGCAAAAAAACTAAAATAGATTCTTTCCTGAACATTAACAGTATAAAAAGTCTAAGGAAGCTCAATATATCAATGCTTTCTTATATCTATACATATAAATAAGTGTAATGTCTTTTTTTATAGGATAGGGTGACAAAAGAGCACACAGTCCACCTGATGGTAAGTGATTGCTATGACCCATAGACATCTACACCTATCCTCAATAAAAAAATAAAATGCATATGCGTTGTCCCCCTGAGGACTAAGATGGAATGCCTCTTTTCCAGTAAAAAGGGTCTCCGGTTCTCTACACTCACCATACGAAACACATCAGTGTTAAGCTACTAATTTTACGCTGGTATTGTGTAAGAGCGTGGTCATTCCCCGGTCGAGCTGATCCATTCGTGCTACAACTATACTACTAATATAGCTGCAGCATGGCTTTACCACGTTTAAAAATAAAAAAAATGATAAATGTCTGTCTGTAATATTGAAATAACTAGCTTGAAATATTAAGCTCAAGAGATTTTTTAGATGCTATTAAAACATAAAAAATATTTTTTAATGTTGTCTGTCTGTCTATTTACGAACAGATAGAGAGCAATAACGAGTTATTGAGATGATAAAAAATAAATATAATTTGCTAATGAAAGTTGAATGATATTTATTGCTAGTCACTGCTACCTGTATATATAATCTGTGCTGCCACTAAGAATTAGCTGCTATTTGAAAAGGATAAGATACCAAGTTAATTAATAATATAAAATAAGGATTGGATTAGGAAGGATTCCACTGCCATGTTCTATTATTATAATAATGAAATAACACTTTATCCAGGATATTCTTCTTAAACGCGCCATTTTTTTTTGAAGTGAAATCTTCTTTAGCGGCGTTGTACACTTTTTTTGTAATGGATAAACAATGTTAAACTCGCGTCAGGACAAGTGACCTGATCGAAAATTCGTAAGACGGACGGAGAGTAGACAGCCGGCGCGGCGTACGGCGGAGTACGAAAATGTATGCCTGCGCCTGCTGTTTCGTTTAGGCGACGTAGAACGCTTGCGCGAACGTTCGTGTGTGTGATTTTTCTGAGAGATAAACTTTTTAATGTATTATAAATTGTCATGTTTGTGTACGATAGCGCAATAATAAATATTGTATTCTACCACATAAATGATAGTACTTTTACACTGATAATTAAAGCAATTCGTGCAAAATTATTCCCTAACCATTCCAAAATATCAAAAATGCACAACGTTAATATTCAAGTTTTCACTTCTGTCGGCACTCCCGGAGTGCAACCCGTCGTTTTTTTTTTTGCTTTGCGAGCGTTGTATCGGAAGATATTAGTACCATGAAATCAGCCTATAACTAGAAGAAGACGGTGAATCTAACAAAACATCGGTTAGTATGACGCTTGCAAAATTCCCAAAAAAAAAAACAGAGAAACACACATAAATACACATACAAACAATGAAAAATATTACCCTATTCTGAGGCAGAAGGAAAAAGAGCACCGAGCTACACGGCACGTGCCGACCGAAAGTAATAATATTTTTTAAGATACACTAGAATAAGTACTTTAAAAATATCAATTGGAGCATGTTCACATGAGCGCTGTTTTATGTTTTGTCTCTGCAAAATGTAACAGAATATATTGTTCATAAACTTCAGGCGCTGTAAATGTGGTCTATTAGTTGCAGCTGTCCTTGCGATTATTGTCACCACTTAAAATCGCCGAAAGAAAATATGAAGAGTGCTGACCAATTTGTTACTACACTTTATTGTGTAAAATAACTAAAGTAATAAGATTTTGTAGAATTAACATGTTTAAATTAAAAAAGGAAAATATAAATAATATTACATGATATAATAGAAAAAGGACAATATACAATATTAAATTATTTAAAACATTCAGTGTATGACAATGAATATTATAAGCACTTCACAAGAAACTGTTGAATTAAAATATATTTGGCAAGGAGTAAAAGTATGTCAAGTTAATGAGAAAGAATTATGCAAACGTAACGACGTCTGCATAATCCTTCCACGCCAGTGAACACATTGCTGATTTCCTTTTGTCATCATGTAGGGAAATTAGTCACTGGTCAGTAAACTGTTATTTTTAATATTTGACATAATGAAATTGTATTTACATAAATTGTCATCAACGTTGGTACAATGCTGATATAATCGTATCCGTGTTGTATTCTTGCCTAGCGTGTAGTGTAATTTTTATAATCAGATTCTTTTTGCGAAATTGTGTTATGAATGGGAAGGGAAAAAAATTGAATTTTTATATATTCGTCGTCGTTGTTGGTTCATCCGTCTACTAAGGCGTTTTTTCTCTACCGCTTGGTAGAGATATATAAAATTAAAATTAATATCAAATACTAAGGTCTACACGATCACTTGGAGGTGCAAAATTCAAGCTTTAAAGTCGACGCACACGCTTTACTTTTTGCCATAAGACGGATAGAATACTTACCGTTAACCTAGAATCATGAAATTTGGCAATACACGTAAGTTAAGTTTTACAGCACAAGTAAAGAAATCAAAAAAATCGTTAGTTTGTAGTTAAATCAAATAAAAATATTTTTTGCCAGTATAAACTTAAATTTACAGTTAGAAAATCGATCGTGATGTCTCTTGTATTTACGGAATGAGTATTGTAAAAAATGGGGAATGTAGTTTCAAATGCCTAGTAATTCGAACAAGCTACCCCGAGAATATTGATAATTTAAAATTGGTCTCAAGTTATCGGGATGGTACAACAAGAGACCTGGGGAAAGTTAGTACTGCCACCAGAGCGTGCGAAATAAGTGTAGCGATGATGGGTACCGGTTGCGTTTCAAATGAATATCTGGACCGGACTTCTCGATTGCGCAGATGGTAACCACTTTGTTACAATAGTTGGTAAGTTTATAACCTATCTGGCGCTACCGCAAAAAAGGCTTCAGATTCTGGTGTTGAGCCAAGAGGAAGACTTAAGATTCTGGTCTTCCATTTAGCAATTTTTGCTGACGATATTTTGAACGAAGTTTTGAAGACGAACGACGAGAAGCGATATTGTCAAAAACATTACGAAAACATAACCTCAAAATGAGATTTAAATAAAACTAATTTTATGGATTTAATCGCGTATATTAACTTATTTTATATTCCCGACGTTTCGGGAACTCAAAATGAGATTTTTAAAAATTTATAAAAAAACTAAGCACGTCCGGCAAGGAGGGAAAGTGGGGGGCGACTACAAATACCCCTCACCTCCCTCCACTACCCCTCACCCCCCAATTATTACCCTTATATAGAATTAATAATAGCATAGCTTTTTTAAGAATTTTAATCGAAGGTTGTGGTGAATCTTGTCTCTTTTCCCTTTGATTATAATAAATTAAAACGCGCAAGCATAAAGCTCGCTTTTTACTATGGAGTATAATATATATAATATCCCTAAATTTAATTATATCCCGCGTTTGACTTACACAATGTGAGATATAATATATTTTAACCAGTATGCGTTCGTCATTGGACTACCCCCTGTACCCCGCACACCGTTCTGCGGCGGCGCGGAATGGTGTGCGGGGTACAGAGGGAGAAATATAATATGAAAATATCGCTCGGTCGATCGAAAAAATATTTATACTTTGAGATGTAATATATATTATAGCTCAGTGTAAACGGTTCAATTTAAAAGTATGGTGAGCAATATTAATTTACATCTATATAATATTATATCCAATAGTGAAAAGCGGGCTTATGAAGGTGCCAAGATTTAACATGTAACAGGGTATGAGTGTATCTTATAAAATGTATATAAAATTTTATTTAAATGAGGTCGTTATTTTTTAGTCCTTTGTTTCCTAAGATAGTCTTATTTTTCGAAACGGTGGTAGATTATGAATTTAAAAAACAACCGAAGTACGAAGCAGAAGTTAGAGGCTCAGTGTTCGCTGTAAATTTCACAGTACGCAAACAACCCGTCACTAATTCAATTAATAGTTGCAATTTTAAGTGATAATTTACCATGTGCTCAGCGGTAAAGAAAACATCATAAGAAAACCTACATGTCTAAAAAATTTAAAAAAAAATCAGAGAAGTGACATTCGCCAACATCATTAGCTTTAGCAGCGGATATGTCTTTAACTTAAAACTCTTTTAGAAATGAGAGGAGACCTGTCCCCAATTGAATATAGACTATAACTTTACTTTTATCTTAGGCAGCTTTATACTCTTATTATAAATAAATATGTTTTAAGTGGCAGTTTGTGGTATGAGAATATGGTCGTGTTTCATGCCAGCATTTATATATTTCAATTTCAATTAAATTAAATAGTATATACTTATTGTGTTATCGTACGAGTACAATTAGTTTATAAACTAATAAAGCACAAACAAGACGCATTGCAGTGTTATACGATCAACATTGGCGTGAAAGCCATACCCTAATTGAATATAGCTGTAGAGTATCAACATATTAACGTCAAGAATTCGATTCAAGTTGGATAATATGCTCCAGGGTAAATCTCATCTGACAGTTTGCTAATGTAGCGTAACGAATATAGAGATTTCAAATTGTATGAATAATGTTTATTTAATTAAAACTGATTTAAGCGCGTGTGTGATAAAATATTATTTTATGGCAAGTAGATGACGTTTTTAAATTTAACGCAAGCCCAAAAACCAGTAAACCGAAGAAGCTATTAGTGTATTCTTTAGACAGACTACGCATGGGGAAGAAAGGTTCTTAAGTAGCATCCTCGTATTATGAAACGTATAAAACGGCCCCTATATTCAACCATGTTGTCACCAACATTGAATAAGCGGTACTAAATATGAACAATGTAGCATCCATTTATGTATGATGTATGATATGTAAGCGGTACTAAATAGCAGCAATGTAATACGGACCAGGATCATGTGATTCGAAATACTTTGTTTCAATCACATCCGTTCTTGAAATTTCTAACTCATCTGCAAGCTCCATGGACCACTGGAGTCATAAATTGATAATGATGAAATAAAAGTAATAGCGGAAGTGGATTCATCTAAAACCATACCATACGTTAGTGGCAAAATATATTTATTCGTTTTCGTCTATTATATACATATAAATAAAATCAAAGTGTCTGTCTTTGCACGCTACTAAGACATAAACACCATTTTTATAAACTGTCTGTCTGTCTGGGCTAATCTGGGTGGAACCGATTATAATTAAACTTTACGAACAGATATAAAGCAATGTCAAGAAGGAACTAGGCTTTATTTTATCTGAAAACTTGAATACTACTACTAAATAACTAAACATTGATAAAATGAATGGTCTTTAACTTTCTTAAATCTGAATAAAGCCACATTAATACCGTATCTATCCCTAGTTAGAGAATAACGAGAGAAATGTAAAAAATAAGTGGAAAATAATCAAAATCGCTCTGGACACAAGGGAAGTTGCCAATCCATACCCAATACTTAAATTAAATATTAAGAAACTGTAACTGTATTTGTACCTTTGCCTGCATTATTCATTGCAGACTTGAGATCTAGCACAACAATAAATGCTTTTATTTACATAGGCGAAGTTTAGGTCAATCTCCCATTCGATGGAGTGACTACTTGGCAAGACATCAATGCAGAAAGTTTAAGGATGTAGGTGGATCATGATCGTGTTTTGTGGCATTTTCTCATCATCATCATGTACTCGTAGATGTCTGTAATGATAATGATGATGAAATTATATTACTCGCTACAAAATAAGATATAAATATTTACCTCTAAATACGAAATTAAATTCATTCAATTGCAGCAGACATAAAAATAGAATGTAAAATGAAGAAATTAATAACAAGCACTTAGTATTAAGCTCTAAAAGTGAAGAATACATTATCATTCTCAGAAGAAACAAAAGTGAAAGTATAAAAGAAGTAAATACGCGACCGTAAAAACTACGCTACTTCAATGTACTTGTAAAAAATTTCTTAATTTTAAAGTAAGCTCTGTTTCACTTTTTAATGACTGAACTAATTCTAAATGCTACCTAAAATAATCTCAAATTATACAAATGGCTCAAATTATAAATTGACCGGGACCTCATGATCAGCAGGCGCATTAACGACCACTAGAGCAACGAGGCAGTCAATAATATAATGTATTCACATACCCTTGTAAAAACTTATTTTAGAAAAATAATTGTTAAGGTGTACATGTTGAAGCGCCTGTCAAATTATATTAGCAGTTCTCATGCCAATATTAGTCCGTAAGCTGTGTAGGTATGTTTAAAAAATGTTGTACCTGTCGTCGTTGTAAAAATTAGAGATCAAGTAAAGGTCGATTGAGCAAATTACTGCATTTTATTATTAAAAAGAGATCAAATTCCTACCATGGTCCTAAATCGAAGCCGGATTTGAAAAAACGTAATTGGACAAGATATTATTTAGTGGAATACGCTTGGGAAGTCTTAAATATTCGTTGTGGAAATACCACCGAGGTAGTGAAGATATTTAACCAAGAAATCTGGAGTCTTAGCCCCTTAGATATTGGACTATTATTTAATTTATTTAACCCAGCACTCATTATCAGGTAGTATTTTGTGTAAATCGACTGCTAATTTATCAGGTTATTACCAAATTACCTATAAAATAATTACGTATAACTTAAAGTATTTAATCGGCTAAAATTCATTTAATATTGTTTTATATAGTTTCTAATAACCGTCAAATCATAATTAAATTAAATTATAAAGCTTGGTTAAATTATATTGACGATATTATAATTTTTTTTTCCTTATTGGTTTAAACTGTTTTTTTAAAAAATAAGTCAAGAGAGTGTATAATTGAAAAAATTGCATAATATTATTTATTACATACTAAGGCATACCTGTGAAGCTGTTTGATTGTCTGAATTGTATTTGTTACCCTTAATTGTTGTTAATTATAAAGTTAAATATCAAGGTAGTACATGTACCATTTTGTTTAATTATTTAAGAGTTTGAAAAATAAGTAAGGGAATTAGTTTTCATTTCTTTATAACTGTAAGCAAAGTTGTATAAAACTACTTATGAATTATATTTTATAAAATATAAACTTCTTGTTTGTATAAATTTCAGGCATTTGCACTAGTCTCCCAATACCAGCCAACATGCCAGAAGATAAGGAGCAAATTAGGAAACGAGCTAGCTACAAGGGACAAATAACTGCTTTTTCAAATTATTTAAATTCACTGAAGGTATCTTCATTGGCTGCTACTGAGGTAAATGAGTTGCAATTACGTATTAGTAGGATTGAGTCAATGTATGAACGATATGATGAGGTACAATTATCCATCGAGTGTAATACTGATAATATAGACGCCCAGATATCAGAACGAACTGAGTTTGAATCCCTGTATTTTAAATCGCTTTCTCTTGCAAAAAGGATCTTAGCAGATTGCATTAAGTCAGATGACGTAAGCAGTGACGGTGGCTCTCATTCCGGCAATCATAAATTTGTTAAACTGCCCACTATTCAACTACCTAAATTTAATGGTTCTTATGATAATTGGTTAGAGTTTCATGACACGTTCATGAGCCTCATACATTCAAATGACGAGATAGATGACATAAATAAGTTTCACTATCTGAGAGCGTCGTTGGAAGGGCCCGCTGCTGTGGTAATACAGTCAATCGAATTCTCGGCAGCTAATTACACCGTCGCATGGACTATATTATGTGATAGATATGATAATAAAAGACTACTAATTCAAAATCACGTGACAGCCTTATTTAATATAGCACCAATTAATAAAGAATTGTCTGTCAACTTAAAACGTCTCATTGACCAAATAAATAAAAATTTACGTGCACTAGAATCTCTCGGTGAGCCAACTAAACAATGGGACACATTTCTCATTCATATTATTACTCAAAAATTAGATGCTAAGACATATCGTGAATGGGAAGAGTCTAAAGGTCGTTTGGAGAAAGATACACCTATTACGTTCGATATATTTTTGATGTTTTTAAAAAATCGAGCCGATTTAATCGAAACACTAGAAATGTCTAATTCTGGTGCTACTAACCGTTTAAATTCTTCTATAAAATATGCTCCAAAAGTTAAGGCAATGGTTTCAGTTCGGGATACCGGTAATAAAAACGGTTCGGCCTTTTCCGCCAAACTGTGTCCTAAATGTAAGGGTGACCATAAGTTAAGCAGTTGTCCTCAGTTTCTTGGATTAAGTAACGATGTGCGTCTACAGTTACTGCCAGAGTATAAAGTATGTTTCAATTGTCTTAATTCAGGACATTATGCAAATCACTGCAAAAAGCCAGGATGCAAAATATGCCACCGAAAGCATAACACTCTCGTGCACGTCGCAGATTACCAGTCAAAACCAATTACAGATATTAATACATCTAACACGAGTAGTGGTAATAATAAGCCCGTTATGCAAGGTCATTTCGAACAAACAAACAGTTCGACAGGCTCACAGTTGTCATCCAATTCTAACGCACATCTGTCATTATCCGCAAAGGTAGGCACTGCATCGTGTAGTGAACAAGGCGACGTATTGTTGTCGACGGCATTAATTAAAGTTATAGGTAAGAATGGTTGTCCATATATTGCTCGTGCTATTCTTGATAGTGGCAGTAACGCTTGTTTAATAACTGAAGAGTTATATCAAAGGCTAGGTTTGCCCGCTCAAAATGTAAATCAGTCGGTAGTCGGTATTAATAATGCTTCGGCACACATCAAGAAGATTTGTAAGGTATCGATAAAATCATTGAATGATAACTTCTCTAGTAATCTTCATTGTTTTGTCCTACCATCAATAACCCAAAATGTACCTACTAGATATGTTAATTTGTCAAACTTAAAAATTCCATCTAATATTTCTCTGGCAGATCCTAATTTTCATTCACCTGCTCCCGTTGACATGCTTATAGGTGCTGATGTCTTTTGGGACTTAATAGGAACGCAGAGATTAAAATTAGGGGACGGTCAGCCGATTCTTTGTGAAACTAGCTTAGGATGGTTAGTATCAGGTCCGATTGATTATAGATATGTAAAGAAAGGGGTTAACTCTATTAAATGTAATTTTACAAGAATATTTCAAGATGAGGCTAGTAAAGATTTAGATGAAGATATACAAAAACAATTAGTACGCTTCTGGCACCTCGAAGAGGTAAGCCCTGCGTCTCTTTATTCAAACGAAGAAAAATTATGCGAAGAACACTTTTTAAAAAACACCACGCGACTGGCAAATGGTCGATTTTGCGTGAGGATACCCTTAAAACATAATCCTGACGTATTAGGTGATTCTTGGCCACGAGCTAAGAAGTGTTTACTATCGCTAGAGCGCAGGTTAGCAGGTCAATCTCAGGTCTATGAAATGTATAAAGAATTTATGTCAGAGTATGAAAGTCTGGGTCATATGGAGAAATGTGAGAATGATAATTTACCACGTAAGATGCATTTTATACCACATCACGGTGTGCTGCGGGAAAGTAGTACTACTACTAAATTAAGAGTCGTTTTCAATGCTAGCAGTCCGACTTCTTCGGGTGTTTCCTTGAATAATATACAGATGGTAGGTCCCGTGGTACAGGACGACCTTTTGTCCATTCTTTTACGCTTTCGGCTACACAAATACGTTCTCACAGCTGATGTTGAGAAAATGTACCGGCAAATAGTCATTCGTCCCGATGACCGCTATTTGCAACAAATTGTCTGGCGTGATAACCCTTCAGAACAGCTTCAAGCTTATCAACTTAACACCGTGACTTACGGCACCTCTAGTGCTCCCTTTTTGGCAACTAGGTGCCTCCAACAATTAGGCTTAGAGTGTACCGATGACAAGGTTGCTCAAGTGATCATTCACGATTTTTACGTTGATGACTTGCTAACGGGAGGGGATGATATGAACGAGGTTACAGATTTGCGCCGTAAAGTGACTTCCACACTTGCATCAGCTCATATGGTTTTGCGAAAGTGGAAGTCGAATGAATCTCAACTGGTTAGTGAAAATGATATTTCTCCGCTTGATTTAAATATTGGTGGCTTTGAACCGACTAAAACTTTAGGCCTTGGGTGGCAATCACATACTGACCAACTATGTTTCCCTATAGGAGGGCTATTCTCAGGTAGAACAAAGCGTGATATGTTATCTGTGATTTCTTAGATTTTTGATCCACTAGGACTTCTATCTCCCTGTGTAATTAAGATGAAAATGCTTCTTCAACAGTTGTGGCTGCTCAAGCTGTCATGGGATGAGCAGTTGACGCCAGAAATCAGCAAGATGTGGGCTGAGATAATAGTCGATTTACCTAAATTAAATACTCTACGTATTCCACGTCGTGTTATTTGTGACTCGCCTAGTTTGTTTGAATTTCATATTTTCTCGGACGCTTCTGAGCGAGCATATGGCGCCTGTTTATATGTGCGTAGTGTTAATGATCAGGGTGAGGGTTTAATTCAATTATTGATGGCGAAAAGTCGTGTCGCGCCGCTTAAACCTATAACAATCCCAAGACTGGAACTTTGTGGTGCACTTGTTGGAGCTCGCCTTTACCAAAGGGTTGTAGCATCGCTGAGACAACAAGCTAAGCGCACTTTCTTTTGGACAGATTCGTCCATCGTGTTAGGATGGTTAAAGGTGTTGCCTAGCAAGCTACAACCCTTTGTTAGAAATAGGGTTGCTGAAATATTAGAGAAGACTGGAAATTGCGAGTGGAGGCATGTCCCAACAGAGTGTAATCCGGCCGATCATATTTCTCGCGGTGTGAGTTGTAAGGATATTTCATCCATGAGTAAGTGGTGGTCAGGACCTGAATTTTTAAAGAAAGAGGTCTCTCACTGGCCTGCAAATTTCTTAAGTATTAATCACGAGTTGCCTGAGATTAAATCGTCAAATGTTATCCTCCACGGAATACTTCATTCTAACAACAATGAAGATTTAGGCGGGAATAAATTAATTGAATTTAAACGCTTTTCTAAATATACTAGATTAAATCGGGCCGTTGCTTATGTGCTGCGTTTTATTAATAATTGTAGAAAGCAATCCGTTCACGGTCCTCTAAGCAATCAAGAGTTGCAAACCGCACTCAATGTTATTATAAGAATATCTCAGAGTGAATCATTTGATGAATACACCATGTTAATTAAAAATAAAAGCTTACCCACTAAAAGTCCGTTGCATAAATTTAATGTATTTCTCGATGATAATAAAATAATGCGTGTTGGAGGGCGTCTTGAAAATTCCGATTACTGTTATGAGAAAAAACATCCCATACTTATACAGTCCACTCATTATTTTACCAAATTGCTCTTCAATTATGAGCACATAAGGTTAATGCACGCGGGACCACAGCTAATGTTGGCCACTATAAGAGAGATGTACTGGCCGATTAGAGGTCGTAATTTGGCCAGATCTTGTTATCGACAATGTGTAAGATGTAATAGAATGAAAGGAAAAACCATCTCTCCAATAATGGGCAACCTACCACACCAACGCATCCTTTCTGGTTTTCCATTTCAAAATAATGGACTAGACTATGCGGGACCAATTCAATCTGTTTCTCGCCATGGCCGTGGTTGTAAAATTGTAAAGGTGTATATAGCTATTTTTATTTGCTTCGCGACTAAGTCAATTCATCTTGAATTAGTGGGTGATTTAACTAGCAATACTTTCATATTAGCTTTGCGCAGATTTATGTCAAGAAGAGGGAAACCTCTTAATATTTATTCGGATAATGGTACCTCCTTTGTAGGCGCATACAATGACATTTCAAAATTTATTAGGACGTATTGTAATTCTTTATCTGAGGTAATGGCAAATGAAGGAATTAATTTCCATTTTATACCGCCTTATTCTCCCCATTTTGCTGGGCTTGCGGAGGCTGGTGTCAAATGCATTAAATATCATTTAGTTAGAGTGCTGGGCAATTGTAATTTGACTTACGAGGAACTAAATACCACATTAATACAAATTGAGGCTATACTTAACTCCAGACCACTCACACCTTTGTCAACGAATGCTGAAGACTTGCTACCACTAACGCCCGGTCATTTTTTGATTGGACGCCCCTTGACTTCCTTGCCGACACCAGACTATAAAGATCATTCCGTAAGCTCTTTAACCCGATTTCAACGAATAGAACAATTACGTCAACATTTTTGGGCTAGATGGAGCAAGGAATATATATCAGAGCTTCAACTGCGGATGAAATGGCGTTCCTGTAAAGGCTCTTTGAAGTTAAATTCACTGGTACTCCTAAAAGAGGAGAATTCACCGCCATTAAAGTGGAAGATGGGTCGCATCGTCGCAGTCCATCCAGGCTCGGACGGCGTATCAAGGGTGGCGGATATCAAAACATCGACTGGTATAGTTCGCCGATCATTTAGCAAAATTTGTCCGCTTCCTGAACCTGAAGAATCTGGTTGAAAGGTAGACTTTCAACGCCGGGGGGCATGTTGAAGCGCCTGTCAAATTATATTAGCAGTTCTCATGCCAATATTAGTCCGTAAGCTGTGTAGGTATGTTTAAAAAATGTTGTACCTGTCGTCGTTGTAAAAATTAGAGATCAAGTAAAGGTCGATTGAGCAAATTACTGCATTTTATTATTAAAAAGAGATCAAATTCCTATCAGTGTACACAATCTTAAAACGTCTTACGGACCATACACATGATGTATAAACCTCATAATCATAATCGAATTAAGAATCATTAACCAGACAACCGTTTTTTATGTTAATTAATATAAACAACAGCTGTGATAAAACATAATTTACAAGTAATAATTATATTATACTAGCTGATGCCCGGCGCGTTGCAGCCACAGAAAAAATAATTGTGAAAATTTTTAAATTTGGAAGAGTTATTTGTTTAATAAGAATGATAATACATTCCATGAAATTAAATGATACATAACATCCTAATAAATATTGTCGTTACGATACCTAGTTTAATTTGATTGTAATACGAGGGTGACGCTGAAAGTTCTTAGAAAATCAAAAATTGAACAATGTAGCAAGTTGTTAGTTTTATTATATCTTTTCAAAATGGTGTCCATTTACATCAATACATCGCTGCATCCGATGGAACCACTGAGATAAGCACTTCGTCCACTCGTTGTTAGAGGTCTCTTCAACGGCTTTTTGAAACGCAGCCACTGCTTCCTCGGCGTCCATGAAACGTTTTCTTTGAAGTTTTTCTTTAATGTTCGGAAATAAATAAAAAACGCAAGGTGCGAGGTCGAGGCTATAGGACGGGTAACCCAGTAATTCCACGTCTGACGTGGCCAAGTAGTCCATTGTTTGCTTGGCGTTATGCGACGAGGCGTTGTCCTGGTGAAGGAGGGTCCTACTGCGAGGTCGTTTCTCCCGAACTTTTTCCAAGACAAGTGCCAAACAATTGTTAGTTTACCACTCCCCAGTAACTGTTCTTTCCATGCTCTTAAATAATTATTGCGTAATGACCTGTCCTTCCGAAGAACGAGGTCACTATCTTTTTTGCCACGCTTCGACCTCTCTTCACTTTAGTTGGAAACTCCTCGGAAGGAAACACACAGACAGCAGACTGTCTCTTAATTTCAAGATCATAACAATAAATTCAGGTTTCGTCACCCCTAAATATGTCAAACACAGCATTTGAGTCACTTCCGTTAAATCTTTGAACCATTTCACGACACCAATCAACACGACGGACTTTTTGGGCCTCTGTCAAATTATGAGGTATCCACCGGGCACAAAGCTTCCTGACCGCTAAATGTTCATGTTTGTGCACTTAACACACACCAATGCCTCAGCTTGTCTGAATCAGCTGATAAGTCACTCTTTTGTCAGTCTCTATCATACGCCGCACAACATTGATGTTATCTTCAGTCGTCGCCGTAGAAGGCCGTCCCTCACGCAGATCATCGGTGAGATTAGTGCGAGCACGCTTAAACTCATTAAACTAGTTGTGAACCATGGCACGCGATGGGACTTCATCGTGAAAGGCCAATCGGAGTCTATCACAACTTTTTTGTTAATTTAAATGACATCGAAAGTCATAAAAAATCATTGTACGAAAATTTTCAAATTTTCAATTTGCCGCCAAATCGTAAATAAATGACAAATTAATAAAATACATACACAATAATATTGGTAAAGAGTTCCATTTTCAAAATTTGAACTTATTTTTTCATTATATCGTTTACAAATGGCCAGTTCTAAAAACTTTCAGTGTTATCCTCGTATAACCTATAACCTTCGCGCAAGTGCAAGCAATAAGTTGACAGAGTTTTAACATAATTTGATGAACGGTATGATATATAGATAACAAACAAATATTACTTTTTATATATTAGTACATACATACATACATAAACACTCACGCCTGTCACCCAGAGGGGTAGGCAGAGACTACGGACTTCCATTTGGCGCGATCCTGACACACCTTTCTCGCTTCCTTTACATCTATATATCTACGCATACACGCTCGTCGGTTAAAGGTACTCTTGATTTGGCCCATTTTCAACATATCGCCAATTTGGTCGATAAACTTTCGCCTATGGCGACCCTTCCCGACTCTGCCGTTCACTTCTGCAACATAAATTTGCTTTGTCACTTTTTCCTCGTTCATTCTTTCTACATGACCAAACCACCGAAGCATTCCTTTCTTAATCCTTGTCACAACGTCATCTTGCAAACCACACTTTTCTCTTATCACACTATTTCTCATCCTGTCATTCAGATTCAGTCCTAGCATACTCCTTAAGGACCGCATTTCTACAGCATTTATTCTACTCTCATGCTTCTTCTGCCAGACCCAACTTTCACTACCATACATTAAAGTAGGGACTAACACAGCATTATGAATCGCCATACGTGCCTTATTTGACACATTCTGGCTCCTCATAATAGCGTGTATATCCTTATCATATCTACCATCCCTGCTAAATAAACGTCCCAAATATACAAACTCATCCACTTGCTCAATCAACTCACCTTCTATTCTTATTTCACATAAAGTTTTACTTTCTTCTCTTTCAAAAACCATAACTTTCGTGTTACTTGTGTTCACTTTCATACCCCTTTCTTTCAATGACCAATTCAATAAAGTAACCATCATTTGCAACTCGGCCGCCGACGATGCAAATATGACTTGATCATCGGCGTACAAAAGGCATTTGACGGTTGACTCACCCATTCTCAACCCACATTCTTCAACTTTCAAAGTTTGCGAACAACTGTCCATAAATAGGTTAAACAGCCACGGGGAAGCCACACATCCCTGTCTGACACCTTTATGAATGCCAAACCAGTCCGAGTAGACCCCGTTGATCCTGACACAAGCACTGGAGTCCCTGTAAAGAGACCTCAATGCCTGTATCAAGCCAGCGCTCAACCCAAATGAGTTCAGTGTTTGCCATAACACATTCCTGTCCACTCTATCATAAGCCTTTTCCAAGTCCATGAACGCACAAAAAACTTTCTGCTTTTTGGCCAAAACTTCTCCGCTATCATGCGCATGGAAAAGACTTGATCCGTACACCCCATCCCCTTTCTAAATCCAGCTTGCACATCCCAAATTTTTCCATCAGTTTCTGCCATAACTCTTTTAATTAACACCTTAGCATACAGTTTACCCACAATGCTAAGCAAGCTGATACCACGGTAGTTTTTACAGTCCTGCTGCGAGCCCTTTCCCTTATATATTGGGACTATAACGGCTGGTGTAAACCAGTCTTCCGGTACCCGCTTCAGTTCGCAACATAAATTAAACAAGGTGTACAGCAGGCCTGTAACCACACCCTCTCCAGCCCTTAGCATTTCGAGTGATATTCTATCATATCCGGCTGCCTTACCTGCTATATATTAGTATATTATGTTTACCAAATTCATAAATATCTCGATATGTTGAATGTGCTCTCAGCACTCATTATATACCTACTTTGAAGGTGCTACTATCAGACAAAAGCAAGAAGGCAAAAGGCGATCTTGACACAGGTAAGATTTACTGTTACTATAAGAAAGCATAAGGGTTAACGTTGCAGGTGAGTTTGTACTTTGAAAAGCCGTGCTTTTCTTATGGTCAATGGTACTCGTATGGGATGTTGCATGTTTACGTGTAAGTGCTACACCTAAAATTTAAAAAAAAGTATCTGCAACATCGTTTACAGAAGCGCCCTAATTTTTTGTATGTATAATTTAAAATTAAAAATTTTGTACAGCCGACTTCAATATAAGCGACTTTAATATAAGTTATTTAAGAATAACTCAATAACCATTGGTCTGACCTTGATCAAATTCATATGTGACCACACGAGAACTATCAGCTTTCATATGAAAAAAGAATCATCGAAATCGGTTCCCCCAGTACAAAGTTATGAGGTAACACTCATAAAAAAAAACATACACTCGAATTGAGTACCGTCTCCTTTTTGGAAGTCGGCAGAAAAGCGTTATCATGCCTGATGAGTGAGATAGAATGCCTCGTTACCAGTAAAAAATGTCTCCGATGCCTTTCACTCACCACACGAAACACAACAGCATTATGTTGCTTTTTACGCTAGTTTTCTATGAGATCGTAGTTTTTCTACGGTCGATCCAACCCGTTCGTGCTATAAACCAAAATATACGTGCAGCGTAGCTAGCGTGGATAACCGCAGTTGTTTGTTTTTAATTTTGAAATTGATTTTCCATAAAAGTAAAGTATAGTTACAGCCTACATACAACCCACTGCTGGGCACAAGCCTCCTCTAATTTCTGAGAGGGACTTAGGGCAAGAAATGTCCGTCGCGCTGCCCCAATGCATGTTGGCGAACTTCACAAGGCTTCGAAATGTTTTTTTCTTATTATGCAGGATATGCAGGCTTCCTCACGATGTTTTTCTTCACCGCTGAGCACGTGGTAAATCAGCAGTTAAAATTGCAATTAACAATTTCATTGGTGCCGACGGGATCGAACCCAGGTTGCTCGCGTACTTTGAAATTAACAGCAAGCGCTTAGCACTTGAGCTACCGCAGCTCTACCGTGGATTAACCATACTAAACTATAATTATTCTACTTTGCGTGACTTAGCTTTCTACAAATCCTTAAAATCAGTGAACATCTTTTTTTTTCTTTTTTTTTATAGCATAAGGGTGACAAATGAGCACACAGTCCACCTGATGGTAAGTGGTTGCTGCGGCCCATAGACATCTACATCTATCCTCTATTACAAATCAAAATGTAGATGCGTTGTCATCCGTGAGGACTAGGATGAAATGCCTCATTTCCAGTAAAAAGGGCCTCCGGCCACCTGCACTTACCAAACGAAACGCAGAGGTAAACCTCTACTTCACGCTGGTTTTCTGTGAGGTCGTGGTACCACCCCGGTTCGAGCCGGCCCATCCGTGCGACAACAAAAGCTGCCGCGTGGCTCTACCGCTGTTTGTCTGTATAAATCTGTTGATTATTTTCATGGTAGAGTCACACTGCAACTGAATTATTGCTGCAGCACGAATGATTTGAGTTGACCAGAACCGGAGACCCTTTTAGCCGGTAATGAGTCATTCTGTCTTAATTCGTAGGCGTGACAACTCATTTGCAACTCATCTTCGAACATCTAAATCGAACATTGATTACTAACCGATAATACAATATGGAATTGTTTATATATATATATATATATATTCACTTCAAACATTTTAAGAATACTTAACCTCACAAGAACAACTTAACAATCTACGTGGTTTCATTATCCACTCAAAAAAGAGAAGTGGCCTGTTCTCAACACTAGAATGCTTGAAGACTGAACTTCCGCAAACTATGAAGTAATGGGTGAATACGATGGAAATTCTTTTGTTAAAACTTTTATTTAGGTTAATCACGCAGGTCTATGTTGTTGAATTTTTACCAATGTGAGCCAGTGCTTGACTACTATCCGAACTGGCGATTAGTGAATGTGAAAGTGATAAAAACACTGATTGAGATTAATAGAAGTCTATTCACTGTTGTCTTAAAAGTTAGGGTTAGATTAAATAGAATCAAGCGTATAAAGCATATGAAAGCACTTTCCTTTTAATCCATTAATTATGTTACTAAACACAATAGCTAAGATCTGCGTGAAAAATAATAATTATGTGCCTTACCACTTTAAAGCACAAAACACTTATAGGAGTAAATTTAAATTTGAGAAATACTAAGCTTTTATAATATTAACTTGATTTAGTAAAGTAGTTTGAAATGTATCGCCTCATCCTATCCTTAATTTTTGTTAAATATTTAAATATATTACACATATATATATACAAGCTCGCCAGGGAGACGTTGTTGTGCCCTTTCCAACGACCCTTCTTATAAAAATCCTTAAATTCGCAATAAAAATTTTGAGGGTCATTTAGCGGGATAAAAACTATCCTATCTCTCAAGTTGGACCTAAATGCACACAGTATGCAAAATTTCATTGAAATCAGTTCAGTAGTTTAGGAGTCCATCGCGGACAAACAACGTGACACGTAATTTTTATATATAAAGAGATATATATATATATATATATATATATATATATATATATATATATAAAAAGAAAATAAGAAATCAAATTAGGTATATTATGAGTAACTATCAAAAATTATTAACGAACTTAGCAGTTATAAACAATAACGTTTTTCTTAGCCGTTCTGTACCGTTGAGGGAGGCCTATGTTCAACAGTTGCTTTGATGATGATGATGACGATATCATAGAAAAGACGGCATATGAAATATCGAATGACTTATCATTCAATCAAATCAATTGGCATTACCATTATGGTCACAAGTCCTTAACTAAATATAGGCAAAAAAAAATAAAAAAAACTACCTCTTTACCTTAATAACGAAAGTTTTGCTAGCATATACGTTCTGTATATTCTGGCAAAACAAAGACGACATGGAGTCTTAATACCTGAAAATAGGATCTAATCTATACAATAAAGCTAAAACACCCCTTTTTTCGATAAATCAATGAAAGATTGCTCTCTGACGAAACAAAACAGTTAATTAAAAAACGCTCTACGCTGCATCACAGACCATTGACAAACAAGGAAAAGAAAAAGACTTAGAGACATTCTGAAAAACCAGAAACTAATTATTAAAAAAGACTGGAAACAAATAATTTAATTCAAAGGAGGGCTTAAAACAGCTAAACTTATGGAAAAATGGATACCGACATTCAAGCCACAACAAGAGAAAAGGGGACTACAAACTTAAAAGAACTTAGGTAAGGTGGCTTAAGATTTTTTGACATCACTGGAATAGAGATTACACCTGTGCTTGCGCAAACACTCGTGTACTATATAATCTTGTCCTGCACAGATGGCTTATCTCTGTTGAAACTGACCGCTGTGACCAAAGTTTTGTCTGGAGGACATTATTAATATATTGACAACTCGAAAGCCTTTCCCTTAATAATACACGAGAGCATTTGACAAGCATTGAAATACAAAGATATTTAAAACACATATACATCATCATCGTTATAGCCTATCCAAAGTCCACTACTGAACATAGTCCTCCCTCAGAAATTACTTCATATTTGCCATAATTTTCGGGTTGGCCACCGCAGTTTTCTTTATTTTTCGGTTGTTATTCGGAAGACTCTGCTGCCTATCTCCTGGTTTGTTTCCCTCTGTTCTTTATTACAACACCACGGTACGATGTGCGATAGTGGCTATTCTTACATTGCCAGTGATCCACGTACCTCGATCGGGCCTAGCACCGAATCTGGTATTTTAACGTGGGTAGAGCCATGCTACAGCTATATTAGATGTATAGTTGTAACACGAATGGGTCGATACGACAGGGGTAGGACCACACTCTCACAGAATACCAGCGTTGAATAGCAGCTTAATGATGATGTTTCGTATGGTGAGTGTTGAGAACCGGAGACCCTTTTTGCTGGAAGAGAGGCATTCAATCTTAGTTCTCACGCCTGATAACGCATCTGCATTTTGATTCGCAAACGTAGATGTCTATGGGCCAAAGCAACTACTTACCATCAGGTCATCTTGTCACCCTTATCCTATAAAAAAAATCAAGGGGACACTCTTGAATTCTGGCGCGGCCTGTGGTCAGAGCCCGTAAACCACAGCGAAGGCCCTTGGACGGAAGTTGTGGAGAGTCAGTGTGCGAGTAATGCGCCTGTGGTTCCCACCATTGTAACACCGCCCAACGTAGCTGAGGATGTCCAGAGGACCCCGAACTGGAAAAGACCGGGGTTAGACGGGCTGCATCACTACTAGCTGAAGGGCTTCGTGGTGCATCACGCTATGCTCATCCGACAGTTTCAAGAGGCTTTTATAAGTATATTTTTGGTCGCACGCACATAGTACTTAATTGTGAATAATTCTCATTATATGTGTTAAATAAAAAAAGATATTAAATTGTTAACCTTTTTTTATGTTGTATAATTTATATTAGAATTTTCTTTTAATCTTTTATTTGCGGTGGCAAATCATTCTATTTTGCGGCCGAATATTTAAAATATCCCTTGAAGTTCATTGTCTTATGAGATGAAATATTCAGCATATTTGAGGCTCTTTTACGTGTATTTACTTCATACGCATTCTTACTCTAATCTAATTTATTATATTAATAAAGTGGATTTTTATAACTAACAATTTAGCAAACTACTCAAGTCAAGTGAAGCTTTCTACGTGCGTCCATTTTTAAAATATTGTTTTCATTATGATATAGAAGATGACATGACATGCGTTTTGGACGCATTGAATTGTCTTTTTTGTTTTTTCGTATAGTCTTTATACATAAATTCGTATACTTTATATGTTTGTACGTATAGACTTTATCGGATAGAATTGATGACTTAGGAAAAGTAACAGGTGAAAACTGAATAGAATTTGCACAAAACAGAGAAAACTGGGGACAGCTGGCGGAGGCCTATACCCGAAATGGTGCCTTAATTTAACATCAAAATAGGGAAAATATTTGTATTTGTAATTTTTATCGTCATCTTATTAAGTCTAGGAACAAGAATAAATTTTAATGTGATATGCAATAAAAAATTTGAAGTTGAATTTACTGTTTTTTATTATTATTATTAAAAAATATCACAAAATTATTCCTTATATTTACGCGAACACAAAAATAATCCACATTTAATCGAACTACTTTAATGGATTTTAAGTTTTTTATATTAATTTAATTTATAAAAAAAATATCACAGGAAATAACCAGAATTTCGTCTAAAGAATTACATGAAAACCTTCATCTACTATTTTTCCACTCTAAGGGATGGAATTTTTTAAAAAATTAAAATTAAATTTTAAATTATTGCGTGGACAGAGATTTTTATCACCTGAAGAAGCTGTGGACGCCTACAAAACGGCCATTTTGGAGACCCCAACTTCCGAATGAAATGGTTGCTTCAATGATTAGTTCCATCGTATGGAAAAATGTGTCAAATTTCGCGGAGAATACTTCGAAAAGCAACAAATACATTTTTAAATAGTTATGTTGTGTCACTTCCTTGATTTCCGAAATTTTTAGTGCTGCCCTCGTATACGTTCTGTATATTCTGGCAAAAAAAAAAGACGACATGGAGTCTTAATACCTGAAAATAGAATCTAATCTATACAATAAAGCTAAAACACCCCTTTTTTCGATAAATCAAAGAAAGATTGCTCTCTAACGAAACAAAACAGTTAATTAAAAAACACTACACTGCATCACAGACCATTGAGAAACAAGGAAAAGAAAAAGAGCTAGAAACACTGAAAAATCAGAAACTAATTAAAATGAAAGGAGGGCTTAAAACATCTAGTCTTATATATATATATATATATATATATATATATATATATATATATATATATATATATATATACCGACATTCACTCCACAACAAGAGAAAAGGGGACTACAAACTTAAAAGAACTTAGGTAAGGTGGCTTAAGATTTTTTGACATCACTGGAATAGAGAGTGGACCTGTGCTTGCGCAAACACTCGTGTGCTAATATAATCCTGTCCTGCACAGATGGCTTATCTCTGTTGAAACCGACCACTGTGACCAAAGTTTTGTCTGCAGCACATTATTGATATGTTGACTACTCGAAAAAAATTTTTGTTTTGCTCAACGTGGTAGAGCCATGTTGCAGCTATATTAGTAATATAGCACGAATGGGTCGGCTCGACCGGGGAAGGACCACGCTCTCACAGAATACCAGCGTAAAATAGCAGCTTAACACTGCTGTGTTTCGTATGGTGAGTGTTGAGAACCGGAGAACCTTTTTGCTGGAAGAGAGACATTCCACCTTAGTTCTCACGCCTGACAACGCATGTGCATTTTGATTCGCAAACGTAGATGTCTATGGGCCAAAGCAATCACTTACTATCAGGTCATCTTGTCACGCTTATCCTACAAAAAAATCCAGGCGACACTATAGCATTCTGGCGCGGCCTATGGTCAGAGCCCGTAAACCACAGCGAAGGCCCTTGGACGGAAGTTGTGGCGAGTCAGTGTGCGAGTATTGCGCCTGAGTCTCCGCCATCGTAACGCCAGATCACGTAGCTGAGGTTATCCAGAGGGCCCCGAACTGGAAAATACCGGGACTAGACGGGCTACATCACTACTGGCTGAAGGGGTTCGTGGTGCGTCACGCTATGCTCATCCGACAGTTTCAAGAGGCTTTTATAAGTATATTTTTGGTCGCACGCACATAGTATTTAATTATGTATAATTCTCATTATGTATGTTAAATAAATAAAGAAGTTAAATTAATACACTCTTTTAATACACATACAGAAATTCAGCCTAAAAATACTTTTATTTAACATTTTTTTTTATGTTGTATAATTTATATTAGAATTTTCTTTTAATCTTTTATTTGCGGTGGCAAATCATTCTATTTTGCGGCCGAATATTTAAAATATCCCTTGAAGTTCATTGTCTTATGAGATGAAATATTCAGCATATTTGATTTGATTATTGATTCAGGCTCTTTTACGTGTATTTACTTCATACGGATTCTTACTCTAATCTAATTTATTATATTAATAAAGTACCCGAAATGGTGCCTAGATTTAACATCAAAATAGGGAAAATATTTATATTTGTAATTTTTATCGTCAACTTATTAATGCTAGGAACAATAATAAATTTTAATGTGACATGCAATAAATAATTTGAAGTTGAATTTACTGTTTTTTATTATTATTATTAAAAAATATCACAAAATTATTCCTTATATTTACGCGAACACAAAAATAATGCACATTGAATCGAACTACTTTAACGGATTTTAAGTTTTTTTATTAATATATATAATTTAATTAATAATAAAATTAAATTAATATAAAGTTTTATATTAATTTAATTTTATTAAAAAAAATGTCACAGGTTTAGGGAAACAACCAGAATTTCGTCTAAAGAATGACATGAAAACCTTCATCTACTATTTTTCCGCTCTAAGGGATGGAATTTTTTCTCCAAATTTTACACAATTATAAACAACAAAATTATACTTCAGGGGTGGTCCCATCCCCTTTGGAACATCGGTTACGACTGGGTGCTGCGCGCCGACCTCCCTACCGGCGTCAGCGTAGTTTGCTACGCTGACGACACGCTGGTACTGGCACAAGGGGGGTCGTACGAGGCGGCGGCGGAAACTATGACACGCGGGGTTGCGATAGTCGTTGAGAGGATCCGGCAACTGGGTCTCGAGGTGGCTCTGCACAAGTCCGAGGCCATGCACTTCCATGGTCCTCGGAACAGGCCACCACCGGGATCCTCAGTGATGGTAGGAGGGGTATCCATCGGCGTCGAGTCGACGTTGAAGTACCTAGGACTCGTCCTCGACGGCCGATGGAACTTCGTTGAGCACTTCCGACGTTTGGCTCCCAAACTGGAACGGACCGGGGCTGCCTTCAGGCGGCTCCTGCCGAACCTGGGGGGGCCAAACGCCTCCTGCCGGAGGCTCTACGCGGGGATCGTGAGGTCCATGGCCCTTTACGGGGCTCCGGTGTGGGCGCGTGGTTTGGCGCGGCTTGCCGTCCACCACCTAAACGCGCCCCAAAGGGTGGTTGCCGTAAAGATGGTTCGCGGCTACCGCACGATCTCCCGCGAGGCGGCGAGCCTCCTTGCCGGATTGCCGCCATGGGATCTGGAGGCGATAGTCCTCGCGCGCCTGCACAAATGGCGCGCGGAGGCACTGTGCCGGGGGGAAACCCCGCTGCCGCGGCAAGTTGTCGCGCAGCGGACAGACTTCCGGCATGATCTCATGGCGACATGGAGAGAGCGACTGTCGCAACCCCGTGCTGGGCACGCCACTATAGCGGCGATAAGACCCCTCTTTGAGGAGTGGCTTGAGAGACGCCACGGCGTCCTCACCTTCCGCCTGACGCAGGTCCTCACCGGACACGGTGTGTTCGGGAGGTTCCTGCACCGAATCGGGCGGGAGGAAACGCCCGGGTGCTCCCACTGCGAGGATCGACCGGAGGACACGGTGGAGCACACCGTGGAGGTGTGCCCTGCTTGGGCGGAACACCGCCGTGTCCTCGTAGCGGCGATAGGCGGCGGCGACCTCTCGCGTCCGGCCCTGGTCGAAGCCATGGTCTGGAGCGAGACGGAATGGGATGCCGTCACCACCTTCTGCGAAGCAGTGATGCTAGCGAAGGAGGTGGCGGAGCGGGAGAAGGAAAGAGCAACAGCTTTTCTTCCCGGCCGCCGCGGGAGACGCCCCGGGCGTCGGGGGCTACGTCGTGGCCCCCGGCCACCGTAGGCGCGGGCCTGTGGACGGCGAGCAATGGGTAGCTCGCCGTCCGTCCGTCTAACGACGACAGGCCGTGTCGACGGCGCGTTTTGTTCCACGCGCGCCTCAAAGAGCTGTCAGCAGCGTGAGGGCCCCTTCAAGGCAAGGGCCGACGCCTGCCGGGGCTGCGGGCTGTTCGAAAGAGATACCGCGGCTCCGGAACGTAAGGGCACTGAAGGAACACGGATGGTTTTTAGTCAGTAAAAGTCTGACACTCCCTTCCGCTCCACCCACAGCGAAAGGCGTCATTAGATGATTTTCCATCCGCAAAAAAAAAAAAAAAAAAAAAAGGGGTGGTCCCATAATACACATATTATGGGACCACCCCTAAAGTATAACCTAAGTTAATAAAAAATTATCATTTAAATCGTGTTAGCTCTTTCTGTGAAATCAGTTACCATTCATACAAAAACATTTATGAATTCAGTCAAAATAAACAAGCACAGCTCAATGCATCTTAACACGTTCACTGTCCGGTTTTCAAACACAATAGTAAGACAATAGCAATGACCTATATGTAGTGCACTGGACAGCGAAAGGGTTATTAACCCTTTCGCTGTCTGTATTCGCATCTTTGAGCCATTTATTAAGGGGCGTATTACAAAAAAACACGAAATTACAAGGTTTCCTCGTTGAAATTTTATGTTTATCGTTCATTGCTTGAAATAACAATTACTTGGTAAAAATAGTTCGTTTTCTCTCCTCAAATAAGCTCGGAATGGATTTTAGATAACTTATTTATTTAATCAGTAATAATCATTCTCCCAAAGCATGTTTAGGCAAAAACTCTCGAAGACATGATTTGGGAGCTCTAATTTGTAGATTCTATTGAATATCGACCATCAAAAAAATATTTTTATCTCCCAAATATCCTACACTTTAATAATAATGGAATACATTTTCGTTATATGCTTTTCACGCTAGGAAAAAAAAATCGACATAATTCAAAAAACGACCAAAAAAGCTTCGCTACAAACCCCTATATTTCCGAAGTTCTACATCATTTAGAAGTAAAATTTATACCAAAATAATCATCAACATTTGCTTACACTATGCTATTATTTTTACTTTTTAATTCGTTACTATTATATTTTAATTAATTAAATAAAAGAACTATATATTTCACTGTGCCGGCCATCTGCGATCATTAACGCGCGAGCGCTTGCCGAGGGTGGACCTGCGTCAGTTATTTCGGGCGCTGCATCGTTTCGATACTACCGTAGTGTGCGTCGATTGCTATCGTAGTGTGCGTCGATTACCTGCATACTAGAAAATCGTCAACTACGACCGCAATTTTTGATCGATCGGTTTAAAACTATTTTATATAGTTATAATTTAGATTACGTCTCTTCAAAAATGTGGTCTATTCATTGACTTAGATCATTGTTATTTGAGGGCTTCACCTAATGGTTTAAACAGCAACGGTCTTATTGAAGTTAAATGTCCTATTTCAGCTTTCGGAATAGATTTTGATACGGCCTTTCGACAAAAAAAAGTTAAAGGTTATAAATTCAGTGATTCAAGTGTAACATTAAATCAAAATAATGACTGGTTTTACCAAATCGAAGTCCAGCTTCATTTAGCAAATAAAAATGTCTGAATACTTGCCATGATATGTATTGGCCCAGATTAATGCATTAAAAGTACTAAAAATTTACAAATACGACCAATTTTAGATTTTCAATATGTTACCCAAGTTACAAGCTTTTTATGAAAAGTGTGTACTGCCTGAAATTATCGAATCGAGAAAAGTTCGGTCAATGCCGTCGCAGCAAATATTTTTCTTATAAAAAATATAGTAATTGACTGTAAGTACCGATTAAAAAATATTAGTTACATTTGGTTGTTATATTTATTAAAACAGGTTGCAACCGTTTATACATTTATACCACTATTCTACCGGTAGTAGACATAATCGATTATTAACATTCGATTACAGCGTAACAATTAAAGTATTTATGTGTACTTATTTTGACACTAAATTTCATAAATAATGAATAATATATCAAAATGGTATATAATAATAAATAATAAATTATATAATTATATAATAATAAATTAATAAGATAACATTAAAATGACACACCAAAAAATATTCCATCCACTGAAGTCCATCCTAAGAAAACTTTGTATTATGGAAGATCAAGATCGTTTAGTCGCCATACTCACAGTATTATAGTGCGAGCGAGTGAATAGATATGAAAGAAAGTATCGGTCGCGTAACTTGCCGCCCGCTCGGTGCGTAAAATACTTAAATTTGCGAAACGCCGAAATGATATATGAGGGCTCTTAAACTCGGTCCAAATTAATGGTTCGTTTTCTCTTATCTCCATTTTTGTCTGAAGTTACGATAGGTTTATTTGAAATCAAGCTACTAAAAATTATTATTAAATCCATTGAATCAGAAAGGGCGACACTTTGTCACAAAAAATTAAAAAAATATTAAATGATATTTTGTAAATAAACTTATAAATGCGAATATATTAATTATTGTTGCTCAAACTTTCATATTCTTATTCTATATTAATACAGTAATAGGAACAACAATGGTCAGGTTACAAAAAAAAATTATAATTTTCTCGAGAATGACCAATTTGTCATTCCTGGGAACTTTGAAAGGAAAGCACTATTCAAGCACAAAATTTAAACCAAACCGTTAGAACCATCTCATCTATTATATTATACATGCATTATATTAGGTAAAGACATATTGATCGCTTAAAGAATAGGATTATATCTTGATTATTAAACGCGGTTAACAAAGTCCGTACAATTTCAAAAACTTTAATGTGAAGAACGAGGGAATGCACTACCACCAACAAAAGAAACAATAGAACACATTTCCTCCTATAAAAATCAATAAAGGGATAAAAGAAGCGAAAGTGTGTCTGCAAAAGCAGTGTTTTCCTATGTCCCACATTTCTTTTTCTAAAAATAGCTCCTTGAAGGAATTTAACATGAATTGTTTAACAGGAAGCAAAAATTAATAATAGAATTAAGTACATATATACGTTAATCTGTGTTGTATAAATATATAATATTAATATTTTGCTATAATAATAATAGATTATTTTCTTATTTAGTACATCACGTCAGGTAACCGATATAGCGCAACGGATCTTCTGATCTCTTACTCTATGCAGGGTATTTTTGGAACGCTCCCGAAAACTTAGACAGGCGACAGCACCAAGTATACCTTTGATCATGGGTCACAAATAAATTTGATCCTGATGAAAAAAAAATCATATTTTTACAACGTTTTATTAGATTTATTCACGCGCCATCATGTTAGTACAGCTAAATGAAACGATAATTTCATAAAAAAAATCATGAAAATACTGAAACCTAAAACCAGCAGTGGAATAACTGAATTCATATCAGCTGATTAAAGGTCAATGTAAGCGCGAACGCAAATTCGCGCGGTCCGCAACTAGCGGGCTATACCACAATTCCTAATAATTTACAACACTTGTCTAAATACCTAACTTATCTACTTAACATACTATTTTGCCACTGTACTTGTCTCCACGTAGCCATTTTAATCCGAATTTACAGGTTAAATAACCCAAATAACTGGTTCGATTTCCCGCTAATAACAAAATACATAAATGAAATGTAACCAAGGTTAGAGTCATGCGTTTTTATTCATCGTGTAGGTATGTTTATTATTCTCATGTATTCAGTTATGTATGTATTCAGATTAGTTCAGTACTAAGTTATTTAAAAAAAATTAGTTATGAAACAGCTTACCGCTCTAAATCCTCCGTGGTCTTATGAGATGCGGCTCAAATTGTGCTCCATTCATTTCAAGGCAGATTTGGGCTCGGTGTTGCGTCTCCTCATGGAGGCGGGGCATCATCGTGTGATCTTTGACACAGTCCGTACGTAGTTTGTCGAAAACATCCACGATCCTTTTGTAGTTTCGTCAGCACTATCACACTCACGATTAAAAACCCTTTCTTTCACATACCCCACAGAAATAATTCTAACGGGGTCAGATCTGGTGCGCGAGGTGGCCAAGCGTGTGGTCCTAGTCCGCCAAATCCAGCGATCATCAAATAGCTCATTGAGGCACTCACGGACGAACCTCACATGTGGAGGGGCACCATTATACTGGAACCATGTGCGGCGATATTCAGCCAACGATAGGTCGTCTAAAATGTCTGTCAACTGTTCATTTATAAAGTTTAGGTATCGCTGTCCGTTCAGTCGCTGTGGCAGAAACACTGGTCCCAGTATGCGATCCTAAAATAAACCTGCCCATACGTTAACCGACCATCGGGTTTGGTGCCCGGTTTGTCGAACAGCGTGCGGGATAACCTCTGAATACACGTGTGTATTTCTTCGGTTCGACAGGCCGTTTCTGGTAAATGTCGACTCATCCGTTCAGATAATGTGCTCAATGGAACCAGCCACACGTTGTTGCTGGTATAATAACCAACGGCAGAAAACTCGTCGGCGGTCGTGATCGCCGGGAACTAAAGCTTGCACTTTGTGCAATTTGTATGGGCGCATTCGGTTACGCTTCAACACTTTGTGCACTGCACAATATAGTACACACTTGTTCCATCCCGACGTCTTAACAATTTATTTAGCGATACTTCGTGTACCTAGGTTCGGATACATAACATGTTGTCGTATTCACAATCACTATAAACGTACGCGTTAAGCATTATTAAAACAAAAAACGTAACAACAAGTAACAAAATCAACACGGAACTGTTTCAAAAACTACAATTAAACTGAAACCTACTGCATCACAGCGTGATGCGACACGAGCCGGGCGGGTTAAATTATTTCGCACCGAGCTAGCAGGTCGAGTGGAGGGAGGTTACAGTCGCGTTCTAAAGTACTACATGGTATTGGGATATTGTTTTATAATATTATAGTAAGTAATTAATTGTTTTATTGTAGAATCATAATAGGTGCCTTACTTGGAATTAAAAATGGATAATGTTTACTTGAGCATTATTTGTTATTTATATCGTAAAATATAAAGTAGTTTGTAACAAGAAAACTTAAGGTAAGGGTGGCACGCCGTCCATTATGTCGTCTTGGGTCACATGGAAGCCAGATGTTGAAGGTGTGTTGGTGTTACTGGATGCTACTTCATCATCACTTTCATCTTCGCTTGAGCTTCCGTCATCAGGTCGATCACATGGTAATTTTTTCGGTATTCTTCCTCAACACTTTTAAATTTACTGCACAATTTTCCCCATTCACCTTCTCCTATCATATTTACCTTTTCGTTCACTAGTTTAGTCATAAAACAATAGATATAAATAATTTTTCTTTCCTTCCTTTTTAAAACATCGTCGCGAGTCGCAAAGTAAGCTGTGTATGCGACTGTATTTTTGGAGCGAACAAAGCGCGGGAACCAATAGCATGCAGGCACAGTAATACTGGCGGATTGTTCCCCCGTCGCGCCCCCTTCGTACCAATATGTGATAAATCGCTGTGCCCAAGTTCAAGGCCAGCGTTCTTTTTTCACCGTTCGCGCGTACATTAACCTCCATTAGTCAGGTGATATCAATTCAGTTTTCACTGCTGGTTTTATGTTTCAGTATTTTGATGATTTTTTTATGAAATTACCGTTTCGTTTAGCTGTACTAACATGATGGCGCGTGAATAACGCTAATAAAACGTTGTAAAAATATGATTTTTTTTCATCAGGATCAAATTTATTTGTGACCCATGATCAAAGGTATACTTGGTGCTGTCGCCTGTCTTAGTTTTCGGGAGCGTTCCAAAAATACCCTGTATACATACGCTATATCGGTTACTCTGATTCTAATGCGGATATCCTTATTACGAAGTCTATCATACTGGGAAATTACGAGCATAGAACTCTCTAAAACTTATTGAGCAACCTTGAGCTTCCTCATATGGCCATCAGTTAAGGACCACGCCTCAAATCCATATGTCACTGGCAACACGCACTGATTATACACTCTTTCTTTCAAGTTATAAGGTATACTTGAACCAGTGTAATCAAAAGTAAAGTTATAATTTATTATCTGAATCGTTAGTGTAAAAACTAGAAACTGTGACTAACGTGCAGCGAAGCGGGGAGTTTTGCCTACACGACGAACATAAACTCTGTGTTACTGTGTCCTGAGACGCGATCTTTCAAATTTATTTTGTCGAATGTACAGCTGTGCCAAACGAATCCTGTCGAACGCTGTCTACTGAGACCTTTGGCTAAGACAGCCATAAAATCGTCGGTTAATAATCAATCCGGCGTCCGACCTGCACCGCCTTGTCTCGAGTGGTAGAAAATGCAGCTGCAAACTTATTTACGTTAACTCGCAGGCACGTTGGCGAGCGCAGTCACGAAATATCAAACACATACCATTAAATGCTAGTTTTTACGTACAAAACGCGGGTGCGGTGGAAGTAGCGAGCAAACTGGTGACTAACTCGCGCGTTGCACTCGCGGCAATATCAAACGTATGAAGTTGTTTGATTGTGTTCACGTCGAACTAGCGACGGAGCTGCCGATTGACTCGCAACTTCAGGTAAGATCAACAATTTTGAACTTGGCGCTACAAACGATCGACCATTCAATCCAATGGATTCGCCTCGCATGATTATTCCCCTCTGCCAGTTCTCTTTCTTTATTAATCTCATACACACTAATTCTACTTTTTATCATCTCCCACTTTAGGTAAGAATTTGCGATTAAAAATAAAAGCTTGTCATCCATGTTTACAACCTCTGACAACACGTCTCACTACCTCAAATGCCTGGCGACCAACGTGAACACGAGCTCGCCCAAATAACGTATCGCCCAATAACGAGCAAGCACTTACTGTTACAGTTTCCTTCCGTCTGCTTTTACGACATCTACAGGCCATATGATAAATTGGGCACAGAATAAATAATAGTGCTACGTACTGAAGTTGCACTCTTTTAATGTTGACTGCTTGCCGCCGTTTTAATAGCCTACATAGTTATTATTAATCAGATAAATCGTGCACGTAAGCTAAATAAAACTTTATCGCTGCGCGCGAGTGTCCGTATTACTTTGCATCTTTTCTCCTTACTACATCACAACGGACTTTCCGTGGTTGCTAAGGGCTGATAATAAAGAGTAAAAAAATAGATTTTTTTTAAATAAACGTTACCCCCGCACTAGGATTTTCTCCTGTGTCGTGGAGGCAGTTTACAAACACAAATTGCACAAGGACAAACATCCAGACCCAGAACAATTACTTGTAGGCCATACAAATACTTGTTCCGTGCGGGATTCGAACCCGCGGCCCCCAGCGCAGCAACTTATTGCTAAGCCACTGCGCCACGGAGCCGTCAATGAATGCCGTGAAATGGTAAGTTAATGATAAGGCAAAGTACCTATGCTGACTATAATCGACCATATTATCTACTATGTGAGTTCTGTAATGTCTAATGCATGCAACTTGCAAGGCCATTCGTCGGCAATCGTGATGCTTGGTTCGTATAGGTAGATAACGTAAACAACAAATAAACCCGGTATACGATTCCTAACAGAAATATGATCGTAATCTAATTTAACAGTGGTAGAGCCACGCGGCAGCTTTTGCTGTCGCACGGATGGGCCGGCTCGAACCGGGGTGGTACCATGACCTCACAGAATACCAGCGTGAAGTAGAGGTTTACATCTGCGTTTCACATGGTGAGTGCAGGTGGCCGGAGGCCCTTTTTACTGGAAATGAGGCAATCCATCTTAGCCCTCACAGGTGACAACGCATCTGCATTTTGATTCGCAAACGAGGATAGATGTAGATGTCTATGGGCCGCAGCAACCACTTACCATCAGGTGGACTGTGTGCTCGTTTGTCACCCTTATCCTATAAAAAAATCTACTTAGTTGAAAATATTGTAAACAAAGTTTTAATTTCAGTATTTTGTGCTATTATAACTTAAAATATTTTAATTACAAAGACGAGTATAGATATGTAAGTAGGTACTTGGTTAGTGAAGTAAATTTCAACTAAGTTTTGTAGTAAAGTACTTAGGTATTACTTCTGTAGTTAAATGATTACTTAATTATTTTTTCTCTATAATTACCTATCTAATAAAAAAAATTACCTTTCATTATCCTTCGGTTACTCAAAAAATGATATATCTGAATCCTTTTAATTGCTCAGTATAAGCATCCATCCCCGCAAGAATTATAGTAGTAACGACGTTTTGCCATTATAATTTATGAAATAGATAGGTAATATACATATATATTATTGTTAAATTACATTAAAACTTTTTCAACTATTTTATCCTATAATTAAATATACTAAACACTAAACAAAAACTATTACGACGAGTATTTCAACAAGTATTCACGTAAACAGCGTTAAAAAAAACATTAACATTCAATCGCCTAGAGCGCGCTAGCCCCGACTGCGATCTACCCCTGGGGCAGCTCACAATTGTAGGTAATTATTTCACGCAGGTAGCAAGTGTGACAGAGGCCTGATATGGGATAGTGCATAATCTTACGCCGTCACTACACATTACACGGTACATAAGTACATAACATATAAGTAAGTACTTAAAAATCTAAAGTTCTGGCGTAATTATATACAACTTCGACGATATACTAAACCTATAGTTTTAAGTACAGTAAAGATGAAATTCAGAGAGAATATTTAAACTGCCAAAACAGGCCAGTAAGACAAAATCAATACGGTTGCAGAAGATGTAGAACACACATTAAACCAAACTTACAACTTTAAAACTGACTTCAAAAATCTGAAAAAACAAAATAATTTCACATTTTTAAGTCGGTGGTAAGACATATTGTATAGAAGAAGATTAAACGCCCCTTTTTATTGAATTTTTTTTTTACCCTATTGATTGGACTAAGGAATACCAAAATTTCAATATCGTCTAAATAATAATAAACTTCAAACCCCAATTTTCTTTCAAATTTATATGGGACAATCCCTGACATATAACTAAATTAATATTTAATAATAGATAATCATCAAAGTTAGTTCACAATTGACGTAGATGTCACTAGCATCAGTCGAATTGTAAACCTCTTCCTTTTATTGAAGTCAGCTAAAAAGCTAGTTTTGCGTGGAAATTTATTGTGCTGTGTTATATTTCAGGGAATTAAAAATTTGCAAACATTTGCTAAAAGGTTCCCTAAGTGTAAGCTAAAATATTACCTACTCGATTGTAAGCCGTTTTGCAGTTAGTCGTTGCCGTGAGACTTTTAAAATTCTTTGAATAAGACACTTCAAAGCGTTTTGAAATGTCTTTTCGAATGTTTTTACTGAAATATGTGCACAAATAGAAAATAGAAATGAGCAAACTAATAATGGACATCAAAGCTTCCGTAAATAAAGGAACGTAGAAATTAATTACTTTTTTAACGTTACACATTACATTTAGGATTTTTTCCTGTATCATAAAGGCGTTTCACATATATAAATTGCACATAGACAAATATCTAGACCCGGTAACGTTATATGTAGACCATACACACGTGGTTTCACGTGGTAGAGCTATGCTACAGCTATATTGTGGTTAAAGCACGAATAGTTCGGCTCGACCGGGGCAGGACCACGCTCTCACAGAATACCAGCGTAAAATAGCAGCTTAATGTTGCTGTGTTTCGTATGGTGAGTGTCGAGAACCAGAGACCCTTTTTACTGGAAACGAAGAATTCCACCTTAGTCCTCTGGGATGACAATGCATCTGCAATTTGATTCTTAATGGAGGATAGATGTAGATGTTTATCGGCCACAGCATCCACTTATCATGAGGTGGGCTGTGTGCTAGATTGTCACCCTTATTACATTTTGTTTTTAAATACAAACTTGTTCCGTGCTAGGTTCAAAATCGCGGCCAGGATGTCGCAGTCAAATACTTATAACTGCTACGGTACCAAGCTGTCATTAAATTAACATATTAAACAAATCCAGTGATCTAATCCTGATTCCGTAACTACCATATCCGTTTCTATGGTAAAGGATATCATAGTTACGGAATCAGGATTCGAACCTACGAATATTTATTCCCAAAACCCTAATTCCGAGTCTCGTACTGTTCATTCATGATCATTCCCGATCTTCATGTATTGTTACCATTGCTTTTACCATTGTATTGGCAGTTACAATAATTTTCGAAATAATTTTATCCTTAAAGTCGAAATTAACTGGAAGTAAACGAGCTTCATCATGTCTTATATTGAAACTTTCAATTAATCGCACAAAATCTATAAAATGAAACCAATAAATCGAAACACATATCTTTAATCAAAATAATTACCAGATTCAAGAGTTTCTCTACAAAAAAAATCATTATAATCCGATATCTAAATCAATATAAATTATTATAATTCAAAATATAATCCAATAGATGGGAAATTTGCTAAGATCCGGACGAAATAATATAAATAGAAAAAAATTAAGAAATATTAAACTTTATTTATTTTGTTAGTTGTCATACAAACAACTTTCATAAACGCAAAAAACTTATAGATGCTTTTGTATTTTTTGCGTGCTTATAGCGAAAATATGTTAATAATAAAAACGAAATATTTATTCGTTTCAAAATTTATACATAAGTTTTCAAAATATAGTAATGTATACCTACTACATCAAGGTCAAAGAACAACACAATAGCGTATATTAACTCTCCTGTAGTGTATATCCTAGATATACACTGTATCATCCATTAAAGAACACGCGTTTCAAAAATTGGTCGTAAGGGGTAGTGTTTTTCTTTTCCATGTCGTGTTAATACAATTAGTAGGCAAAGTATAATTAGTGAACTCAATTTTAGAAAGGAGGGTGGCGCCTTTTAAATAAGGCATACATTTTGTCGGCATGTAGGTGTGTGTTCTTAGCAATGTATTATGACTAAATGAAAAGAAGAGGTGAAAATTGTGCTAACTACTTTTAGCAAAATGAGTAATGCAAAATAAAAGTTATAGCTACATAACTACAAAAGCAGGGGCGTAGCTACCGCCGTATCAGCCGTATCAATGATACGGGGCCCCCGGGCTACAGGGGCCCCCAACGTGTGTAAGCAAAAACTCCAAGGACTTCTAATGGGACAGGAAAGGCTATCACTATTCTCTAAAGAAGTAAAGAATTTAGTAAAACTGAAATCGTCTTCAGCTATGTTCGCCGAACAAAAGGCACGAAAATTAAATTGTTTGGCTAGCTTAGTTCCTAGGAGTATTTATTGTAAGTAATAACTCATAAGCCCGTGTAGTGGCGGGTAAGAATACTCACAACCCCATATCTTCCCGTGGGTGTCGTAAAAGGCGACAGACGGAAACTGAGGCAGAGGATGGGCAGCAGCATCTTTCTGATAACAGCAAAACAACAATAAAAAAACTGCGCTTGCCAACCCGCTCGCCAAGCGTGGCAACTATGGCAATATACCCCCATGAAAGTAACGAAGAGATGGCCCCCAGTCCCCGGCAGCCCCGCTATTCCTGGCTAAGGTGGCGACCATGGTAACAGCGAGGCAGGGGGTGCTAAGAGTCTCCGGTGGAGGTTCTGTTGCCACCTACGACGACTCGACATGGCAACTTATAACGCACGCACCCTGAGGACTGACGAGAAGGTCCTGGAGCTAGAAGAAGAGATAGACAAGTTGCACTGGAATGTCATAGGATTATCCGAAGTCTGAAGAGAGGGGGAGGTCACGGTAATCCTCGAATCCGGCAATTTGTTCTATCACCAGGAGGGCGACCATCTGTCCCAAGGAGGTGTCGGATTTATCGTCCACAAGTCTCTCGTTAACAACGTTGTAAAGATTGGGAGTGTGTCGACGAGGGTTGCGGACCTTATACTCAGAATCACCGAACGGTAATCGCTGAAGGTTATACAGGTTTACGCATCAACCTCGGTACACGCCGATGAGGAGGTGGAAGAAATGTATGAGGATATCTCTAGAACAATGCATTCCTCCAAAACCCACTATACGGTGTTAATGGGAGACTTCAACGCAAAACTAGGCACAAGAGAGAACGGTGAGCTGAAAGTAGGGAAATTCGGAATAGGGCAACAGAACCCAAAGGGCCAGCAGCTGGCGAACTTCATGGAGAAAGAAGGACTCTTTATGATGAACTCTTTCTTCCAGAAGCGGCCCCACAGGAAGTGGACCTGGTCGAGCCACGACGGTTCGACAAAAAATGAGATTAACTTTATTATGACGACCAGACGACAACTATTCAGTGATGTCTCAGTGATCGCGAGGGTGAAAACCGGCAGCGATCACCGAATGGTGAGAGGCACACTGAACCTAAACGTTAAGTTGGAGAAGTCACGTCTAATGAAGTCAACGCTCCGTCCTTCTCGTGCTCTAATCCAAAGTCCAGAAACCTTTCAGCTCGAGCTACGAAACCGTTTTCAGTGCCTAGAAGATTGCAATACAATGGACGATATGAATGACAAGCTCGTGGAAACTGTCCATGCGGTCTGAGCTAAGTTTTGCAAGACCCGCCGCAGAAGAAACAAAAAGTCTCCGATCACACTCTAATCTCAATGGCTTTTAGACGGGGTATATAGCTGCAGTCTTCAGTAGATTTGACAGCGTACAGGCAACTGAACATACAGATCTCCAAATGCATGCGGCGGGACTTGTGCAACTTTAATTCTGCTCGTATTAAAGAAAAGATCGAGCAGAACCAGGGCTCCCAAGTCTTTGCAAGAGATCTGTCTGCCAGAAAGAGCCAACTGTCGAAGCTGAAGACCGAGTATGGCAGCGTCGTTTCCGGGACACCTGAGGTTTTGAGTGAGATTGAGAGGTTCTATTGGCAGCTGTACACATCATCGTTGGAGCCACACGTAAGTGTGAGTAACGATCCAAGAGCGAGTCTTATCCGACACTATTCCGATGATATCTCGGACGTCAGTCTGAGCGAGATTAGAATGGCTCTCCAGCATCTTAAAAACGGCAAGATCCCAGGCTGGATGGAATTACAGTGGAGCTTCTGAAAGCGGGTGGAAAACCGATACTTAATGTCCTTCAGAAGCTCTTTAATTCCGTCCTCCATGGTGGCACTACTCCGGAAAGGTGACAACGCTCTCTTGAAGAACTACAGACCGAGTTCCCTTTTGAGCCGCGTCTACATGCTGTTTTCGAGAGTCATTACTCCCGAACAAGCCGGTTTCCAAAAAGGCTTTAGCACCATATACCACATACATACCCTTCGGCAAATTGTACAGAAGTCCGAGGAGTACAATTTACCACTATTTCTGGCGTATGTGGACTATGAGAAAGCCCAAAGACTTTCAATCAAAATTACGTCGAAATTCGGGCGGTGCTGCAGTCCCTTCAGCGATGCCAAGTTGACTGTCGGTATATCGAAGTGCTGAAGTGCTTGTACAGTAGGGCTACGATGGCTATCCGAGTACAGAACCAGAGTACGAAACCTATCCAATTGCAGAGAGGTGCAAGACAGGGTGACGTTATATCCCCGATACTCTTCACCGCTGCATTGGAAGACGTTTTCAAGCTTCTGGACTGGTAAGGATACGGTGTTAACATCAATGGCGAGTACATCACTCACCTTCGATTTGCCGACGATATAGTCCTTATGGCAGAATCGCTGGAGGACCTAAGCACTATGCTTAATGACCTCAATAGTTTTTCCCAACGGATAGGTCTTAAGATGAACATGGACAAAACAAAGATCATGTTTAATGTCCATGTCACACCTATGTCGGTAGTTGTTGGTAGCTCTAAGCTCGAAGTTGTTGACGTTTATGTTTACCTGGGACAAATAGTCCGACTAAGTAAGTCCAACTTCGACCGAGAGGTCAATCGAGGGATTCGACTCGACTGGGTAGCGTTCGGGAAATAACGGCACATCTTCTAGTCAGGTATACCTCAAAACTTGAAAACGAAATTGTGCAACCAGTGCGTGTTGCCAGTGATGACATACGGAACTGAGACGTGGTCCTTCACTGCTGGCCGGATGAGGAAGCTCAAGGTTGCTCAGCGAGCTATGGAGAGGGCTATGCTCGGAGTTTCTCTGCGTGATAAACTTAGAAATGAGGATATGCGCAGTAGAACCAGAGTCACCGACATGGCCCAACGAATTAGTAAGCTGAAGTGGCCATGGGCCGGACATATAGCTCGAAGAACCGGCAACCGATAGGGAAAAAGGTTCTCGAGTGGCGGCCTCGTACCGGCGGATGAAGTGTAGGGCGTCCCCCCACTATTTGGAGTGACGACCTGGTAAGACATGCAGGAAGTCGATGGATGCAGGTGGTTCAGGACCGTGCTTTGTGGCATTCCTTGGGTGAGGCCTATGCTCTTTAATGGACTTATGAAGGGCTGTTATGATGATGATGATGATGATGAACTAGTGGAATTAGTACTTTTGCCGTTGTCGTGATAATTGACGATAATTTATATGTACATAGAGAACTGAAGACCATTTTTATGTATATGTTTTTTATTCCTTTATTCGTTTTTTCATTCCTTGGACTTATGAAGGGCTGTAACGATGATGATGAATAACTTAAAATCAATATATAATAATTTGAATTCAATGCAAGCGTTTTTGTTCCTTTTATGAAATCTTTACTCTTCATTGGGGCCCCCCAACAAATTTTGATACAGGGCCCCTCGAAGGCACGCTACGCCACTGTACAAAAGTTTAAGAAGTTGAGAGATATGAAGTTTTTTTAATCATTAAAACTCTCTGCTTTCACTTCCCTTACAAGTTGCAAATGAGTGTAATAAAACAGAAAGGTGAATTTTCTGTCATCCTTGGAATTATTAATAATAATATTTTGTATCTAACATTGTTACCATCCGAAGTTCACGAGATTTTTTGGCTCACATGATGTATGTACATATGTCCGTTTCTTACTGCCCGTGACTTCTAAATTATTCGTGCGATTTTGCCATATATTTGTTTTTGTTTTGTAATTTTTGTTTGTTTCATAATTGCACGGATAAATAGACTACAAAGGGGCAAAATCAAAAAAATATTACGGACATGAATTGAACTCAAAAACAAAGCTTTACCCCAAAAAATAATAAAACGAATGTTACTAGTGACCTGCACGACTTCTCCTGGAAACCTATTAATATGGCCTTATTTAGATTTGAGATAATCGAAGACTATTTATCTCATACATTTTACGTTTTTATAAAAAATATCTTCAAGTTTTTTAGAAAAATTAATTAGCCTAAAAGCAGTTCAGCCATTCCGAAAAGTAGGTCGGGCGACAGACAGATAATTTTAAAAATAAATATTTATGTATAAATAGCATGCAAATATCACCAATTCAAAATATCAAATATCAAGTCAGACAATTCAGTCTTATTTATATGTGTTATGCAGATTAAATTATATTTGCTTTTTTTTATGGAATAGGGGGCAAACGAGCATGCGGCTCACCTGATGGTAAGTGACTACCGCCGCCCATGAACAACCGTAACACCAGGGGAATTGCAGATGCGTTGCCGACCTTTAAGAAAGGGGTAAGCTCTTTTCTTGAAGGTTCCTAAGTCGTATCGGTTCGGAAAATTCGCTGGTGGTAATTGATTACACAAGGAAGTCGTGCGAGGGAGAAAACTTCTTCTAAATCGCACAGTGGTGGACCGCCAATCATCCAGATGGTATGGATGATAACGAAAGTTTTGTCGCGATGTGCGATGGTGAAATTGAGCGGCTGGAATTAGTCCGAACAATTCCTCTAAGCACTCCCCGTGATAGATGCGATAAAATACGCAAAGAGATGCAACATCTCTACGCAGTGCCAGTGTATCGAGCCGATCAGAAAGAACTCGGTAGTCGACGATTCGAACCGCTCTGCGCTGGATGCGGTCAAGTGGAAGGAGCTGGCACTAGGGTGCCCCGCCCAGAGATGAGAACAGTATTCCATGTGGGGCCGAACTTGCGCTTTGTAAAGTTGCAAGCGATGTGCCGGCATGAAATACTGTCTCGCTCTGCTGAGGACGCCAAGCTTTTTAGAGGCCAATTTGGCCTTTCCTTCCAAGTGACCACGAAACTGCACACTATTCGATATGTCGACGCCAAGGATTCCGATACTGGCTGAGGCAGCAAGGGGAGTGCCTTGAAACTGAGGAGATACGACAAAGGGGTTCTTTTTAGCGGTAAACGCGCAAACTTGTGTCTTCTGGGGATTGAACTGGACTAGATTTAGTCGCCCCCAGTCCGAGACTTTGTCCAGCAAAGACTCGACTTCAGACACAAGTTTATTCCGGTACTCGGAGACGTTTTCCCGAGAAATGTTAGCACGGCCGGTGTATAGAGCATCACCAGTGCTGTCATCCGCATAGCAATGAATGTTACCAGTTAGCGACATATCAGTGATATGCAGAAGAAACAGCGTTGGTGATAGCACACAGCCTTGTGGAACACCAGCGATAATAGGCTTGCAGTCAGAACATGCACCGTCTACAACGACCTTGATGCTCCGATCTGCAAGGAAGCTGGTGATCCAATTGCACAATTTCTCGGGAAGCCCATAGGAAGCGAGCTTCGAAAGAAGCGCTTTGTGCCAAACCCGATCGAAGGCCTTCGCAATGTCCAAACTAACGGCCAACGCCTCCCCCTTGGACTCTACTGCCTCCGCCCATCTATGGGTCAGGTAGACCAGAAGATCACCAGCTGATCGACCCCGACGAAAACCGTACTGGCGGTCACTAATCAGCTGGTGATCCTCAAGGTACCTCATGAGCTGACAGTTTATAACGGCTTCCATTATTTTGGAGAACAAGGAGGTGATGACGATAGGCCTGTAGTTGGACGGGTCTGAGCGGTCGCCTTTTTTAGGGATCGGGTGCACCAAAGCTGTCTTACAGGAGTTCGGAACTACGCCTTGGGAGTAGGAGTACCAAAAAGAGAGCTCAACAGATCGGCTTTCTCCTTTGCGGCATGGGCCAGTGAGTCGTCCTCTCTGAGCAGAGATGGAAGAGATGG